>CACTHL010000633.1:0-563168 GCA_902712375.1 Dioscorea dumetorum
AGCTGAAAAGAAGTTGTCAATAACAGATTACCTAAAGAGATAGGTAAAAGAAATCTCCCTCCAAGATTTAATAGCTGGTCCATTCTCATCCTAGGTAAAGTCCATCTTGTTGTGATAGAAATGAAACAGAAACAAATAAGCTTTAACTAATGTAATAAAGATACCAATTGTCATTCCAGAGACTACAACCATTTTATTTTTTATGAAGAGCTCAGGAATGAATATGTATGGAATAAATAAATTTCACCCACCTAAGTAAAGAACTGTTACAAACATTGAAGAAACTAATAAATTTAGGTAAGAAGAACAGTAAATAAACCGTATTTGATACCTAAATATTCGGTTTGATGATAGCATCACTGCTAGATAATCACAGTCGCTTTTAGAGTTTGTTTGGATGCGAGGATACAAAGATAATTTTTCTATACCCCTAAATCCGGGCTAAGCCTACTGATTCCTCCAAGAGAATATTAAACCTACAAGAGGTGTTTAGCAAAATTTTGGGGATTAAAGAGGATTAACAGATCTAATCCATCCCTGAATCCTCCATACAAACAAACTCTAAAAGCTAAGGCTACTAGAAAAGATATCAATGAAATTAACGCTTATTAAATGAAACCCACCAGAAAAGGGAACTACCAGTCGTCTTGGTTAAGAAAAGGCCGTCCAAGCACAAATGGATGATGGATAACTCAAGATATGTTGAAAAGATTAACATAAGTACATGGGACAACTTCATTTCAGAATTCACACCTAATTGACAAAGTAAAACGGAGAAAGAAAATGAAATAATACATGGAATTTAGTCGACTGGAGATTTGAATAAGAATTCATTAACTGGTGGAAATCATGGAATTAGGTTCTAGGTCTAGGTTAAAAAGAACACTCCTTTTGTGCTTCTGTATTCTTAGAGCCTAGAATAAGAAATCAATCATTATCTTTACTCATTTTCAATCAATAGGAATTTAGCATAACAAAAGAAGATCATTCCTTTCATAGTTTGTATAAATTTTCTACTTTAGAGGCTCAAAACATCATTGACAGCCATGATGTTGAAATTGAGCTTCTAATAATCTGTTAGTGTAGCACTAGCACTAGGTAGTGATGCTTAACTCATCCCAGTTTGTGTTTGTCAGACAACCTTGTCAAATTCCTCCTACTATTAAGACATACTATTACGATTAAGATTTGCCATTACTCTACTATTATTAAGAAATACTATTACGCTACAAAATCCTAATCGCTATCAGGTTAAATAGTTTTATCATTTTCTTCATCGTTATTCTCTCACTCGTTCTCACATTCATCATGCTCATCTAATGGCTCATATTGATCCCGCATTTAAAAACAAAAAAAATAGAAACCCTTTTATTTTCAAGGATTAAGATTTAATTTAATATAATCTAATGGTTTATCTTTATCTAGTCCTTGAAAACTAAAAATTAAATAAACCTTTTTGTTTTAAAGGATTGAGATTTAATTTAATGATCCTCTGATGGTCCATATTTATCCAGCTCTTAAAAATTAAAAAAAAAAACTCCTTTGTTTTTAAGGGTTGAAATTAAATTTGATGATCATGTAATGGCTCATATTTATCAAGCTCTTCAAACTGAAAAAATTAAAAAAAAAAAAAAAAAGGCTACACATTACTAAGGCATGCCTCTAATCACCTCGAGCCTCAAGACAAGGTATGCGCCCTAGGGTGCCTCTTTAATGTCCCACACCTTTGGGCTCCAAAGAGCTTTGAACCTGAGGAGTATCTTTAATAACTATGCTTTCAAATATTCCTTCAATCCTTTTCGTGCGCAATCATATTGTAGTATTGGAGTAGCTAGATTATTTGGATGCATAAATTGCTGGTAAGAGCAACAAAACTTCAGATATCTACAATTATAGGATTCCTTTGATTTCTACACACTAAGAACTTATTGACCATTGGTTTTCGGACACAAAAAATCCACATCTCACGGTTACTAAACTCTGAAATATTTGCAGTAACAAACGAAAGTGGGCGCAAATGCATGGAAAATGCAACCTTAAATCTGTTCAAAGACTGCCTAATAATTTGTTTAATCCAAATATTGCATAGAATAGAATTAATTGACGCAAATTAATACAGGTACCTGCATCCTTCCTATCCTGAGCTCCAAAATGATCGAAGGAAGCAGCAGCTGGCTCATCCCTACACATGAAAATAAATAGCTGTAGATCAAGCAATAACACAAAACAATAGTAGCCAAAAGGAGCACCACAGCAAGAATATTTATACCTCTTCAAATTGGCAACAGAAAGCAAATTCTCATTGACTGTATGACCATTAATGTCAGTACCTAGTTAAAATCAAAACCAAAGAAGAGTTCAAAGAGGTCTGCATGCTTAACAGACAAACCTGTTAACACTTTTGCAAGAGAATCCAGTTTCACAGTTACGTCACTGCGGTATACACCAACAACACGGCAAAGATACCCTTTTAAGGGTCCTTTGCGAATTCGCAAGGTTTGGCCAATGGTGTAGGTTTGCTCTCTCATTTTTTGGCGAGGCCTACTTACTGCATCAAACAAATTAAATTAGAAAAAAATATTTATGTACAATATTCAGACACCAGCATAAATCACTGAGAAAGTAACAAGTACATAAGTTGCCATTATCTTCTTCCCCATCTAGTGTTGTAGAAGCCGAGGGGGTAAATGAACTGCGTGATTTGCCACCCTGCAAGAAACAATACACTAAATATGAGAAACAAAAGATAAAATATAACACTTCGAAGAAACAAAGAATATCTTGCTCAACATGCCTTCTTTCCACCAGAAGAACTTTTGAGTTCCATTATCTTCTCACATAATTCAGATTTGATACAGAAAAGTCCACTATTCTCTGTTTGTAAGTCATCATAAATAAATAATGTTCCTCTGTACATATGCCGGACATCTCCTTGTTTGTCCTGCCAAAACAGTTAATAAAATCTCCAAATATGGTAAGAAAAATTCATTCCGATACTGCAGTCTCAACCTCAAATACAATCCATTTGGAAAATAATTAAGAAACTGAAAAAAAAATGAACATGAAGATACAATGGCTAGTTGATGCACTGAAGCTTTTTACAGACTATTACATCAGTATTTACATGTAAAAGAAATAAACATGGAAGGCTGAATACCATCATCCAGGGTATCTTGTTTTAAGTAAATGGATAAAAAATCGAACTCATAAACAAGAAATACCTCTAGGGGGCCCTCCAAAACCTTGGCAACATCATTGATATATATGGTTTTCTTGTCCCGGTCAGAAGCTGTAAACATTTTATCAACACAAATACTTTTTATCTCCTGCTGCTTCACTGTCACCACTTCTGGGCTTCCCATTCCACCTTTCAGTATCTGAGATTAATAAATCAAATCAGGTCAACAAGCAGTACCATATACAACTTCAAGTTGGGCATACAAACCTGATAGCTTTCATTTTCCAAAGCAACGATAACACCAAAATCCCTGCGGCTACAAATTCACAAAAGAGAAATAGTAGTATCAGGTTGAACCCCACACAAGACAGCATAATATCAATGCAAAATCAAGCAATAACTGATTACCCAAACAGAACAAGGTCAAATAGCTTATATCCATTTCCTTGTTTATCATTTGACTTTTGATGTGATCCTTCAACCACCTTAATCTTCTGCTGCCCACTATAAACACTAGAAATCCAACCTAAATCCTCAGATTCATCTTTATTCGACTCACTAAAATGTAGGAGTTCAGATTTAGATGGCTTTACACCCCAGCAGACTAAGGACCCAATCGACACTTTCTTGTACACAAAACCACCTTTGAGCATTAAACCATCAAGAACATCAAACTCCTCGCCTGTTTGGCGATCCCGCCTAACTTGAATGTGAGGTCTGAAATCCCTGGAATGGGATGAACATCCATTGGTCAAATTGAAATAACAATACAAGGAAAAACACTGACATACAAACAAAGAAAGAATGAGAGAATTACTCTAGTTCAACAGCATTTATCAAGCGTGGAGATGGAATTTCAGCCTCTTTTAAAGATATTCCACCACCCTGAAAAATTATATTATCAGCATGACATATGAGGTATGACAGAACAAGCAAATAAGAATTTACAATTATTATGAAACAGCAACAGAAGCCTTTTTGCAGAAGGCCAAAATTCGATAATAGGGGGAAAACCCTATCAATTGTTAGAGTTTGTCTTAAAAAAAAGGTGCAAGTAGATAAAAAATGAGACATAAGTGTAAAAAGCTTGCCATCTCCAAAAAGACTGGTGTTCTGAATACTATGCTAAAATTCAGAACCAGTATACATGGGTAAGTCTCCTGACGCCTGATAGAAATCCCTTACCAAGAAAATCTAATTCAGGAAGTTGACATGATAATATGTTGAGAAGACAAATGAAGAGCTCCAAAAGGTAACTGGATTTTGTGCCCAAATGAAAGAAACAAATGAAATCATGGTTAACAGCCATCACCATGCAATGTGATTGAGAAGGGCTGATTAAGAACTTGTAGCATGTTCTAAAGTAGATCAAAAGGAGTGTGCCTCATATAATTGAGAATATTTTTCAAACTAAAATAATGGCAGAAGTAGACACAAGTTTGGTAGTTTACTCACAACTTCATTAGAATAATACAACTTATTCATATTTACTTATAAGTGCTTACAAATTTTTTGGACATAGCTTGTAGATCAATCCTAGGGACCAACTTTATTGTAGCTCGTTTCTGTCCAGCCTCAACCGCCACAACCTGAAGAAGCATGCATAAAAAGATGAAAAGTGACAAAGCATCAAATCATGCATATTGAAGGCAACAAATTTTAATTCACAGAACAAGTTGTATACCTGTGCCAGATCCCCTTTATATTTCCCATTCTTCAAACGAACCCATGCATTTTCAACAACTTCAAATGATTTATTTTGGATAGATAGCAATTGAGGAACTTCATTCCTGGGGACAGCACCTATTCTGCTAGGATATAAGTTCATAAACCCCTTGCATGCCTGTGGAGATGGAACAGGATTATTGCATTGAACTTGTTCTTTGGCACATATCAAAGAAGCCTAACCACTCCCAAATTATTAATTGAAGATCTCATATAGAGACTTAACCATCAACGTGACTACATTGCACATTTTTCAAAGACTAAAACTGTTTCCAAAATATTTTCAAACATATTCAATGAATTCACACTAGTCTAATATTACATCTAGTTCTAAAAGACGAGAGATATGATGATAAATGCAGACTGGCAGACTTCATAACTATGCTGGTCAAAACACAACCCACCCAATTGATAGTAACGTTATTGACACAAAATAGTATTTCCCATCCCACAAGAGATGAGCAGGTTTACAAAGTCAGATTGGAGCAAGACGCCCTAAAGAATGCCTTGCAAGATATTAACATTGGACCAATAGATCCCTGTGGCATAAGAGCGCTTCAATGGAACTATTGCTATTAACATATACGGCTAAAAACTACAACGACATATGATGTTTAATTCATTAAGACCTTTTCGGTATAGTGAGTCCAAAGTAAACTGTCTGAAGGAGGGGAAAAGTAACTTGCTACCCAACTACCGAGCAGGAAGATAAAATGGATTCAACTAAAGGCCTCCGACCAAAGATGGACATTAAATTCAAAATTTTGAAAACTGACGAAAAACTATAGGAAAATTATTCCAGCATTAGCGAAAACAACTTGGTTTTGGTTGCTTCAAGGGACACAGATCTCATTGTACGTTGTCTAGGTATTGGTGAAACAACATAATTCAGCAGTAGTCACTTCTAAAACCCATTCAAAACATTGCAACTGCAGGTGATATATATAGAACTTAAACCTGGTTGAATATACACCTGCAGGAAAGAAAGGAAACACCATCTGCTTGGCAGTTCTCTAGTCAGCCAGACATGCAAATCTTGTAAAGAAATTTCTACAAAAAGACACCTTTTCATTGTACAAGCGTCAAATTTGTATAAAGAAAGTTTCTGACAACTGTTCATAACCATATCGGACTAGCTTCAACCTATCGACCTACGGATACTAGATTGAAAAATGTTGCGCATATTTCATAAATATCCAGCAAACATTCATTGTTAATAACACCAAACTCAGGACCAATTCATAATCAAGGCACATCACTTTTACCATTTTTACATTCAAATAGGCATGGATGAAGATATCTGTTACATGTATGTTCATGAAAATCCCTTCAGCTATATTTCTCAAGTTTGTCCTGGGCTTGCAAATCTCAACCATCAACCCTGCAAGGTTGATTTATAAAATAAAGTAATCAAAGCTTCCAGTTCAAGCTCCTCAATATAGATGACTTAGCTTTTGTTATAACCTTTATATAGTTCAGCCACACAATTGATGATACTCCAGACAAAACAAATCAAATACTAACATTTTATATCATTTGATCACATAAAGCGGGACTACATGCTTTACTGCATGCCCAATAGTTATTAAGAAGGTCTGAATTGAGGAGCTACCTTAAATTCACTCTTATAAAACATTGGCAACCCAATAAAAGTGAAGAGCTGGTAAATAACATTCTTCCAAGTTCTAAACTTGCATGAGCTCTAAAAGTTGAATGGTTTATTCATTGATATAACAACTATGAGTAAGTAATAGATTATAATTTCATTGATATAACTCACAAGCCTTGTCATAGCCAAATTTCCAATTCCAAACAGTCAATTTTCTCTCATAAATCTATCAACAAAGTTCTAATAATCATGATTAGATTAAAAGTATAGAAGTTTAGTTAAGAGCACAATGCAACAACTATAATTTTCACAAATCTCACCAAGCACCTACCTCAGAGACATCATACGCTTTGTCAGCTTCAATGTAAACATAACCTTTAACATGGTCAAGTGTAAACGCAGAAATTATCTGCAGTTTACTTCCAAAATTTTGCAAGTCAATGAACTTTTGCATGAGGGAGAAGGTGATTTGCCTCTCACGACCAACCTGCAACAGTAGATATGGTGGGTAATGCTCCATGAGAATAGATGCAACCAATTAGGGTAAAACATAACACACCATGCATTTGACTCTCCAAATATTGGGGTCCTTCATATCATGTGTTTGAGAAACATCATCAAACACTTTAGCATTTCCCTCATGTACGACATACTTAGAATCACGGCCATAACGATCTTTGATTAGCTCTTCTAATTCATCACCACTCAACTCCTCTTCCTTTACAAGAAATGGAAATTGATGGGCTTTTCCAGCTTCCTTAAGATCTCTGGGTTCAATTGCTTCATCTTCAATGAAATCTGCAGTTATAGGAAAGCAACACAGTTTAAAAAAAAAAAAACAAACAAAATCATCTTATAGAAGAGAAAGGATGCCATAAATAATGAACATATACTATCTCTTTTAAACAAGACTATTAACATCAAGAGCACATTATCTCAATAGCTCAACTTGAAAAGAAAACACAAACTCAAAGCAATGAGAACATATACAACAATCTACAAAAGGAAAATGATCATAAAACTCACTGAATATAGATAAAAAACAAAAAAGCAGCAAAGAACAAAATGTTCACACATGTAACAGAAGCCTAATAAGAAAAGGAAAGGATGTCAGCAGACTAAGAAAATAAAGTGAATTGAGGATGTGCTCAAATGAAGAAAATCACTAAACAAAGGGCCAGCTTCTAAAACAAACCTTAAAAAGAATTTTGGTGGCTAAGTTTCTCATTAGCTACTAAATCAGCAAGGGGTAAATGGGCTGCACTGGATAAATTATCCAAGTGATCAATTAAATTCAATGACCACAAGATAAACTAGACGACTAGATTTGACAGCATCTAACTATAGCTAGAAAAATCACAAACGAGCATGAGTTTACAGCTGCAAAACTATTTTAGCATTCATCCTTGAGAATGTAATCTACCAAAGCATGGCTTCCTTTTTATAGTAAGGTATGGCACATTCAGCAAGCATCCCAAATCAGAAGAGAAAGACTCCTGTTTTTAGAAAAACAACCCAGTTCTTAAAAGCTAGGTTTCTATACAACAAGTGGTTTCAGCTAATGACGGACTCAAAAAAAATATCTCAAATATATATATATATCAAAGAATAGACACTCATAAGTAAAAACAATGCCAAGATATTTAGTACATAGTTAATAAATAGCATTGAAATGGTCCACAATTCAATAGATGCGTTCCTGTTAGTTTACAAGAAAAATAATACAGCATCACAAGCAAAAAAATACAAAAGCCATTGATATTATTCAGATGATAATATCCAATCAACATTATCAAAGTAAAGAAACATGTAGTCATAATTCCACAATGAAAATAAACTCAGCAATTTCAAAGAAAATGGTGGTGGCAGATCATTAGTCCTGAAGTACATATGTCTAGACTGATCCAATTTCGTTTTTAAAAAACACATAAATTTATGCTTGAAAAAATCACTCTAATGGAAATCCAAATACAACTCATGCAAGGTAATTAGAGCATTAAGTACAAGGCTGGAAGAAATCCTTTAAGAGGCTTCAAAGAGAGTGGAACAGAACAAGTATGAAAAATAGTATGCATAAAAACAAATAGCACCATTCTCCACCAAGATTACCTCCACCAACAACACTAGCCAAACAAAAGCCAAGGTGAAAACATAAAAATTAAAAAAAAGACTAAGTTTAAATCATTCAGCAAAAGATGACTTATGACCATGTTCAATAGATATTGGCCCACATTTGCTAGAAAAGCAAACACATCTCCATGATTTATAACTTACACAGAATAGACCATATCAGCCGGAGACACAACATTAGCAAGGCGCACAATGTCAAGAACAAAATGGATGAGCAAACAAACATAGACAAAACATCATCAAACACTAAAATAGCACGCTTCTAAACTGGCAAACTAAAACATCAAAGAAAAATGCTACAAAAACATCGATCTACAAGACTACTACCTTGCGTTGAAGCAAAACCTAAATTCTATTACACTTTGGGCAAGCATTGGAAAAGAAGTCCGGGGCAAAACCCTAAAGAGAGATAGAGAGAAAAGGGGCGTTATACCACGATCGACAATATCATCGGTGCCGTCGTCATCGGATTCAGCATCATCACAGCCAGCATCAACTGCGGACTCGTCGAAGAACTGGAGAACGCCGGAGCGCCGGCGCTTCTTCCGATGAAGGTTGGAACCGGTGGGCGCCGAACGCTTCCCAGAGGAGGATGTTGAGGAGGACGGCATTGGGGCCTTGCCCGCGGCCTCCTTTCCCTTTCCCTTCACCGCCATTGGAGGGGCGAGAGAGGGAGAGAAATCAGAGAGAATAGGGAAAATGGGAGCGGAGCCAACGAAGGGGTTGGGTGGTGTTTTTGTTTAGATTTCCAGTTTTACCCATCCTTGGCTCGATTATTCTTTCTGCGGAGCAGGATAATTAAGCTGGAATCAAAAACGTGGTGATTTACAAATGGATATTGGGGAAATATTGTCAGTTTTGCTTTGCCATGTGTCGTTTCCAGATTAGTTTAGTTTGGACCGCTGTTCTCCTCGACTCAAACTGATCCAATTTCACCCCCATCCCAAGTCGGAATAGCACGGGAAGCCCCCTTACATATTTCGGGGTTGTTTGATACGGAAGTGATTTTACGAAGTGGTGACTTCCTGAAGTGGCCACTTCGGTGGAAGTGTATAGTTCGGTTGGAAGTGTGGACTTCTATGTGTTTGGTTGTTCTTTGGAAGTGTAATGTCGATAACCACTTCCAGGTGTTTGGTTGGTTGAAGTGAAATCCGGAAGTGGGTGTATGATCACCACTTCGGGAGGGGTATGGTTACCTCCCTTATAATATTTATGATTAAAATTTTTAATTATTCAATTAGTGTATATTTATTTATTATATTAATATGATGTAAATTTCATCCTATTTTGTTTATTGAATTTGTAATTTTGTGAATAATTTGTAATTATTCGATAAATGGTTATTTATTTATTTACAAAAAACCGAGATATAAATTTTGATCAATTTTGTTTATTAAATTTGAAATTTTGTGATTGCAATTTAATTATTACATAATTGTTTATTTCTGTACTCTTTTAACATGGCCTACATTTCATACAATTATGTTTAAATTTGTAATTGTGCGATTACATTTATTTTGTTAACTTTTGTTTATTAAGTTTTTAATTTCATTATTAAGTTTAATGTTGTTTTTTAAGGGGGCTTTTGGTTCGCGGTAATAATATATTACCACGGTAATAGGATTACCATGGTAATGAGGTCAGGAATATTATATGTCCGGGAATGTTGTGGTAATGTGAGATTACTGTGTTTGGTTGAGAACTTATATTACTACTAATCTTTCATTACCATGTTTGGTTAGTCATGGTAATCACCTCAATAATATGTCAAATTTACCTAAATACCCCTACATATAAAATTTTAAAAATTTTAATTTAAAATATTTAGATAAATAAATAATTAAATTATAATATATAATTATTTATATATTTATTTAATTATATATATAATTAAAATATATATTTTTTTATTATTTATTTATGTAAATACTTTTAATTAAAATTTTCAAAATTTTATATATAGGCGGTGGTTAGGTAAATTTATTTAATATATAATTATTATAATTATATATATAATTAAATAATTAAATATTAAATAAATTTAACTAAATACCCCTATATATATAATTTTGAAAATTTTAATTTAAAGTATTTACATAAATAAATAATTAAATTATATATATAATTTAATTATATATATAATTACATTATATATATAATTAAATAATTATATATTAAATAAATTTACCCATATATCTCTACATATAAAATTTTTAAAATTTCAATTTAAATTATTTAGATATATAAATAATTAAATTATAATATATATATATATATATATATATATATATTTTATGTTATAAATATTTTAATAAAAATGGAACAAAACTAGGGTTTTGATAATAATATAATATGAAATTATGTTAAATAAGTGGGGGTATAATTGGAAAAAACAAAATTTTCAGATTACTACCAACCTGGTAATCAGATTACCACCCACCTCATTTGGTAATATTTCACTATTGGTAATCTCACATTACCATTCACATTACCATTGCTACAGTAACCAAAAATGGTAATGTTTTCACATTACCGCCAGATTCCCAGTAATGTTTTCACATTACCGCGAACCAAACGGCCCCTAAGTGTGATGTAAATTTCGTTCGAATTTTTTTCTGCAATTTTGAATTAGGTTATTACGGTGAAATTATACAATAACAAGTGTTTATTTATTTTTTTGGCCCAAAGCGATCTAAATTTTGTTCAGCTTTGGTTGCTAAATTTGCATTCAACACACTTCTTTGAAAGGCTTATTTCACATTTGCGAACACTGCTCTAAGGGACCATTAGATGCTCACACAAGAAACTACCCAAATTTCATCATTACTCAGCCATAAGATTCAATACACAAACACTATAATTACCTCTTTGGTATCATTACATCCTCGCATTTTAAGATGAACCACATACTTGAGTTTCATAACAAAACCTTTGTCAAAATAACCACATTCATTTGTCACAGCATACCAGAATGATAGCAAAAAATAAGAGGCAGACATTCATTCATTGTGATAAAATGACATCGCAGTCTGCATACTTTACAGCATTTATATCTTTTTAAACATGTTTGCAGTAACAACACCGACTCGATTATAATGAATTACACGGGAAAAACACCTACAACCCCAACAACACGAGGGCATCGATTACACAAGTGAAATACACAGTTGCACAACTACAAGTGCCAAAAAAAATCATAACTTGAACTGCTGCAACGAACAAGTTGCGCACCTGCGAAAGTAAACACACAAGATATTTCAGCTAATTTCACCTGCGAAAGTAGAAAACATATGATAATGATTTCAACATCTTCATTCATAAATGCATCAGAAAATAAACCACTCCAGATATTTCAGGTAATACCTGTCATTGATTTTAATGCTCCCAATCGGTTGTATAGTCGGAGTGGAACCCGGCAATTGTGGCATGGCTCAGGTGACAATAAACTTGTGAATGCACTTTCATTGGCATTTTAAGGGTCCCCATGTTTTTTCCCATTTTTGTATACACATGCGGTTTACAATGAAAAATACGAACCGTCACACACAATGGGCTGCAATGGTGGCAGTCCATGCCTCCGAATTGCCTCGCCACACATGTGCGACAGTAGGCCAAAAAAACAAGACAATGAAATAAAAAACAAGCAACTTCAAATCTGAGAACAAAACCACTTGCTTGCTGAAACATGACAAGCAAAACAGAGTCCCCATAAAGAAGCTTCCAAAACCAATGGCAGAAGGGATTTACACATCAGAGGTGGGACATTTAAAATACAAAGCAGCCATATAAATCAAATGGATTGAGCTCAAAATTCAAAAGGTTACATAAACAAATCTAAATCACATCAAACTTAAGAGAGCATGGACAAAACCAACAACTATAGTAAGCTGTCAGCACAACAAGTGATCCAATTAAGGGAACAACAGCCACAGAAAAATTAAATCAACAAGTGTCACAACTGAACTTCACAAACACTAACGAAATTGGGTAAAAAAAAAGAACAAGTAACAGTTAATGGAGCCAAACATGGGATGGAGGCATGCATGTCTGGTTCTGTAAAAAAAAGAACAACTAACAGTTAATGGAGACTAGGTGGGTAGGACATTTAAATATAATATCAACAAACAATTTAGAACACAAAGCAGCCATATAAATCAAATGGATTGAGCTCAAAATTCAAAAGGTTACATAAAACAAATCTAAATCACATCAAACTTAAGAGAGCATGGACAAAACCAACAACTATAGTAAGCTGTCAGCACAACAAGTGATCCAATTAAGGGAACAACAGCCACAGGAAAATTAAATCAACAAGTGTTACAACTGAACTTCACAAACACTCACAAAATTGGGTAAAAAAAAACAGAACAAATAACAGTTAATGGAGCCTAGGTGGGATGGAGGCATGCATGTTGGAGAGCAACAAACATTCATGAAGTTGGTGCAAAACAGGGGAAAAAATATAAGAAACCAGGGAAAAAAGGAAGGTACATGTAGCAGTTAATGAAAACCTAATTGAATTGGGGACATGCATGTCTCATTGAATTCATGAATTAAAGGGATTAAAACAGAACCTGATCCAATTCATGAATTAAAACAGAACCGGATCAAAACATAACCTTCACAAACACTCTTGAAATAGAAGCAAAACAAAACTGGGGCAAAATAAAACAGTGTGAGATGCATAATTAAAGGGATTAAAACATAAGCATAGTTCAAACCATAATCAGAAATTTCAAATCCACGCAAAGGGCAAGCTTATGGCTGCAATGACCTGGTACAGTCCTACCCTCTCATTGCCTCGCCAAAATCACCCCTTCGCCTAAATTAAAATTTATTGGACCATGCCTCAGTGCATTCAGATTGACAAGGCTTTTTTGTACTCATCATCGCCATTTCATCCCGCCTGAAAAAGCACAAAAGCATCCAATATACATCAGAAAGTAAAGCATATAAACATGTCATAAAGCACTGCAAAGAAAAGGACCAATGCGACATAAACCACACACGTTCTCACGCTAGTTGTACATGCAAAATGCTGGTAGAATGCATATGTAAAATAAAGTAAGGTTCTATGAATAAAGCATGGTTCAAAGATGAAACGAAAAGTAGCATGCAAATATTAAGGAGGAAAGTCCTGTCTCCAGCGTCAGTCTCCACACAGTGGGAGCACCAAACCATGAAGTTCACACCATCCGTGATAAGAACCTGTCAACCCAAATGCGCCTGAGTTCCATATCCTTCACGATGAACCCCTTGACCTTCCTTCTCATGCAGTTGCAAATAATCAAATACTTCGGCAAGTTCAATTTTCCCGAAACCATCGACTTCCATCACCTTGCGGTACAGGACCTCAGACCAATTTGTTGGGCTTTTAATTGCATCCGCTATTTGACCGACAACGTTGATGAGTTCATCCATCTTTGCGGATTTTTTAGACACCTTGGTTGCGCGTGGGGTCCTTTGTGTTGATGACGTCGCCGAACTGTTACCAACTGGCGGGATAGGATTGTCGGCCTCGTCGTAATCACTAAGATTCAACGCCTGAGCTGACTCGAGATTGTCAATGCTGATATTGTCATTTTCAGGTCTTTCCCTAAAATCTGAGAAAAGTGACGTTGCATATGACCCCGTCGCCCTGTCCTCGCCGCATATTATCTTCAGTCCCTCGTAGTTCTCTATTGGCTTATTAATGAAAGGTCTTGCACCTGGGTGTGCCTGCGTTACGAAATGTTGTACAGCAAGTCACGTATCTATCAAGTATTGACAAGTTAACGACGATTTCAATGTTACCTCAATGTACGTTACCGCCACAACGGGATCTAGCACGATCGTCTTCGATGCATCGTCCCATCCAGCGCCGCTAAGTTCTTTTGCTTTCTTAATTTCGGCATAGCGTGCCTTGAAGGTTCTGTAGTGATTTTCTACATTCTCGGGGCTGAACTCCGTATTGAATTTGGCGTTGACAGCCACTGATGCAAAAGAAAACGCGGCGCATTTGAAAGACTTATCGCACTTGAGGCCTTTCCTTGCTTGTTCTACAAGCAACGGTATCAGGAAATTATCATGTTCCGGCCTCCATCGCTTGTTTTGGGTGCCAGGCTTGTTGCTTGCAATCTTGGAATAACCAGTATCATTCATACGATCATGCCCCTCCATATTGCTTAACAATTCTAATGAGTGGGTAAGTGACACAGTTCAATAGAAATGAAACATAAAAGGCAATAGTGAAAGTCATTAAGCATACAAAACCATCATACGGTCGAAAGGGATAACCATATAACTTAAAAAAAAACAACACATCCGAGGGAGAACCGAAAAGAAAGAAACAATGTTTTTCCTGAGTTACACTAAAGTATCATAAGCAGCCCACATATCATTCGCTATTGCATCCCGTAGTTCAGCCCATTGTCTGTTTTCCTCACGTTGTTCCCTCTGTGAACGTCCTTGCGTCGAGACCAATTGTTCTGCCTCTGCGTCTCCTCCGTTCAATATCGCATCAGCTGGGTCGACACCGGCAATGTAGTTATGGAGTATGCAACAGGCAAGCACTAACCTTACCTGTGTTTTAAATGGGAAAAAAGGATGCGATGTTAGGACTTTGAACCTATTCTTCAACACGGCAAATGCGCGCTCGACCTTCGAACGCAACATGGAATGCCTAAGATTGAATAATTCTTTCGGGTTAGTCGGGGGCCTTCCCGTGTGTTCCTTCAAGTGGTATCTAACGCCTCGATACGGTGCTATGAAACCATTCATAGTCGTAAACCCGGCGTCTACCAAGTAATATTTCCCTACAACAAACGACAATGTTTAATTATGCTTCTTATAACGTGAAAACAGTGCATGAAGTTTTTTTCCCACCTTCTATTATTTTTAGACCTTCGGGCAGCGGACGTGAGATTGCATCTCTTAAGACTGTAAAATCGTTTGCTGATCCCTCCCAACCCGCTAGAACGTAGGTGAATTTTAGATCGGGGTTCACAACTGCGAGTACATTTTGGGTCGGACCTTTTCGGCCACGGAACCGGGGCAATTCATGCTGAGGGACAGAGGCATCGATGTGTGTCCCATCAAGAAGCCCTACACAATCCTACGTGATAGAAAAATTGGAAGATATTATTAATTCTTTTAAGAAATTCGTCAGAACCCATGTATTGAATTATATGTTAGCTTACTTTGAAATAAGGGTACCAGTTTGGGTTGGTCTCAATTTCCGGATGGCAAGCGTTGGTGGGAGGATGCACAAAGTCGTCACGAATTGCACATATCGCCCGAAGGACGTTGTTAAAGTGACGGCTGATAGTTTCCCCAGACCGAAGGAACTCAATGCGCACAGTGTGGTTCTTCGTGTTATGACCCACTATGTGCAAGAATATTGCTAGTTGTTCTTCTATGGCCGTATGTTTGGTATCTACAAGTAGATGCTTGTCTCGCAATATTGATGCGAGATGGAGAAATGGGCCTACGTCCATTCGAAGGTAGCTGACACAATAGTCGCGACCACTCCTCATAATACGCTCCATATGTTTCTTCCTAGTTAGGTCTCGGAATAAGGAGGGCTCCCTATGCCTTGCACACCTTGTCAAGTGACTTTCCTCGATTAAATAGGCGACTATGACAACGACAGTTGTGAAGGCTGCTACCAAAGGTCTCACGCGAGTATTAACTGCCAAGGTGTCCATCTACACAATCAATAATTAGGTTATGGTCGTATAGGACGGGGCGAAATACGAAACACAACAGACACCTATCCACTTGTTCTAATGGTAGCTAGTCTACGGAGAATACTATCATAACGGCCTGTAACTTGATTAAATATAATATCATGCATATCGGGTGACATCAGGAAGCCTTAAACAGATATACAACAAAAGATAATTTATATACAACACGAGGACTAAATAATCACTGCAGAAAGTCATTTGGAGAAATCTTAATAAAACAGACTTGTGCAGGCATATGCAAAATACAACAAAAGCATGGCTTGAAGTTGGGCAACATCAAATACGATTGCATAGTTGGTTAAAAATCATAGGATGAAAGTGGGGTTACAACAGCAATGCCGCAACATGTATTAAAAAAAACAAAGCAAAGCCAAGATCAGAACACATTTAAAAAAAGAGCAAACAAAAATTAAAGTGTGGTGCACTATAACAAAGATAACAAAGATAACACAGTTAACATGCCTAGCTGTAGTTAATCTCATGATTGAAAAAAAGCAACAGTTGCTTATGTCAAAATGCATACCAACATACAATTGTTATACAAACACACTTTCACAGTTCTAGAAGCCATTGTCATCAATAAAGTCACAGTCTCATCCTATAGGCAATTGTTATTTTATATGCCAAGTTCACATGATCAGTACAGCAAGTTAATACACAAAACAACATAAACATGCAGTCATACATGGAAATCCGAAAATATTCTATAAAAAAAAAAGTTTTGGCTCCATGGTACGTGTCCTCCAGGAAGATGTGCAATAGGATCCCTTTAGGCGAATAAAGAAGTATCCGGACCAGGCCGGGCCTCCCTATTAGCCTTGTAATCCTTGGCTTCCTTGTTGCGGACAATATACCAATGGAGGCGTCTTATATTACATACTACAATGATCAATAGTGACATTGTTTACCATATTTAGCAATAGTGATACATGTCAGTGTGTATTGGGATTTATTTAAAAGAGCTGCAGATGTGGCAAAAGACTTCATAATTGGTTTCAAAGACAATATACTAGAACTATATAAGAACATCAGCTTTACTAAAGTTATCAAGCCAACATGAATGTCATGGATCATCACTGACCTGTTGTTATTATTAACATTAAGAGAAAAACAACAGATGCAAAACCTGGCCAAAATCTTCAAACATAAACAGAAAACAATCATAAAGCACAAGTTCATTCCAACAATTAAACTAAATTAGGAATTGGAGAAGAAAGGCCAAGGACAGTCACCTCACTGCATGACACAGTACTAGTATCATAAACAAATGGTTTTTAAGTGCTGCATGAAAGTTGTATAACAGGAGCCAAACATGTGGCCATCAACTAAAAGCATGCTTGTGCAATATGATATGATACATGTCAGTGTGTATTGGGATTTATTTAAAAGAGCTGCAGATGTGGCAAAAGACTTCATAATTGGTTTCAAAGACAATATACTAGAACTATATAAGAACATCAGCTTTACTGAAGTTATCAAGCCAACATGAATGTCATGGATCATCACTGACCTGTTGTTATTATTAACATTAAGAGAAAAACAACAGATGCAAAACCTGGCCAAAATCTTCAAACATAAACAGAAAACAATCATAAAGCACAAGTTCATTCCAACAATTAATCTAAACTAGGAATTGGAGTAGAAAGGCCAAGGATAGTCACCTCACTGCATGACACAGTAATAGTATCACAAACAAATGGTTTTTAAGTGCTGCATGAAAGCTGTATAACAGGAGCCAAACATGTGGCCATCAACTAAAAGCATGCTTGTGCAATATGATATGATACATGTCAGTGTGTATTGGGATTTATTTAAAAGAGCTGCAGATGTGGCAAAAGACTTCATAATTGGTTTCAAAGACAATATACTAGAACTATATAAGAACATCAGCTTTACTGAAGTTATCAAGCCAACATGAATGTCATGGATCATCACTGACCTGTTGATATTATTAACATTAAGAGAAAAACAACAGATGCAAAACGTGGCCAAAATCTTCAAACATAAACAGAAAACAATCATAAAGCACAAGTTCATTCCAACAATTAAACTAAATTAGGAATTGGAGAAGAAAGGCCAAGGACAGTCACCTCACTGCATGACACAGTACTAGTATCACAAACAAATGGTTTTTAAGTGCTGCATGAAAGCTGTATAACAGGAGCCAAACATGTGGCCATCAACTAAAAGCATGCTTGTGCAATATGATATGATACATGTCAGTGTGTATTGGGATTTATTTAAAAGAGCTGCAGATGTGGCAAAAGACTTCATAATTGGTTTCAAAGACAATATACTAGAACTATATAAGAACATCAGCTTTACTGAAGTTATCAAGCCAACATGAATGTCATGGATCATCACTGACCTGTTGATATTATTAACATTAAGAGAAAAACAACAGATGCAAAACCTGGCCAAAATCTTCAAACATAAACAGAAAACAATCATAAAGCACAAGTTCATTCCAACAATTAAACTAAATTAGGAATTGGAGAAGAAAGGCTAAGGACAGTCACCTCACTGCATGACACAGTACTAGTATCACAAACAAATGGTTTTTAAGTGCTGCATGAAAGCTGTATAACAGGAGCCAAACATGTGGCCATCAACTGAAAGCATGCTTGTGCAATATGATATGATACAAGTCAATGTGTTTTGGCCTTTAAAAGAGATGTAGATGTGGCAAAGGACTTCATAATTGGTCTCAAAGACAATATGCTAGAACTATATAAGAACATCATATTTACTAAAGTTATCAAGTGAACATGAATGTCATGGATCATCACTGACCTGTTGATATTATTAACATTAAGAGAAAAACAACAGATCCAAAACGTGGCCAAAATCTTCAAACATAAACAGAAAACAATCATAAAGCACAAGTTCATTCCAACAATTAAACTAAATTAGGAATTGGAGAAGAAAGGCCAAGGACAGTCACCTCACTGCATGACACAGTACTAGTATCACAAACAAATGGTTTTTAAGTGCTTGCATGAAAGCCGTATAACGAGAGCCAAACATGTGGCCATCAACTAAAAGCATGCTTGTGCAATATGATATGATACATGTCGGTGTGTATTGGGATTTATTTAAAAGAGCTGCGAGATGTGGCAAAAGACTTCATAATTGGTTTCAAAGACAATATACTAGAACTATATAAGAACATCGGCTTTCTTGAAGTTATCAAGCCAACATGAATGTCATGGATCATCACCGACTGTTGATATTATTAACATTAAGAGAAAAACAACGAGATGCAAAACCTGGCCAAAATCTTCAAACATAAACAGAAAACAATCATAAAGCACAAGTTCATTCCAACAATTAAACTAAATTAGGAATTGGAGAAGAAAGGCTAAGGACAGTCACCTCACCGCATGACACACGGTACTAGTATCACAAACAAATGGTTTTTAAGTCTTTGCATGAAAGTCGTATAACGAGAGCCAAACATGTGGCCATCAACTAAAAGCATGCTTGTGCAATATGATATGATACATGTCGGTGTGTATTGGGATTTATTTAAAAGAGCTGCGAGATGTGGCAAAAGACTTCATAATTGGTTTCAAAGACAATATACTAGAACTATATAAGAACATCGGCTTTCTTGAAGTTATCAAGCCAACATGAATGTCATGGATCATCACTGACTGTTGTTATTATTAACATTAAGAGAAAAACAACAGATGCAAAACCTGGCCAAAATCTTCAAACATAAACAGAAAACAATCATAAAGCACAAGTTCATTCCAACAATTAAACTAAACTAGGAATTGGAGTAGAAAGGCCAAGGACAGTCACCTCACTGCATGACACAGTAATAGTATCACAAACAAATGGTTTTTAAGTGCTGCATGAAAGCTATATAACAGGAGCCAAACATGTGGCCATCAACTGAAAGCATGCTTGTGCAATATGATATGATACAAGTCAATGTGTTTTGGCCTTTAAAAGAGATGTAGATGTGGCAAAGGACTTCATAATTGGTCTCAAAGACAATATGCTAGAACTATATAAGAACATCATATTTACTAAAGTTATCAAGTGAACATGAATGTCATGGATCATCACTGACATGTTGATATTATTAACACTAAGAGAAAACAACAGATGCAAAACATGGTCCAAATCCTCAAAAATAAACAGAAATTAATCAAAAAACGCAAGTTCACTCCAACAATTAAATTAGGAATTGAAGACATCAAGAACTGAATTTTGTAATATAAATTGGAAGCCATTACTGACCTATTTGTTTCCACCTCTTCCCGAGTGTCTTGTATGACGACTCTAATCAACTGTTAGTCCTGATAAAATTGAAAGGAAAAGAAAACAATGTAGGCATTAGACATCATATTGAACGAATTATACAATGAAAGAGATTATCATGGTATATTGAGAATAAGAAAAATAGGTCCCATATGAAACAAATTCCTTGAAAAATTCAATCCAATAATTGTTATGATAAAATTTAAAGCTAAAAGATTGTTGAAGAACATTATAATCATTGTGATGATCTCCACGTTGTGTAGGGAAATCCACATGTTTACAATGATGAAAATGAATGACCTTTCCTCTCTGTCCAACCCCCTTTCGATGATCTTCGGGTCCTGCCAACAGTTCTCCTGATAAAAGCAAACAGAAATAAACCAATAAAATCATATGCATCACCATATCTAAAACAAAGGTAACCAAGAATCACAAAAAAAGCATACTGCAGATACACTACATACTCCTGGAAGAAGATTACACTTAGAAAACTATCAAATAAAAGGAATACATCTTGCAAGTACAGTAAGAAGATACTAAAGCAAATTAGTCATGATGAGAAAAAGAAGGAAAAGCCTACTATCAAGAAGAACCAGGATCAATAATTAAAACACAAAACTAAAACTTGAAACAACAAAATAGGGCAATCTAAACCGATCAAACTTGTGCTTCTTTTCATAAACTTCAGTCCACTGTCAAAGATCAACAAAAAGCAACTATTAATAACAAAAAAAAAAAAATAAATAGAACCCGCAAGAGTTAAAATTGACTCCATAATCACAAAAGGAAAACACAAATGAAAAAGATTGATTTTAAGAGGGAACCTTAAACAAGATGGATTAGGCCACTGTGGTGCTTCCTCTCTTTCTATAAAGAGCTGCTGGAGACCCGAAATCGAGGAAAGGAACGGTCGGCCTGTGGAGACGACGAGGTGGAGGAACCAAGCTGGAGTCCGGAGAGGGCTGAAGAAATTAGGGGCCAGGTCTTGCCATCACGGGGAGAAGGGGTCTTCATAACACCCTCACGTGGCCGGCGGAGACACAGGAGTGAAGGAGAGGAACGATCGGCTTGTGGAGACGGTGGGGTAAAGGAACCACAATGGCGGCCGTGAACCCTAGAAGAGGTGAGGAAATGAAGAAATGGCGAAGTCACGGGTTGCTTTTGGGGTCACGAGGGGGAAGAGGGGTGTTTCCATCACTCACGTGATGATGCTTCTTTGAAGTGGTAACTTCAGCCACATCATCAAAAAACACTGAAGTCCCCACTTCGCCCAAATTTCCGCTGAAGTGAAAAACCGGAAACCAGCACTATTTGAAGTGTCACATCAACACTTCAGCAGCTAAGTTCACCAAACCAAACAAGCAGAAGTCACCCGGAAGTCAGCACTTCGGTCACTTCGCCCTCAAAAACGGTGAACCAAACATGCCCTTCATCTGTTGCTTTATGATACTTCTAATACATGCGTGATCAGGGACGGAACCAGGATTAATTGATAGAGGGGGCTGAAGGTAAAATGTAAAAAAAAAAAACTTTGTCCACATAGCAATTGTTTTTGATACAAAATAGTGCGACATTGTGACATTTAATTAAAACAATTACATAAAACATAAAACGTTTATCTATGCACACTTGAGGTAGAACTACCATCTGTGTGACGTATGCTACTCAGAGGAGGTAGCGTATACGACGAGTTTGCATTTTGTGAAAACATTGTAGAATTGTCTCATTGTCGATAGTTGTAAAAACCTCTTTCTCAATATAGACAATCATGCTATCGTTCATCCACTCGTCTCCCATTTTGTTGCGCAAGTCAGTTTTCACAAGTTTGAAAAAAAAATGCTGAAAAATAGTAAGTTTGATTGACAAAATGGAAAATTACAAGTTTGTGTTTTATTGACAAAATATTTTGATCAAAATTAAAAATTTGTAATTCTCTATTTTGTCAATCAAATTTGCTACTATGCCTCTATTAGATAGTATAAAAATTAAATAGTATCTAATAATTCTAAGATACAAACAAAGCCGTGAAACAATCGTTAACTAAAGACATGGCGATATTATCCAGCCAATCCTTTGATCAATCTCCGGGAACAGCACATCCACGTGGAAGACTAACCTCTCTCCCAATGAACTCTAATCACCCACGTGACACCCCTGGCCCATGATCTATCTCCTCGTCCTTCGTTCCCCGGCCCGTAGTACTATATATTATATTACACTTATCATATATGTTTATGCTATATGACAGTGGCTGAGGGGGGGCTGAAGCCCCTGCTAGCCCCCACTTAGTTCAGTCCCTGTGCGTGATATATGTCAAATATTGTTTCAACGGCCGTCAACGGCCTTTGAGTCAATTGACACTTGGGTCTTCCATGAGGATATTTCACAAGTGGTGAGAATTCGAAACCTTGGAATGAGGGTGCATGTCTGAGAGCTGTGAGCACAAACGCTGGGTGATCCCAGCGCCCACGTGTGTGCGCGGGCCCCACATGCCGCAGTCGAGGCGTGCGCACACCCCTGTTTTAGTTTAGCGGACCCATTAGGGGTTTCGCTCCTCTTGAGAAAAAAAATATTGTTTCAACGGCCAAGACAAAATCTTTTTTTCACATCTGACTCCTTTCTTTTTTATTTTAAAAATTCAAATCAAAATTTAATCCATGTATCAAGGGCATGTTCATTTGGGCGTAAATAGGAGGAAATCAGGAAATAGAGAAAGTGGCACTTTCCTGAAGTGCCATGAAGTGGTGGAAGTGAAATTTATAAAGGATTCATTTTCCAAGAAGTGTCTCTTTTATGAAGGGTTCATTTTCCCATTTCTGATGTGCATTTCGGTATAAGTAGTGTAACTTCTGAAGGGTCTTGAAAAGTGAGGGATTTGAAATTTATAAAAAACTAACTTCCCTCACTTCGGTGAAAAAAATACCAAAGTGGGTTTTTGTTAAAACGCACACCAACTTCAGTCTGAAGTGGGGAAGTGGCCATTTCCCCACTTCAGTGGAAAAAAACATCGAAAGTGGAAGAAATCAGTCCACTTCTCCCCACTTACGCCCAAATGAGCACGCCTAAGTTGTCAGTCTCCATATTTATATTTTTTATTTTTTAAATCAAAATATAAAGCTTATTATCTTTTCCAATAATTTAAATATTTTTGTATTTAGAACAAATAAAATTTATTTTATTTTTATCATATTCAATAATTACAACAAATATTTTCTTTTTTATTTTTTAAATATGATTATAATTATTTTTTCTATTTAATTTTTAAAATATAAAAATAAGTGAAATAATGATATGGAAAAAAATACTTTATCGTAGCCATTGAAAATTTGTTTAACAAATGTCAAACATCTAACTATATATTGAAAAGTAATATATGAAATGTCTATTAGAATGCAACCTGATACACTCGCAAACACACTAACCATTGAAAATTTGTTTGACACATGTCAAATATCTAACTATATATTGAAAAGTAATATATGGAATATCCATTAGACTGCAACCCGATACACTCCCAAACACACACTAACCATTGAAAATTTGTTTGACACATATCAAACATCTAACTATATATTGAAAAGTAATCTATGGAATGTCCATTAGACATGAATCGGATATACTCCCAAGCACACACTAACCACTGGGCTATTTAGCTATATTTTACAATTTTTTATTTTAGAATTATAATTTTCAATTTTCTTTTTATGAGAATTAAAATTTAAAATATTTAATTTATCACTTATACCATCAAACTTTCCCATCAATGTGTATAAGTAATTTATCTCCATCAAATTCTATGAAACCAAATAAGTTAGAATAAAACACATTATACCATTTTACAACAAACTAAACAAACAATTTCAATCCTAAATAACTTATACCAATCAAACTTTCCAATCCATGTATATAAGTAATTATCTCCATCAAATTCTATAAAACCAAATAAGTTAGAATAAAACACATTATACCATTTTACAAATGTTTATATCGATTTTTTTTAAATTTGGTTTTACGTATAATAAAAAAATAAATATATTTAAAAATAAAAAGGTTGTCATAAGAGTGGAAATCCAAAATTCAAATTTTGAGTTTTTTAGAATTTTTTAAAAATAATAAAATCAAAAATTAAGATAAACCCGTTATTTGAAAAACAAATCTCCATCATCCGAGAGAGCTTGAAGATTTTCAGAGAGGAGGGGAAAAATGAGAGAGAGAGAGAGAGAGAGAGAGAGAGAGAGAGAGAGGAGGAAAAAAACTCCATAAGAAAAAAAGAGAGAAAAGGGTGAGAAGAAAAATTATAGAGAAGGGAATAAGGCTTTATTTAAAAAAAGAGAGGAGAAAAAAAACTATGAGGAAAAAGAAAAAAAAAGGGAAAGAGAAGAAGAAGACAAGGAAAAGGAGATCACAAATAGAGGTGGGCTCTTGGAGTTAAACAGAAAAAGAAAGCAAATACGGTAAGCTTGGGATTTCTCCGGTGAAAATAAATTCCATGTCATTTGCTAAACTTTGCATGATTTTTTATCCGCTATGCATGCAGTAAGATTCTTTCCCCCAATTCTATGCATAGATGAGATTCTAGACAAATCCTGAGCATGATAGGTTCTATGTTAGGCCATTGAACCTACATGAATTGTTTTAGAAAAAAAAGGGCTAGGTCGCAAAATTTGTAGAAAAGTGCATATTTGAAACGTTTAAGGTTTTATTTGCAAACATTCGATAAAAGTGCAAAAAATGAAAATTTAGAGGGTTTGGTCGCAAAATTTGAAGAAAAATGCAAATTAAAAATGTTTAAGGTTTTATTTGCAAATGTTTAATAAAAATGCAAAAAATGAAAATTTAGAGGGCTTGCTCACAAAAATTTGTAGAAAAATGCAAAAAGGGAAAAGTTTAAGGTTTTATTTGCAAAGTTTGATAAAATTGTAAAAAATAAAAATTTTGAGGGTCTAATATGCAAATATGATATAAGAGGGACTAATATGCCAAAAAAAAGAAATGAGTAATTTTAGTAAAAATAAGGGGTGATTTTATAAATTCGTCGATCCACTTTTTGAAGACTACAACATCTCTTGTGGAGTCCAATGTAGTATGTAGTGGTAAACTATTCTCCTTATGAGAGCTTTTCCACTACATCCTAAAACTCTCTTGAATGAGTGGAAATATTTTTTGAACACCACAATATCTCTAGTGGAGTCCAATGTTGTCTATAGTGGTAGACTGTTTCTTATGAGAGCCTCCCCACTATCTCTTCAAACTCTCTTGAGTGAGTAGAAATATTCTTGAAGACTACAATACCTCATGTGAAGTCCAATGTAGTATGTAGTGGTACACTGTTCTCGTTGTAAGAGTCTCCCTACTATCTCTTAAGACTCCCTTGAGTGAGTGAAAATATTTTTGAAGACCGTAACATCTCTTATTTAGTGCAAAGCATGTGGTAGACTATTCTCCTTGTGAGAACCTCCCTACTGCCTCTTGAAACTCTCTTGAGTGAGTGAAAATATTCTTGAAGACCACAATACCTCATGTGGAGTCCAATGTAGTATGTAGTGGTAGACTATTCTCCTTGTGAAAACCTCCCCACTATCTCTTAAGACTCCCTTGAGTGAGTAGAAATATTCTGGAAGACTACAATACCTCATGTGGAGTCCAATGTAGTATGTAGTGGTAGATTGTTCTTCTTGTGAGAGCCTCCCCACTATTTCTTAAGACTCTCTTGAGTGAGTGGAAATATTTTTGAAGACCGCAACATCTCTTATGGAGTGCAAAGCATGTGGTAGACTGTTCTCCTTGTGAGAACCTCCCCACTGCCTCTTGAAACTCTCTTGAGTGAGTGAAAATATTCTTGAAGACCACAATACCTCATGTGGAGTCCAATGTAGCATGTAGTGGTAGACTGTTCTCCTTGTGAGAACCTCCCCACTACCTCTTGGACTCTTTCGAGTGAGTGAAAATATTTTTAAAGACTACAACACCTCTTGTGGAGTTCAATGCAGTAGTAGATTATTCTCCATGTGAAAGCCTCTCCACTATCTCTTGAAACTCTCTTGAGTGAGTAAAAAAAAGTTTTATCAACACCGCTGGCTCTTGTTAAGTTCAATGTGGTTGGAAATAGCTTTCCTTGTGAATGTCTCTCCACTACTTTTTGAAACTCTCTTGAGTGAGTTAAAAAGAAAATAAAATTTTTGTCAAAACCACTAACACTTGTTGAGTTCAATGTGGTGAAAGATAGCTCTTCATGTGAAAGCCTCTCCTCTACTACTTGAAACTCTTTTGAGTGAAAATATTTTTGAAGACCACAACATCTTCTATGGAGTGAAAAGCATGTGATAGATTGTTCTCCCGGTGAGAGCCTCCCCCTTGCCTCTTGAAACTCTCTTGAATGAGTGAAAATATTTTTTGAAGACCGCAACATCTCTTATGGAGTGCAAAGCATGTGGTAGACTATTCTCCTTGTGAGAATCTCCCCACTGCCTCTTGAAACTTTATTGAGTGAGTGAAAATATTTTTGAAGACCACAACATCTCTTGTGGAGTGCAGAGCATGTGGTAGACTGCTTTCCTTGTTAAGGTCTCCTCACTAACTTTTTAAAACTCTCTTGAGTGAGTGGAATGCTTAATGAGATGTAATGATAAAAAAAAACAAAACTCTACAAGAGATAAGAAAGAGGTTTTACAAGCGTAAGATGCCAAAGTCTTCAACTAAAAAAATAAAGAAAAGAAACCAACCTTATTTTTCATAACTAATGAACGCTTGTAACTTGGGGTCTGTAAGAAATTCTAAAAGCAAAAAATCTAAGCAAGTGAAAGCAGTCAAGTCAGTGATCAATTATGTGGGAGATTGCGATCTAGCAATGTATAATCCAAAGCTCAAAGGCATGAAAAAATGTTAAGACTTGAAAAAGTTAAATTTATAGGAAAATGAACTCAGAAGGCTCAAGATATCAGAAAATCAAAGAGTCGAAGAGCTTCATAAGCCCAAAATCTGAGAGGTTTCACATGCATGAAATGCCGAAGTCTTCAAACATCCACACTGAAGGAAATCAAGTTCATGATTACAACTTGAGATCCACTTTGAAACCAAGCGAATTAAAGCAATTATGTAAAAAAATTATTATAACTTGATGATGCGCAAGGCAATGCTCAAAGCACAGAAAGTCAAGATTAATAAAAAAAAACTCAAATGAATGACAAGTGAACTCTGAATTTCCAAGACATCATAAGTCAATGAATCGAAGAGTCTCATAAGTCAAAAGAAAAAGAAACAAAGACTTCACAAGCATGACCTGCCGAAGCCTTCAAGAATCAAAATGGAAGCAAATCAAGCTGGTCGTTCTCAAGTTTGGTAAAGCCGTAACTTGAAATTTGGATGAGGCTCAGGACCTAAGTATAAGAAATTCCAAGCAGACCAAAATCAACGAAGTAAAAAAAAAATATTTAAGCATAATTTTCAGCGAAAAAGGCTACAAGTTAAAGTCAAAGTGTAAACTTATATTATGCAAAGTTGAATGAAGATTAAGAAAGTAGGGTTAAGACAATTAGTTTTCTTATCCTTTGTTATAAGTTAAAATTATGTGTTCATGTAATATTCTTGAAGTTAATAAGAAAAAATGGACTTCACTCATTTGTTATGTTATTTCTCATTCACATTTGTTTCTTAATCGGATGTTTCTGTGACATTATCCAAGGTAATTAACATTAGGGGCTTGCCCCTAGTGAAAGTCGGATCCACAATCCCTTGAAATCATAAAATAATTAAATTCAATTTGTGAGTCTTTATTTTGACCAGTTAATCATATTAAACACCGGTTAAGAGAAAAGGGCCCCACAAAAACAAACTAAACAAACAATTTGAATCCAAAATTTCAACTTGCATAGATATTAAAGTTGTGTTTTAAGTTTAAATATATATTGCAAAAATGCCTTGTAGGGCCTTTTTATCTTTATCTGGCTTTTCTTATGGTTAACCGGTCAACAACAAATAGATCATAAATCGAAATTTTAGTTCTTTATAATTTCAAGTGATTGTGTTGGGTTTATGACTTTTGTTAAGAGCAAGTCTCTAATGTTAATTACACCGGGCATTGTCGCGAGAACCACCGATTAAGAATGTAACACGCCCCGTTTTACTGGACTGGCACCTGACAATAGCTGCGATAACTTGAGGAGGGACACCCACGTCACTCAACCATCGAGTTGCCGCAAGGCTAATGAAAAACTTGAGGAGAACAGCTCTGAACAAAGATCACAAAATCGAAACATACATAAAAGAGTTTAACAAATAGCACAAAAGAAGCTACGAAACATTACCATGATAATAGAGGTCAATGAAACATGTTTATTATAAGTACAATAAGATTTCCAAAATTAGACAGGTATATAAACCATACATAAAAGTATCAAATACACTAGTGGATCCATGTCTTTATATAATGCATATGTTCAAGAAGAAACATACATTAAATAAGGATTTGGATAGAAAGCTAGGGTAGTGCTCAGCACTCTGGTCCTTCACACCACCACTACTAGCTAGAGCCTAGAAAGAGAAGGAGAGAGTGAATTACCAGAGTCACTTAGTGAATGGGTTAACACAGTTCTATGGAATACAAAATACTCTATAAAGCGACAATGAAAGCTTTTGCAGTAATACATATAGTGCAAAACATTTTAGTGTATATATGTAAATATATACCAACATATACATAAGCATAAAGAAAACGTATATAGCATAGAAGAACTACTTTGCTCAAATGAGGTTTTAGTGGACGTAACTCATGAATAGCAAAATATGAGTTTTAAAATCATAAAACACTATATTCACCTTTAAAACACTTTTTGCTATGGATAAAAACTTATTTTTCCAAAATACAAAGTTTTTATCTTGAGCAATCGATAAGTGGTCCAGAAATCCCTCTAAACTCTGTCCGTTTTCTCGGCTAAGTCCAAAGGCACCAAGGCACTCATGTCCTTGACGTTGATCCACCGGGGCCGTGTGGTGACTCTGGATTCTCGATGTTAGTCCAGTCTTCTACGTGCCGCCTGAAGTGGACAGGTCAGCTGGGTCCACTATGTCACCTCTAAATGATGGCCCATGGGACCCTCTACTACTGTTACAGTGGGTTTCAACCCCATCACCAACAAAACATCATGAAGTGTAGAAGCACTATAATTCAAGTAAATCATTTCACAGGGTCTTTATCCATGACAAATATTCACATATCGGTTATTACATCATCATCATATTAAATCAAGGCCAAGTGTGTAATATATATATATATATGAAGTTCGATACTTTAAAATCACAATGAGTAAGTTCATGCATGAATACTCGTATTTACCAAATTAGGTCACTTTAAAAGATTGGCATGCCCAAAACAGGATATACAATCCAGTATGTTTCCTGACAATCTTTCATAAATCAAGTTGCCAATTCATTTCATAAAACAACTCATTTACGGCGAGGTGAGTAGATAAAAATATGAATGTAAAAAATAGTATATGAAAATATTCTTATTCCTATTAGAATCATGCAATCGAATAACCCACTCACAAACTTAGGAGAACAACTCCTCAATGGCGTTACTCCTTCGCAGGCTCCTTACCTAGGGCTAAGCTCTCACCACCTACACTAACACATGCCACAAGGGTTCTAAACCAAGAGAAAACACATGAAGAAACACAAGCATGAACTTCTTCATGCTACATACTAAGAAACCCTAACAACGCTTGGGTATAGCCTGAACTTGGGCTCCAAGGGTTCCAAAGAACCTTTATGGAGATCAACTCTTAAAACAACTAAGAATACAAAGTTTTAGCAATAGATTTCTTGGTAATACAATAGCTCCGATTTCAAGAACAAGGGAAACAAGTTTCATCAAGGTCAAAAGGGGTGGATTTTCACATTCACTTCATGATACAAGAAAGGGTGAAAGAAATCAAACAAGGCACTCAAGAAATTAACATCATCAAGCTAAGATTCAAAAATCTAAAACCTAGAGCTAGCGTGCGCACATATTAAAATGAAACAAGGGGAAAAAGGAAGAAGGAGAGCTTAAATCTTCAGCCAAATGAGAGGGAGATCAAGCAACGACGCCTTTCTCTCGTCCAAAGCAAAGGGAACAAAGGTAAGAAGAAGAAGAAGAAGAAGAGAGTCAGAGGATTAGGGCTCAAGTTCAGAATTTTTAAATACCCCTGGGCAAACAAGGTTAAATACAGACGTGCTTCTTAGCCCCCTGCCTGTGTACTCACAAGAACCGGGGCATAAAGCATAGGCATGCTTCGGTGGTACGCCCCTTACGTATCTGTAAGTGCACGGGTCATACAAGTAGTAAAATATACTCAGAAGGATTGAATAGTCAAATCTACAGGGACTAGTATAGTTTTTTGTGCTCTCTCTTCTTCTAACATCTAGTCAAACAAAACTTTAGGGTTGAATGTAACTAAAGATTGGGAAAGACGAATGGAAGAAAAAGGATAGAAAGGTAGGGGGAGTTTTAGCAAGATAACACTAATCAAGAGTAGCGTCCCGGATCAGTCTCTTGGTGTCGTTTGCAATTACTCTCTTGCAATGTCTATCAAGTACAACCTATGAAGCCTATGTGTGCTCTCTAAGCCTTGTCATAACTATGGCATTAATAAATGTCGAGGATTATGATTATAACTATGGGAATTATGCACTTCAAGGATAGTAATCACCCTATGGCGATCACACTAATCCAATCAACACATGCTAAGTTTTATAATCATACTACATTAATTAAGCACATCAAGTTATGCAACATAAGATTAAGCATAGCAATCAAAAGGTCTCCATAAACATTACAAGCAAAGTATTCAATTACAAACTATAACCAAGCTCAATGATCCGAGGCACTGGAGACGGTTAGCCACTCATGGTTTCACACAAAATTGAAATAACAACAAAAGCAATTAAGTAAAAGCTCATAGACTCCCTATGCTTCTACATTAATGGTTGTGCTCCGAGGATCTATGTCGTAGACGAAGCTCCACTCATAGATGTGCCATCCATTCATTGCTCTAGCTTTCCTCCAGAAGATGGTGGATGATGCTGATGTTCATGCTCTTGCCCTCCCAGTCACCAAGTCAAAAGTCTCTTTCAAAACCTAATTTTGATGCTTAAAACAGTACTCTCGACCCAAGTATGGGAGTGCTTGAGCCGTGCTTCCGGGCATGCACTTTACTAGCAGATCTTGGTTTTAGCAATTTTCAAACCCTTGCCAAAGAGTGAAGTGCACGGTCCCCAACAAGCCCGTGCTTGGGTTGTGCTCTCATCTGCACGCTCGTACTCTGGGGACCATGACCGTGCTTCAGAGTTTTTCACTCCTCTTGAAAATCCTGTAATCTGCAAAACTGAAGAGCATGCCCGGGCTTGTTATGACGGTTTGCACTTTGCATCTTTTTGTGCTGAAATTGTCGCAAAGCTTCTTATACTTGCCCCAAGACCTATTTATCTACACAATAATATAAAATACCGCAAATAGCACCGAACTAAAGAAACTAATAGCTAAAAGACAAGTCAAGAATAGGTATGATGTGGATAAAATGTGTATATAAAATGCACTCATCATTTGGCCCCGTGCACTTTACTAAAAAAAAGGATGAGAAAAGCACGACTTCATTGGTGAAGCAAGGGCAGAAGGTACGGATGTGCTTATGTCCGTGTACTTTACAGGAAGATCAGGGCGAGAAAAACATTGCTCTTTTGCCCTTAACACCACCGTGCTTTCACAAGCATGCCCGGGAACAAGGGAGTGCTTCATCCCATGCACTTTACAGGTTGTTGGAAATAAAATCCAAAATATCCCTTGAAGTACACGGTTAATAGCACAGTTACAAGCACTACCATGCTTGCTCTGAGAATTGCATTTTAAGTTCAAAATGACTAAAAACGTGCCAGCACAACTGTTGTCTAAACAATTTAGACAACGACACACGCTCAACGAAGATGAAACATTACAGAACTAGTGTGAATAAGAAACATGGATTCGATTTTATTGAAAAAAATACATGGGCACATGATTTTAATTGTGAGTACAAGGACAAGATACTCAAATTTTTATAATCTTATTTTTTTAATTTTTTCTTCACAGGACATGAATTTGGTTCGTTTTGTGAGTAGAGGTCGCTATAATTTACTTTTTCCTGATTTGCTTAAAAGAATATTGGAATATTTTTCTCGTGACTTTGATTTTGTCTCAAGTTCCCATATTCTGGATGTTAGACATGATTTGAGTCTCAAGTTGTGATCTTTCTATGTTTGTGAGTCACAACTTGATCTCTTTTAATATGATATTTGAAAATTTCGGCATTCCATACTTATGAAGTCTTCCAATCTTTGACTTATGAAACTCCTTGATTCAAGAACTTTTTTGATATCTTGAACCTCCAGGGTTTATTTGTCAATTCCTTTAAGTCTTTAATTTGTTTGTTTGTTTTTTAATATATCTCAACAGATAGTAATGATGGTCTCATTTGATTAAGTTTTTAAAGGGTCTTTTTCAAGTCACCCCCGTGAGAGTCAAAAAATATTATACCTTACACCGAACTTTCATGAATTTTTTAGAGAAGTTTAGCACCCCTCTGAGCATCAAGCAGTGAACCTCCCAGTAAGCTTCAAAAGAAATTTTTAAAAGTTTTTATTAGCTCCATCCGCCACTAGAGTGTCAAACATTAGACCACACAGTAGACTTCAAGGAATTTTCGAGAGATTAATTTATAGCCTCTGTGAGTGTCAAGCAGTGAACCTCACAGTAAGCTTCGAGAGTAATTTTAAGAGTTTTTTTATAAACTCGATCTATAGTGTTTCGGTTTTTCCGAGCTTGTGTTGTTGTCTGTTTAGTTAGAACAGTTGTGTCTTGAGTTTTGACTCATTTTTTATCATTTTGGGTTGAAAACAAGTGAAAATATTTGAGTTATAAAAATGTACACTGGCAGTGGCTGAGATACACGTCCATGTACTTTGCCCGTGTAAATCTATATAAGCAATGACTGAGTTACGTGACCATGTACTTTGCCTGTGTAAATCTACACAGGAAGAGGCTGATTTGCGTGACCATGTTCTTGCCCATGTAACTCTCGGGATGCGTGATTTTCACTCCATTCAGAGAGATACACCGCCCAGCTAGGATGTACTTGGATGTACTAGGATGTACTTCTAGAGGTATTTTAAGTCCTGAATTTGAGCCCTAATTCTCTGAATTTTCTTCTTTTCGTCCTCTTCCCTTTGTTCCCATTGCTTTGGATGAGAAGAAGGAGCCCTTGCTTGACTTCTATCTCCACTCTTGGTTGAGGATCCTTGAAGGTAAGCTCTTTTCTCCCTCATTTTCTCCTTGCTTTCTTTTGGTTTAAGCATGTTAGCACTAGGTCTTAGATCTTAATTCTTGGTTTATTATTAATGATATTGTTGATTAGTTTGGGTTATTTTACTTCATTCTTTTTTGTATTATGAGATGGATATAGAGATCCATCCTTTCTACCTTGCTGAAACCATCTCCTCTTGTTCTTGAAATCCGGGTTACTATAGCACCGAGAAAGCTTTTGTAAAATTTCTAGTTTCTTGGTTGTATTGAGAGTTTATCTCGATGGAAATCCTTTGGAACCCTTAGAGTTCAAGTTCATGCTATACCTAAGCCTTGTACGAGTTTCATGGTTTGTAGCATGAAGAAGTTCATGCCCGTGTTTTGTTTTTTGGTTTTGAACGCTTGTGGCTTGTATTGATGTAGGTGGTGAAAGCTCGACCCGAGGCAAAGAGCCGGCGGAGGAGTAGCGTGAATATTTGTATCTTCTTTAGATAGCAATTTGGTTTGAAAAGGTTCGTGTTTTGAGAAAATGATCTTCATGTAAAGCAAATGGATTTAGTGTAGAGTATTGTGTTTTATGATTTTAAAACCCGTATCATGCTAGTCGTGAGATTTGAGTGTTGAAACTTCTTTTGAGCAAAATGGTTATTCTATGATATATGTACGATTTTCTTATACATTGGTATAAGCTGTTATAATCATATTTTCTGTAGTGTTCTAATATAATTGTATTGTTGCAAAATGGTTGGTTTTGTCATTTTTTTTAAAGTATCTTGTATTCCTTGTAAATTTGCTAACCCATTCACTGAGTGACTTTAGTTACTCACCGTCTCCTTCTTTTCCAGTCTCTAGCTAGTAGTGGTGGTGTGGCAGACCGAAGTGCTAAGCATTCCCCAGTTGTTTTAACTTCTTCCTGGTTTAATGTATGTTTCTTCTTGATCATACGCATTATATAAGGAGATGGATCCACTAGTGTATTTGACCCTCTTATGCATGGTTTGTTTACTTATCTGTGTGTTTGAAACCTTTGTTGGATTTATATTAAACGTGTATTTAGGCTTTAGTTGAATTACTTTCTTGTGTACTCTTGTATTCATTTCTGTATGATTTGAATTTGCGAACCTTGTTCAGGTCTGTTGTTTTCAGATTGTGGTAAGCCTTGCGGCGACTCGAGCGTTGACTGACGGGGTTGTCCCTCCTCGGGTGGTTGCGGCGGTTGTCGAGTCCTGGTCCTACAGGATGAGGCATGACACCATCCATCACTCAAGTGTCATATATTGGGCCTCACAGTGAGGTTCAAGGAATGTCTTCATCAAGATCATTCATTAACCCTTTCAACCGTGTGACTGTCTGATACACCCCTTGCGTGTCCGCAAGTGCATGGGTCGTACAAGTAGTAAAGTGTACCCAATGTGAGATCGGGTCGTCAAATCCACAGGGACTGGTATAGTTTCCAATACTCTCTCTTTGCTTAGTATCTAATCGATCAACAATTGGGATTTAATTGAGGCTAGAAGTTTAGGATCGTGGGTAAAAGGAGAAAGAGGAAGACGGAGGAGATTTTGAACGAGAAGGTCGATAGGGGAGTAGGGCCTCAGGTTGATCCCTTGGTGATGAATTGCAATCAAGCTTTTACAAAACTTATCAGGTACATCTAAGAACTCTATATGTTCTCTAGGAGCCTTGTTGCAGCTATGGCTATGATAAACATCAATTTAGTGATTATGTTGTGAGGTTTAAGCACTTTAAGGTAGCAATTACACTACGGTAATTACGCTAAGGCAAAAACACACACCAAGTTTATAATCACGCTATGCAATCATGCACATCAAGTTATGCAACATAAGATTTAACATAGAAAAAACTAAGACTCCATAAGCATTGCAAAATAAGCATTCAATATAATCATTCAACCAAGTTCACAACCCGGACCTCCTAAGAGAGTTAGCCCCTCACGGGTTCACTCAACAAAGAAATAAAGACAAACAAATGCAACGGAATACAAAGACTCTCTTTGTTGCATCTTTGTGAGCTCCGAGGATCTAACTTGATGAGAATCCTCCCTTGATATCGGCCTACAATTGGCGCTGAAATCCTCTCCTAAGAGTGGTCCAATATGTGCAGATCTTCCCCCTTCGCCTCCAGCCATCACCCAGACCAAAAAGCCTCCATTTAACCTAACTTTTAGTGCTTTTAACTTAAGTTTCGATTCGAGCACGACAGTGCTTAGGCTGTTTTTCCGGCCATACGGTTTTCGGGCAGAAGAAAGATTTCGGCAACTTCAAAAACTCGCTAGACCGTAAAGTGCACGTGCTCTTAGGACTGTGCCCGTGCTTCACGGTTCTTCATTTTTCTTCAAGTTCCTGTGAATTGCATGGTTGAGGAGCACGCCCTTGCTTAGGCCGTGCTTGCCTTGACGAATTGCCCTTTTGGTCATTTTTATGTGAATCTTCCTCAAAAACACTTATAATTGCTCTAGGACCTAAATATCTGCATAATAAACCAGAAATATCTCAAATAGCACCGAACTAGGAAGATAATAGCTAAAGGACAAGAAAATAGTAGGTATAAAATGGGTAAAATGTATGTATAAAATACATTCATCAAATACCTCACACTTGAATCATTATTTGTCCTCAAGAAAAACTTAAATCCCGATAAAGAGATGAATGCATGACCTCTGATCTCAGCTTATGAAAGAGTTTCACTCTTACTCTGTATTTTCTGTGTATGTGTGTGATATCTCAGAGTGTGCGCCTCAAGTGTTTTAGAAGGGGCCTTGCTAGAAGGCACTTTGATTTCAAACTGACTCCTAAACTGGGTAGTAGCTTCATACATCCTAAAAGTAGCAATTTCACCCGGTAGGTCATCAAAAATGACATTTGTGATGCCTAAAATCTAACTATTCAAATACGGCTTTCGCTTTTTCTAGAGTGATAGCTCTTTCTACCATCTTACTTGTCAATTTTTAGAATTTGATAGGGCATCCCTAAAAGGGATCTGACTTTTCGAAATTCTTTTTTTCGTCTTCTGATTTTTCCACTTTTTGCTTTTATTTTTGAGTTTTAGGAATCATAAATTTCTGTAAGCCTTGAAACTAGACTCCCTTCTAAATAGAGTGGCTTCATAAAATTAGGTAAAGTGATGAAGTCTTAGGTTTTCAAAGTAAGAGTAAATTTATCCTTAAGTTCAACAAAAGTACACTAGCATACTCATTGTCTACCTAGCTTAGAAATTTCTATCCAAAAATTTCATGGATCGTCCTAAGTCCTGCACTAATATCATGAGAACATGAACCCTCCCCCACACTTGAATTAAACATTGTCCTCAATGTTACAAAGAATAAAATAGGTAAAAATAATTAAAGGATCAAGTGAAATTGAAGGAAAAGTTTGGGGAAAGACCTTCCTCTAGTAGTCATCTCCCCTCTAAGGTGTTTCCCAATTCCCACCCAGCTAGGTAAGAGGGAGCAAAAGCTCTCAAGAGGAGTGGCCATGATCCCCATGTTATATGTGGCTATGGCAAAATTATTCTGACATGATAGGGAGGTGTTTCCTAAGTCCATCTCCCAGTTGAGGCTATACTAAACATAAACAGTGGAGCTCATCCATAAATCCTGATAATAGATACAAATATTAGTGGAATTTCAAGCACATAAATAACAACAAAAGTAGCAAACAAAATAAAACACAACGACAAAAGAGTTCAGTTTAGTAGGGGACTCCCATTGCTAACTGAACAGAAGTACAAAAGTACATCAACAAAAAGAAATACTGAAATGAAATACAAGCTGAGAAATAAAATAAAAACAGCAAGATCAGAAATGATCACTCTCAGTGCTGGAGTCAGAGTTCGAGGCGAGATCGGCTGTGTTAACCCCCACACTCCTGGATGTCGAAGAGTGATGAGTGCATTTCATATATATGTATTGCATGCTTTACCCTCATCATTATTGAATATTTTGGCTTTAATTCTCCAAGTACGGTGCTATTTGAGGTATTCGTTGTTTGTCATGCAGATATCAAAGTCCTGAAGCAAGAAGAAGTGTTTTGGAATAAATTTAGAAGCTAAAGGACTTAGAAGAAACCTCATCAAGCTCAGCACAGCTTGAGCACACCCGTGCTGTACCCCGTGCAAATTGCAGGAGAATTCAGCCAAAAATCAGCACAGCCAGAGTTCGCTGAGCACGGTTGTGAAAACCTCAGCACCGCCTAAGCACGCCCGTGCTGTTCCCCGTGCAGATTACAAGAATGTGAGTTTTCTGGAGATTTATTTGGCCGTAATCTGCACGGCTTCAACACGCCCGTGCTCACATCGAGAAGACATTAAAACCCTAGAAACTCAGTTTCTAAAGGGACTTTTGGTGGGCGAACAAAGGGAGAAAGAAAGGGAGAGCTTTGGGCGTTCATCCTCCTCTTCATCAAGGGAATGCCAAGCTTATGGTAGGCCGATCGGGAGGAGATTACACGGCATTGTAGATCCTTCGACAACCTCAAGGATGCAAGAAATTAGGGAGTTTTCAACTTCTGGTCTTTCAATTTCTTTGGCATTGTACTTGTTGCTTGTCATCATGAGGGGCTAAACTCTTAAGGGAGCCCCGGGGTTGTTTGTATGACGTTGTAGCTTGAATTCGTAATCTTTACTTGCGGCATTTATGAGTATCTTGTTCTCTTCATTAAATCTGAGCTATTGGTTATTTGTGTGTTGTTTAGTGCTTGATTGCTTGGAAGTTAGGTTCTCTTATCTTGGTTTGTAAATCACAATCGATAGTTGCAAGCAGTGAGAGTGTAATTTAGAGCATCGACAGCGCTAGAAACAACACCCTTACAGCATAGCTAGGTTTAGAACTGAAGATACCTCTGATAAGTGCCGAGAAAGCCTAGTTAGTGAAAGTCGGAAATTCAACCCCGGGGCCCCATCTCCTCCATCGAGTAAAACCTCAAATCTTCCCTTGGTGAAATTTCTTTCCCTTAACCTCTTGAAGTTAATCCAGAGTCAATTCCATCATCTTCTGTCTGGTTAGATATTAAGCAGGACGTTAGTATTAGAAGCAATGCCAGTCCCTGTGGATTCGACTACCCGACCTAAAGGGTACACTTTACTACTTATGCGACCCGTGCACTTGTGGATACGCAAGGGGCGTACCAAAGAGGTGGATACAGGTGGGGGTGAGAGGGATACGTCCAGCCGCTCAGCTAACCGCTGCAAGTTCTGCCGAGCCCTAGGTATAAATCGATAGTACAAACGAGTTTACAATGGTGCAAATTTCTCTAATTTGGTTCTAGCATGTAAAAACAAGGTTCTATACATGATTTCCAACCGTTTAAGAAAGGTTTGTACGAAAACCGACAAATTAACAGTTAACCTATCTCTCGTCGAAGGGGAAAATTGGGCGAGCGGCGAGAACTCCCACAAAAACTCACCAAAATTGGCAATCCACGAGCAGGATAGAGCAGTGGGGAGCAAGAGAAGAGGGAGAAATTAGAGCACGAGTGAAAAGGGAGCGGCCGAGTGCATTTTAAAGAAAGAAATCATTTGGAAGGCAGATGGTCACGCCTAACACAACCTAAGCACGGCCGTGTTACCCCAGTGTTCACAAAATAACAAAAAATGTTGGGCAACACGGCTGTGTTGGTCCCGTGTTTAAAGCTGTGTTGTTCATAGGTGTTCAAACTCAGAAGAACACAACACGACCGTGCTCTGAGCACCATCAGCTGCTAGAAGAGAACACGGTTGGAGCACGAGTATGCCCCAACCGTGTTACCAGGAGAAGATAATTAATTTACCTTCGTGTACAGTGCACGGCCATAAACATGGCCGTGCTTCTTCCGTGCTTGGCTTGAGAAGGCCTTCAGGCCACATTTTCCCCTGAATTACTCAACTTAAAGACGTGTACTCTAGAATGCCGGTTAAAATTATAAGCTTAAACAACCTAGCGACCAAAGAGGACAACCTAACAAGTAAAGCATAAAGACAAAACACGAGAACAAAGTACACAAGGATAACTAACTAGAAGAAGAAAACTAACAAAACCCAAAACCAAACGAGCTAAACTATTTGGGTCGGCTCCCAAGGAGCGCTTGTTTAACGTCACGATCCTAACGTACCTGCCCTTACCTCACAAAGGCTCAGGGACATAATTCTTCTCCTTGTAGCCTGTAGCACAATCATGAAAATAGAAGGTTGGTTAGCGAATGGATTAGATGCATCTTACCCACACTTAAAAGAGCAGAACGAGCGTGGGTTTTAGTGGTGGGTGACTTCGTCTTTCTGGTGGAGGCTTTCTTCCACAATTTCTAAGCAAGAGACGGCTTCCTTTCCAAGGGAAGTCGGGTCAGATCATCGGTCAAGGGTAACTCAACAATAGCAACTTCTTCTATTGGTGCAATAGGTCCATTCGGGGGTTCCTTCCCCAATAACTCGGCGAGCTCATCCTTCATTCACTTGTCCTGCATAAAATTGTCAACAAAATCATCAATAATATCTAAAGCCTAACACGTGTCATCAAAGGTCAGAGGGTGATGCATAGCATCTGATGGCGGCTGCACGCGTAGCTAAGAAGCGGGCACACGGCTCCCCTGCCGTACGTACATGGGTCGTTAAGTAATACGTCTCGTGCGAGCATAAGAGGGTCGTATTCCTTGGGATCCTACGATCTACTATTACTTCCTCTTATATTAGCTTTTTAGTCAAGTCAAAACAGGGGTTTTGTTGTAATAAGACTAAGTACGAAAACAAAGCAATAAAAGTGATCAAGTCACCAATAAACAATAAGCACATAGAGGGAAAACAAGTATCAAGATAAGGTCCCGGGTGAGGATTGCCCTGAGAAGAGCACAAGTATGGATGATGAGATAAATAAATAATACATACATGGTTTGTAACTAGTTTGTCAGCTTAGACTCGGAAGTTGACTACCTTGGAACCTCTATAGTGTAGCCTGATGCGTCTCCGCAACAACACAACATGGTGATGTGTGTCAACCCCTTGCGTTACCGCAAGTGCACGGGTCGTCAAGTAATAAAAGTGGACCCAAAGGGTCGGGTTGTCGAACCACAGGGAACAGAAGTACTAGTAATAGCCCCTCTCTTGTTATTTAGCCTAATGAGTGTAGTATGTGATGATCTAATGGCCAACACTAAGAGTGTCACCACAAGTGCGCAGGAAATAAAAGGAAAAGAGTTCTCAATCAATAAAAGTGAGGTATCCGGACAATGCTCCCCCTAGGATTCGGGTGTTGGATGTAGATTACAAGTGTTTCTAAATGAAAGCAATGAGTCGTGGGTATCCAAAGGTATAACGGCCCCTGCCTCCAGGTCACCGATAACTAGTCCCCTACGAGGTCCCGGCGGAGAATTCTCTCGACGCCTCACACCACATATGGTTGCTTGACACTTAGGGAATATGGAGATAGGAAATATCTGTCGGAAGGGAAAGGGGACACTCCGCTATCTCACGGCTCACCCTCTCAACCCTCTTTACTCTTGGTAATTCTAAACCTAGCGGTGATCTCTCTCTTCACTAGATTGAATAAAACATGCAAGGCAATTAATAATGAAATCAAAAGCACAAACAAGCATTAAGAACTCAAGAGTAAAACTCAAACAGATAAATTCGAATAGAAACACAATGTAAATCTAATGAAAATAAGAATCCTAGGGTTTACATGTCCGAATACCCTCTAGGGGTTTAGCTCTCCATGGAGCGAGTCACAAAACAAATAATAAATTCAGAATAAAGTTCCAAAGACATAAAGAATAACCCCCTTAAATCCGTGATGATAGTCTTGATGGGTAGTCTCCACGTCTGGATTGAATCCACTCCGAAGCTAGGTCGCCGATGGCTTCCTTGACGCTATGACGGAGGAGGAATCGATCCAAGTTGGTGAGGAAAGCTTCCCAAAGCCGCAAAGAACTCCTTCCAAGCCCTAGCCGTCTTGTCTCTCGAAAGTGGCCAAAAAGATCCCTAAAAATTATCACAAGGCGGCTTTTATAATTTGAATTCGGGGCTTTACGCGGGCATCCACATGGCCATCCACACGCCCGTGTTGAAATTCCACACGGGCGTGTGAAGTACTCTGCTACAGTACTGCTACAGTAAACTGCTACAGTACTTTTGCTACAGTGGATGCTGCAGTGCTTTTTTCCCCGAAGTCTTCCTTGGAGTCCACACGGTCGGGCACACGCTCGTGTGGTAGGGTGTGTGGCTTTCTATGCTTTGAAATCCTCAAGAACCTTCTTCTGCTTTGTACGGAAGCTGGGACACGGGCGTACTACTGCCTTTGTGCCCTTTCGGTTTGTGTAATGACTTGTACTCCTCCGAAAGTTGGCAACACCCCCATGCATATGAACACAGCTTCCTATTGTGGTCTTGAAACGTGTCATCACACCCTATCTTTGCTTCTTCCTGTATGTCATGTCTCCAAAGCCCTGTTTGCACAAAAGAACACAAAACACACCTTGTTAATGCTAAAATCTGATAGAAGTGATGCTTAATGCATATAAACTGATATTATAAAATATATATAATCAAGCACTGTCTTCGTTTAGAAACACTTGTAATCTATATCCAACACCTGGATCCTAGGGGGAGCATTGTCCGGATACCTCACTTTTATTGATTGAGAACTCTTTTCCTTTTATTTCCTGCGCACTTGTGGTGACACTCTTAGTGTTGGCCATTAGATCATCAAACACTACATTCATTAGGCTAGATAACAAAAGAGGGGCTATTACTAGTACTTCTGTTCCCTGTGGTTCGACAACCCAACCCTTTGGGTCCACTTTTATTACTTGACGACCCGTGCACTTGCGGTAACGCAAGGGGTTGACACACATCACCCTGTTGTGTTGTTGCGGAGACGCATAAAAAACAATCCAATGACAAGAAAGAAAAAGAAATCCGAAAGCGTGTGTGTGTGGAAAAACTCATCTCAATTCAACTCTATGTCCACTACTTACAGTTTTTATTGTTCGAGACTTATATAATAGCAAAAAGAGTGGTAGTAGCTGCACACAATCTCCAAGGTAGCCCTTTCTCAGGCGGCCTCCCGAGTGGCTTTCACACTTAAGAGATGGTAGCTCTTTCTACCGAGGGTGCTAGCTTTCACATATCCCCTGTGATAGCTCTTTCTCTCATTAGGGCATAACTAGTATCCGACTTATGAGAGTAGCTGCATACAATCAAAGGTAGTAGCTCTTTTCACCCCCTATATACACGAAAGAATTCACAATTGCTAAACTATATATATCTATTTTTTTTAAAAAAATAAAACAACTACTAACAAGTCTCAAAAACATTAAACTAGAGCTTCTATAGGTCTAATGAGTGAGTAGAGTGTATAAATGGCAATCGGACAAAAATTTCTCAAAAAATTGGATGACAACTAGAGCATGATGAAATCTAGTGTTCGAAGCTCTCCTATAGTCTAGAATCAAACTCTTAACCTTAAAGTGAACCTTCATAGGTTGCATGAGCATATATAATGAAAACAGACAATAAAGTGGTGTATAAAGTGATCCCTCCCCCACACTTAAGATGTGCATTGTCCCCAATGTACACATGCAAGCACAATAAAATTATAAATTCTGAACACAAAGCATGTGAGGGTGTGCAAAAATCAAAATAATACTCCCCTGAACTCCAGGTGAAATAGTTGGTGGAATCTTGTACAAGGGTGTGTTTGGCTCAACGGGCATTTGGAGGTGAAACGGCCGTGTGACCTAGTCACACGGCCATGTACATAACTTGATTTCCATTTCCCAAGACTCTCAAGACTATCTGCGGATTCAGGGGGTTCAATGAAGCTCAACAAGATTAGAAAATAAAACAACAAAAAACAACTAGAACCACAAAATAAAAATGACAGAAATAAAATGCAGAGTCTCAACTAGCATGCTGAAAATAAAACTACAGAAAATAAAAATACAGAAGATAAAATAAAATGGCTCAAGGACGCCTCATGCGTCAGGAAACTCTGCTGGTGGTGCTGGTGGTGCTGGTGGTGGTGCTGATGTCGTCGCCTCAGATGCGGTGTCGCTCTCCAGAAGATGTCGAATGATGGACAACTGCGACATCATCATGGACTGGTTGGCGAGCACAGTCGCCATGTCCCCCTGGAGAGCTCCAACTGCCACCTCGAGCCTCGCCAAACGGTCACGGGCTCGAGTGGAGGGCTGCTCTGGCTCTAGCTCGGATGCATGGGGCTCGGTGTCCATCGGCATAGCTGTGGGTGCCGGTGAATCAGGAGCGTCTGCTGGGTCGGCTGCCTCCTCTTCTGACTCCTCCTCCTCAGCCTCCACTGCGAGTATATAACGGCCGGTACTCGTTTTCTTCACCATACGCATGGCTCGGAGGGATGCAAGCCCCAAGGGTGCTGGTATGCTGATCCTCTCCATCCCTCGAAGTGCCTCGGACAACCCCATGCCACGAACGAGTCGGGTAATGTATACTCCTGAAAAGATCACACCGACCCGCACGTAATGGCTTTGATGGCGGAGGTAATCCGCCACAACAAAGCCTAAATGCATGGGGATGTTCTGGACCATGGTGTATAGGTAAAGCAAGTCGAGGCGGCTCAAAACTCCAGTGCTGTCGCCTCGTCCCGTCACGGTCCTGCTGAAAATAGAATGTATATACCTGTAGGCCGGACGGCTGAGCATGGTGGCCTTGGAAGATCCCGGCTCGTACTGGAAGCCTCCGCATATGGTCCCGTACGCACGACTCGGGGTGAGTCCAATAGGGTAATCGACGATGAGTTGCTCGTACTCCCCCGTGTGAACATAGTCTCTGTCATATAAACCGAGAAAAACAGAGAACTGCGTGAGGCTCATGGAGTGGTACTGACCGAATAGCCTGAAGCGGATCGTGTCCTCCCTCTCAAAATCATGGCGAGCACGGTCGAAATCGAATGAGGACAAGACCTCCAGTGTGAGCTCACGATAAGTGGGGTCACGAATAGTGAGGAGCCGGTCCCAGCCTCCCACAGCGGTAAGCTCGCGCACCTCATCGACCAAGTCAATCTCCTCTAGTGCCTTCCAATCAATCACGCGCGCCTGTCCGAATTTGAGACGCTGTAAGCGCTCATATCGCTGCTGATGCTCAGGGACGGCGAACTCCAGTTCCTCGGGAGGAGAAGGCTCTCGAGCGGCGCGAGAGCGCTTGTGGGCGACCTTCTTGGTCCTAGGCGCCATATCTGTGAAAATCAGGGCAAGTTAGTACAAAATTTCACTATGCAGAAATCCACATGGGCGTGTGGGTGGTCCACACGCCCTTGTGGATCATCCTCCTCATCCACACGGGCGTGTGGATGGGCCACACGTCCGTGTGGATGCCCGACCATGGCCAAAAGGCCATGGTCGGGTGGTTTCCACATCAAAAACTACCCCTAAATCGACAAGCATGCATATTATGATAGTTCTCATGGAAGATTTATGCATAAAACATCAACAAATCACCAGATCTGAAATTTAAAATTCATGGCAAGAACTAGGAAAACTTGGAGCTTACCGGAGCTTTTTGATGAAGAAAGAGATGGAAATCGCCGGAAAAACACCCAAGAATCCTTAAATAAGCTAAGGAGAGGCGTTAGGAACCCAAGAGGTGCGTCTCTTCGCGTGGAGGCGTCGGAAGGAGAAAAGGCGCGAAGGTTTGAATGAAAGGTTCAAGGCCTTCTCATCTCCTTTATAAGCCACATGGGCGTGTGAGGGTCTCACACGCCCTTGTGGATGCCCACAAGGGCGTGTGGATGAGCCACACGCCCTTGTGCCTTCAAATATCGACGCCAGAACGCCACAAGGGCACTCACACGGGCGTGTGAGTGCCGGTGTGGATTAAAAACTCGAGACAGAAGGCCACAGGGGAACTCACACGGGCGTGTGAGTGCCCTTGTGGACCTGGAAAATCCACAGGGGCAGCCACACGGTGTGGCTGCCCTTGTGCCTCTCTGGAAACCTGAAAATTGGGTTTTTATGTCTCACACGCCCATGTGGATGAGCCACATGGGCGTGTGGCTCCTCAGGAGGGTCACAGGGGCACTCACATGGGCGTGTGAGTGCCCTTGTGCCCTTCTGTTTCATGTTTTTCTGAATTTTCAGCAAGGCACAGGGGCACTCACACCCCCTTGTGCCTGCCCTTGTGGATTTTCAGCTCAACATGAAACATATAAGTACAAGGCCAATTCCTTAACTTTAAACCTCTAAACCATTCTAGATCAAGCCACACATGTATAATTATCATGAAACACCAAGAATAAACAATAAAAACACAGCAACGACAGAATTAATGCAAAGTCGCCTACTCAAGCTAGTTATTACTGCAGAATTAAAAACTAACTACGAAAGCAATAAAATGACTTGGGTTACCTCCCAAGAAGTGCTTGTTTTACGTCATTAGCTCGACGTACCTGATCTTCCTTATCTTATGGAGGCTTGAAAAGGGTGTGCTCCTCCCGACTATCTCTTGCGTAGCTACTTCCCATGAACATAATTTTGCCTCGACGGTGATGCACTTTTATTCGAGGCTTGCACAATTTTACTTTAGGTCTCCATGGATACAATTTTGGCCGAGAATTGTTCAAGTTCACCTTAGGTGGGTCCTTGGATGGTTTGAGCCTCCTACCCACATCTTCTTCAATTCCCATGGCCTTTTTCTTGCATTTTGTTGGTTGATCGATTTCAAGGAGAGGTACTTGTTCCATTGCCTTCGGGTTTGTTTCTTTTACCTTTTCAACTTGCAAGAAATATGGCTTCAACAAAGCCTCTTCCAAAGCATCCTCCTCAAAAACATGTTGTCCATTCAAGTGTTCATCATTCTCAAATTGGGGCTCTTCTTCCTCCATTTGATTCTCTGCAACATCTTGTTCTTTCTCCCCCACTTGCCCATTGTTCTCGCACTCTTCCTTGTCATTTTCTAAAGAAACATCATCAACAAGTCCTTCGTATGGTTCTCAAAGTCATGAATGTTGTCTTGTTGATTTTGTCGTGAAATCTCAGGGGCTTTGATGCTGGTTTCAGTGTTCTGGATAAACTTAGCTAATACATCCTTCAAATTCAAATTTTCATCTTGAGATTCTTCCACTAGGGGAGCCTCAGAACCCTGAACAAATCTTGCCAATAGACCTTTTAGGCTAGGATCATGCTCTTGTGGTGGAATGTGCTCTTTAAAACTGAATTGTGGGCTTTGCCATTGTTGTCCACGCACATTCCACGAGATGTTGGGGGAACTCCTATGACTTGAATGATATGTGTTACAAGAAAGGAAAACTTTGTTGTCTTGCACCTAAAAGTTCATCAATCCTTGCATTGCAAGCTTCAATTTGCATGGACAAAGTTATCATTGGATCAACCATCCTTCGAGTTCCTTGCACAAAAGATATATACAAAGATAAGTGAGAATGGCGAAAGTAAGAAAGATGAAATAGAGAAAACAGTAAAAGATAAATGAATGGCTAAAGTAACAAAATACTAGCGTTCCTAATATCCTGTTCCCCGGCAACGGCGCCAAAAACTTGATGCGTCTCCGCAACAACACAACAGGGTGATGTGTGTCAACCCCTTGCGTTACCGCAAGTGCACGGGTCGTCAAGTAATAAAAGTGGACCCAAAGGGTCGGGTTGTCGAACCACAGGGAACAGAAGTACTAGTAATAGCCCCTCTCTTGTTATCTAGCCTAATGAGTGTAGTATGTGATGATCTAATGGCCAACACTAAGAGTGTCACCACAAGTGCGCAGGAAATAAAAGGAAAAGAGTTCTCAATCAATAAAAGTGAGATATCCGGACAATGCTCCCCCTAGGATTCGGGTGTTGGATGTAGATTACAAGTGTTTCTAAACGAAAGCAATGAGTCGTGGGTATCCAAAGGTATAACGGCCCCTGCCTCCAGGTCACCGATAACTAGTCCCCTACGAGGTCCTGGCGGAGAATTCTCTCGACGCCTCACACCACATATGACTGCTTAAAACTCTAGGGATCCCAAAGATATAACCAATTCCTAAAAGTAGATCTAACCCTGCCTCCAGGTGAAAGATCCCTAACCCCCTACGAGGTCCCGGCGGAGAATTCTCTCGACGCCTCACACCACATATGGTTGCTTGACACTTAGGGAATATGAAGATAGGAAATATCTGTCGGAAGGGAAAGGGGACACTCCGCTATCTCACGGCTCACCCTCTCAACCCTCTTTACTCTTGGTAATTCTAAACCTAGCGGTGATCTCTCTCTTCACTAGATTGAATAAAACATGCAAGGCAATTAATAATGAAATCAAAAGCACAAACAAGCATTAAGAACTCAAGAGTAAAACTCAAACAGATAAATTCGAATAGAAACACAATGTAAATCTAATGAAAATAAGAATCCTAGGGTTTACATGTCCGAATACCCTCTAGGGGTTTAGCTCTCCATGGAGCGAGTCACAAAACAAATAATAAATTCAGAATAAAGTTCCAAAGACATAAAGAATAACCCCCTTAAATCCGTGATGATAGTCTTGATGGGTAGTTTCCACGTCTGGATTGAATCCACTCCGAAGCTAGGTCGCCGATGGCTTCCTTGACGCTATGACGGAGGAGGAATCGATCCAAGTTGGTGAGGAAAGCTTCCCAAAGCCGCAAAGAACTCCTTCCAAGCCCTAGCCGCCTTGTTTCTCGAAAGTGGCCAAAAAGATCCCTAAAAATTATCACAAGGCGGCTTTTATAATTTGAATTCGGGGCTTTACGCGGGCATCCACACGGCCATCCACACGCCCGTGTGGAAATTCCACACGGGCGTGTGAAGTACTATGCTACAGTACTGCTACAGTATTTTTGCTACGGTACTTCGCTACAGTAAATGCTACAGTGATTCCCCCCCCGCGAAGTCTTCCTTGGAGTCCACACGGTCGGGCACACGCTCGTGTGGTAGGGTGTGTGGCTTTCTATGCTTTGAAATCCTCAAGAACCTTCTTCCTGTATGTCATGTCTCCAAAGCCCTGTTTGCACAAAAGAACACAAAACACACTTTGTTAAAGCTAGAACCTGATAAAAGTGATGCTCAATGCATGTAAACTGATATTATAAAATATATATAATCAAGCACTTATCATAGCCCTAATCCAGTATAAGTTCCTTGATCCTAAGGATACTCACACGATGTCCTTGGGCACAGGGAGTCTTGGCTAGAGTTATCCAAGAGCAATCATACCAGAATACACTCTAAGGCCTGCGGGAGGCTACGGAATCTCTGGTGTACCAGTACAATAAATCCTCCTCCTAACATTCTTTGACCTAATACAAGCTAGCATCTTGCCAAACAAGTATCATTCATAATCAATCATACGGAATCCATGCATTGTAGAATGAACACAAATAGAATGAAAGAAATCAACACAACAATACCATGCATCCATTAAACTAAAGAAATGTCATCCAATACAAGTGTTCCTCCCAAGGTTCACCGGTTGTCCGGTGGCCTCGTGAGGTTTAGTTTAACATTACAAGCAAAGGAAAGCTACAAGATACAAGATTCATCACAAAGAAAGTAAAGACTTCCCCTTAAAGATATTGACTAGGGGTGATGGAGCAACTTGCCGAATCTAAGTCGACAAGCCCTTGGATGAAGATCTACGCATTCTCCCCTCTTCTCCCACTTGATTCCACTCTAAAATAGCATCCTTTAATGAAGAAATGAGCGTGGGGTTGCTTGGAGGCCCGGTGGCAAGATCTTCCTCAAAAAGCCCTAAAACGGCTTAAATACTCGAGCTGTGTGCGGGCTGCAGACTTGGCTGCACACCACTTTGGCTGGGGTGTGCGGGCTGCACACAGCTAGCACATGGGCATGAAAACGGGCCTGAATAGGCCCGTTTCATGTAGGAGTGCCCGAATGATGTTTGGAGCTCGTTTAACCTTCGTTTTTTAGCTCCTTGGCATCGATTTTCATGCTATAAATGCTCCTCCTAATGTAGATGGCTCGTAGATGCCCTGAAATAGAAAAACATGAAAAACACATCAAAAGGCACCGATTTTATTCAAATAATGTATGAAAGTACAAGTTATGCACCCTTACAAAACGGTGCATTTAGACACTTATCAGCGTCCTTCAACTTGAATACTATTTCCTTATCTCCAACTCGTAACACCATCCTACAATCCTTGACATCAATGATAGCATGCAAAGTTGCCAAGAATGGTCACCCCAAGATCAGGGGTACTTCAGCTCGTTCATCCAAATTCAAAATCACAAAATCCACCGGGAAAATGAACTTATCAACTTTTATCAAAACATCTTCGATAATACCCATGGGATGGGGAGTAGAATGATCTGCAAGCTGGAGTGTCATCTGGGTGGGCTTGAGCTCGCCAAGTCCCAATTTTTGAAAAATCTTATAGGGCATCAAATTAATACTGGCCCCTAAGTTAGCGAGCGCCTTTCCATCCATCATTTCCCCAATAGTGCAAGGGATGATAAATCCCCCCGGATCTTTCTCTTTCTTGGGGATCTTGTTGGAGATGATGGCGGAGCACTCCTCGCTCAAAGTAACTGTCAAAACTTCCTTTAACTTCCTCTTATTTGTCAACAACTCATTGAGGAACTTAGCATGCCAGGGCATTTGAGTGAGGGCTTAAATAAATGGGATATTAATATGCAACGTCTTAAATATGTCCAAGAATTTCTTGTATTGCTTCTCCTGTTGATCCTTCCTAACCTTGGCGGGGTAAGGGGGATTTGGTCGATATACAGGTAATTGCTTCTTTTCCTTACCCTTTGTCACCTTCTTAACATTTGGATCAACATTATTATCTTCCCCAATAACTACCACTTTAGGTCTAAGTGGTTCTTCCCCTTGTACTCAGACAGGTGGTGATTTTAGCTCCCTACCACTCCTCAACGTCACTACGTTAAGTTAATCTATGTTCAAGAATCTTGTTGCCCTAATGAGGTTAACGCACTAGTGAAGAAGAGGTAAAAGCCTATTCCCAACTTCTTGTATCAATCGAGAAGTATATACAAGCTAAGTAAAAATAAAAAACTCAACCAATCAATCACTCATCAACCAACATTCAAGTAAACAACCAAAGATCCACTACAAGAAAATAACACTTTGCCCACGGACGATTTCGTGGGTAAAAACACACAAATTCCTGGGTAAACAACGTTACCCACGGATTACCCACGGATATGATTTCCTTACTAATAGCCTCGTGGGTAAAACATTACCCACAAAATTTTCCCTTCCTGGGTAAGTTACCCAGGAATACATTCCTGGGTAAATGATTTATATCCCTGGGTAAATATTTTGTGGGATTGATAAAAGCCCAGGCATTACCCAGGCTTCCACTCGTGGGCAATCGCTGGGTATTGTTTTCAAACTTACCCACGAACTCTAGCGTGGGAAATTTCTGGGTATATATTCTTATGTTTTCTAGGTATTTTCTGGGTAATCCGTGGGTAAAACTCATGTTAAAAATATATCTTTCCTGGGTATTTTCCTGGGTAAATATCATATTAAAAATATATAATCCTGGTTATTCTCTGCAAAATTTTAATAATACAAATAAGCCATTAATGTGCATTTCATATTGTACCCTGTCAATTCAATCACAATTCAAATATTATATAAGGATAGCAATTCCAATAATTAAAACCAAACTATAACACAATACAAGTATTTAATTATAGAATTTAAAGTACCACAAATAAGTCCATTGCAATAAACTAAAAGTAAGAGTACATAATTACCTTAAAAAAACTACGAAAATTAAAAACTGAAGTGTAGATATTTAACTAAGTCCATGATCATTGTTGTCATCTCCACCTCTTGTATCTTCATCATGTTCATCTTGTTGGCTATTGTGAGCATTTTCAAATTCATTAGGAGAAGGTATACCGATGCGATCGCATAATACTTGTATCGTTCTTGTCAATTTAGTTATCATACTACCTTGTGTCTGAACCGTCTTACGCAAACTTGTCAACTCATTACTAATCCCATCTTGATTGTGGAATTCAAATGAGTTTATGCTTCTATTGTTGCCATCTTTGTCGCCGCTACAATAATAACAAGATGATTGTGATCCAAGGCCATACACCCTTCTCTTCTTTTCACCACCAGTTGCCTCATAATAAAGTGCTACTTCATCAATTGGGCGAGGTGCATCATCTCCTGATCCATTATTTGCTTGGGATGTCTCTCTCAATCTCACCACTTTATCCTATAGATACAACAAAAATATACAAATAAGCCAAAGTCTACTAATGAACAATTAAAAGTTAAAAAAAGTGAATTATATTGACTTAAAGGACTTTAAAACTTACATTGAATGATTTAGACCTCTCATCAATAAAGGTTTGCCCATCATGCTTTTTCGTGTGAGTAAAAATAAATAACTCGTGCGGCGTCGGTACTCGACCCAATGAAGATGTCTATAAACGAACAAAATATAAACTTCATTCATATTAGCAACTAATATGTACAAGCAATTTAACTATGAGAAAAATCTATTGAATAAGTAGAACTAAATGTATTCAACAACACAAAACTTCATTGGTCATGTAAACAAATTATATTTACCCCACACAATATAACATGTTAATTTAATAAATACAAGCAAACTCAAAACTCAAACAATTTTTATTTATATTGAAACAAGCACAAACTCATCTACCTCTCAAACAAATTGCATTTTATACTTACAAGTTTGTTCCCATGTTCAGTATGGGATATTGATCCTCCAGTATGAGATGATGGCCCTGCAACACTCCTTCGATTGTTTGAATTTTGTTCTCTTTTTCTTTTAAATTCATCGTTTTCCCAAGAAACTTTCCAATACCTCCAATCATCTTCCGATATATATTGTGGTTTTTTTTCAGATTTCCTTATGTCCCTTAGAAAGTCACTATATCGTTCTGAAGCTTTTGTAGCCCATGCCACTTTCACTTGTGTCTCCATTGAAGAATCCCACATGCAATGCTTCTGAAAAATTTTGAAATTATCTAAATTCAATTATATGAAAAATGGAACCATTAACTTAAATTCAAAATAAATATACCCTAAACTCCTCGAAATAAAAGTCTTTCGTAGTTTGCGAAACTTTCTTCCATGTGTAGCCTTCAGTATCGATCTTCTGCTTAAACACCTTCGTTATCACTCGTGAGCATTTGCTAGAAGGTTCTAACCTGTTACAATCAAGTATACAAACGAAATAATATATGATAACATACAAACATGCATTTTTGAGGTAAACACTTACAATCCATTCCTAACATTGATGTGATGCCTGCCTCCACTACATGTACCATCTTGTGGATCATTACTTGCTTGAGATACAATAGGTGTTGGAACATTAGTATCAGGAACCTCATTCACAACATCATGTGATGCATCCCCATAGTTTGCAAGCTCATTTGTAGTATCATTAGGTTGATTGGCATTTTGAGGATTCGTTAAGGTGTCTTGGTTAGTGGGATTAGTATGCCTTCCACTTGAGCTTCCTCCTCTGCGTAGTGCAGCTCTTCCTTTGCCTCTAGGCATCTCTGGTAATATATATACCAAATTTTTCATAAACCACAAGTAACACAAGAAATGTATGAACATTACAACAATAACAAAAAAAAAATAATGAGGACAAAATAATAATTTCACACAACATAACGTAGAAGTGCTTCATAATATTGGAATATGTTCTGCACATCAAAGCAAAAAAAAAAAAAAATTACTCATCGGTATCAATTGACATATTTTCAGCGTCATCATCTTCAGCATCTGTCACTTCCAAATCATGCTCAACTGGATCTTCAAAATTAACATCATCATGTCCATCATCTACATCTACAAAAACACCATTTAAATCATTTAAAGATGTTACTCCATCATCACTTATATCAACCAAATGCTCCTCTGCTTCATCATCTTGGAATGGCAAATCAATTGTGGGAACATCGACAATAGATCGAGGTTTGATTCTACACACAGCCCACCAATCAAACTTGTCACGCTTCATACTTGGATAAGATGCGTAATACACTTGTGATGCTTGCTCAGCCAAAATGAAGGGCTCATACTTATTAAACTTTCGCCTATGGTTAATATCAACAAGATTGTAGTCTTTGTGGACTTTCATCCCTACATTTGGAGTTGGGTCAAACCAATCACAGTTAAAGAGCACAACCTTTTTAATTGGGAGTGCAGGATATTCCAATTGGATAATTTCCTTTAAAATGCCATAGTAGTCACTTGATATGTCACTGTAATTAGAACCTTTGATGCACACTCCACTACTCACAGTCGATCTTCCAGCTGTGTGATCATTTGTGTGGAATTTAAACCCATTCACAAAATACATCGGGTATGTAGTCACATTTCTCAAAGGCCCCAAGGAAACATCTTTCATGATTTGACTGCTAACATTGTTATTTGGGTCATGTGCCTACAGAATAACCCTTAATTAATACCCAAGCTAAATAAAATAATAGAGTATGTATAGGATTGATAACACTTACATAGGATCTAAACCAGTTGGCAAATTCAGTCTCGAGCTTAATGTCAACTTGTTCATCAATCATACTGGGTGCATTTGCCATTAACTCCTCCACAAATATCCTTTAAATGACAAATATTCGTTAATATCAATGAGTGTAAAGAAATTATATGGTTGTTGGATTAATAACAAAAAGTTTACTTGATATAATGTTGAATCTCATCGCAATTTAATAGGACATAAGTTGTTGCAGCATGGTACTCTTCATCAGTCAACCATCTCAATTTTGCCCTTCCATATGATCGGCCAGGATAGATAAATATAGAAAGATTTTCTTCACAACATATCGTTGCACCTCCGTCATCATTACGAGGCACCCTCCTCGTCTTTGTGTTAACATGAGCCTCAAAATAATGAGAACAAAATATTGATGCTTCTTCAACCAAGTACGCATTGCAAATTGAACCTTCGACTCTTGCTTTGTTAGTTACTTTCAATTTCAATTGCCGCAAGAACCTAAGTCAGGTATAAATAATTTGTAAGTCGATTAAGTAATATTACTCTAAATTTAAGTATCAAATTTAACTTCTCGTATACCTTTCAAATGGATACATCCATCGATACTGAACTGGCCCTCCAACTCTTGCTTCATAGGGTAAGTGAATTGGAAGATGTTCCATGGAATCAAAAAAACTAGGTGGGAATGCCCTCTCCAATTTGCACAAAATTATAGGAATTTCTTCTTGAAGTCTAATTACGTCTTCCTCTCTAATCGTGGTGCATGTAAGGTCTCGAAAAAACAAGCTTAACTCAGTTAATGCTTTCCATATTGTGATTGGCAATAACTCACGAAAAGCAATTGGAATTAACCGCTGCATAAAAACATGACAATCATGGCTTTTCATTCCGAAAACCTTATACTTATGCATGTCTACACACCTTGCCATATTGGAGGCATAACCATCTGGAAACTTAAGTTTTGTCACCCAATCACAAACAACCTTCTTTTCTTCTTTACCCAAGCTATAACACGCTTTGGGATATTTGCCGGTGGATTCATTTTTCTCCAACTCCTTACGCTTGCAATAAATTTTTATGTCCTCCCTTGCCTTTGCATTGTCTTTTGTTTTTCCTTCCACATCCATCACTGTATCGAATACATTCTCAAAAACATTTTTTTCAATATGCATGACGTCAAGATTATGACGAATGAGATTACTACTCCAATATGGCAAATCCCAGAAAATGCTACGTTTGTTCCAACCGCAAGTCTTGCAAATGGGAGCATTCCACTGTTCAGCGCCTAGTTCTGTTATTTTCTTCAATTTCAAATCCTCTATTTGCTTCAAAACCTCTTCCCCGGTCAACATCAGTGGAGGTGAAGACTCTTCAATTCTGTTCTTTATGAAGTTATTTTTATTTCTTCTAAAGGTGTGATGCTCGGGTAAAAATTGACGGTGACAATCAAACCACGAAACCTTTCCGCCATTCATTAGACTAAAAGCCTTTGAATTTTCCATACAATATGGGCAGGCCTTCTTACCCGCTGTACTCCATCCGGATAACATACCATATGCGGGAAAGTCACTAATTGTCCACATAAGTGCAGCCCTCATTTGAAAATTATGTTTCTTCGAAACATCATATGTGAGCACGCCAACATTCCAAAGATCTTTTAGTTACGCTATCAAAGGTCTGTAAATATACATCTAACTTTTGCTTTGGATTTCTTGGACCAGGTACAATAATAGTTAGAAACATATAAGGTTCTTTCATACACATCCATGGTGGTAAATTATATGGTGTAACAATGACAAAGCCAACAAGAATATTGCTTACCGGACTGTCCAAAAGGTTGAAACCCATCTGTGCATAAACCTAGTCTTACATTTCTAACTTCTGATGCAAATAATGGATTTGTGCGATCGAAGTGCTTCCATGCCTCAGCGTCAGATGGATGACATATGACACCATCCTTTTGATCATGCTCACCATGCCATCTCATGTGCGTAGCTGTAATTTCTGAAGCGTACAACCTTTGTAATCTTGGTGTAAGAGGAAAGTAATACATCTTCTGATTTGGTATATCAACCTTTCCTCTTGAACATTCTCCTTGTCTACATCTGTATCGAGGTTGATTACAAAACCTGCAGCTTTTTCTATCAATATCCTCACCCCAATATAACATGCATCCATTAATGCAACAATGAATTTTCACACATGGAAGGCCCAAATCTGCGGCATACTTTTTGGTTTCATAAAAGTTACCAACTAATTTATTATTAGTTGGTAATACTTCATTCATAAATTGAACCACAGCATCATAACACTTCTCTGACATGTGAAATTCAGACTTAATATTCAATAATCTAGCAACAGCCGATAACTGTGAATGATTAGCACAACCTTCCCACAATGGTGCCTTAGCTTTATGAAGCATGTCATATAATCTTTGAGTTTTCACATCAGGAGTTTCCTCCTCATGGACACCATAATTTGGGTCAAAATTTGGCCCAATCACATCAATTACCATATTACGATATGCATTTGATCCTTCGCTTCTTTCTGTAAGATGGATTATATTGTGTTTGCACAGAGTTCGTAACCCGCAAAGGTTCCCCATGGCAAATCCACTTTGGAAGTAATTTTTAACAAATCCATTCCTTGCAAGATGCAATTTTACTTCGTCTACTAAAAGAAACCTCCTATTTTCACGGTTACAACAAGGGCACCTTATTTTATCACCATCCATAAAAGCTGTTTGATGACAAGCATATTCAATAAATGACTCAACTCCAGCTAGAAATTCGGTGTTAATAGACTGCGTCCATCTATAAGTCTATTATACATCCATTTTCGATCGAGATGGCATTTTAATAAACTGTGCTAATAGTAGAAATCTGTAAAAACAATGCAAGCAAAAATTTGAAGTTAAGTGTTGTTGATATATAATAACATGGAATAAGTGCTTACATATTGAAAAGATTCATGTGCTCACATCAAAGACTAACACAAACTCAGACCAAACAAAACTGCATACACATAGGAACAATAATGCCATGAAAATGAAAATGAACAGAAGGCCATTAACTAGAAACATTTGAATTTATTCAAGGTAAAACACATGTAAGTTCAACATTTTCTATTTGTTAAATACAAAACTCATGAAATAGAAAAAAAAATCACATAACAAATAAATACCTAGAGGAATCTTGCAAAAGCATTTCCAAAATTTTATCACTTAATTGCATTGAGCTAAGGAATAAGATAAATAATAACGAATAAAATCAAACCTTCAAGTGTCACTCTGAGAAGTCCCTCCAGGCACTAATTTTGATCTTCTGTGCTTCAATATGGAATTATCCTCCTTTCCCTATAAATGAAGAAAGCATGTCATTTTGCAATGGAATGTGAAGGTGGCTTGGTCAATAACAAATTTGTTGTGGAATCAACATCAAAAGAATAGGATAAATATTACAAGTGTATGTGACAAAAATTTATAAATAATAAGTGAAGACCTCGGAAGGTATACAAGAATAAAAAAAGCAAAAGAACATTAAATTGAAAGGATAACAAACAATTTTTCAAACACTTTCGAAAACGTGCATGTCACAAAAATTGGAAAAATTGCATGCTACTGTGCCAGTTGCAAGTTGCAACACAGCAGACAATTGCCCAGTTCCCGCTTGATTTTTGATTGTAAGCACATTGTTTTTATTCATCTATTTCTCTGATTTCTGAAAGAAAAAAGCTTCTCTCTGCATCTACTCACAATCATTCTGCTCTTTCCACTGTTTGCAGTAGTAGTCTGCGAAATAAAAATTTTCACATTCCCTTTGCAGGCCATGAGGGAAACAAAAACATCAAGACAAAATTCTGCTGCTACAGGTTCATGGTTTCTTATAATCAGGTACATTGCTCTGCACCATATACTTCATCAAACAATTTGGATCTATTATCTTTAAACCACTTCGCTGTAATCTCTTGAAACATAAAGTTTATTGGTACTCATTCGTCATGACATTGAATTCAACCCGACATATGTTTCATCAAAGCATCAAACCTTATCATCATTCTACTTTCATTTGATTTGAGTTGGATGGGAGAGGTATTGCAAACCTTTTCAAAAAAGAAAGGAAAGGAAAACACACATGAAATTACTCAAGAGTCTAGTGATGTTTTGTCTTTGCTATTTAAGCATGCCAGCACTGCAATCTATCCATGTAGTATTTGAAAACTTGAACTACACTCATATATTAATACATGCCTCTCTCTTTCTCTCTCTCTCTCTCTAGGGGACAGTGAGAAGTGGGTGAAAACAAAGGATAATGTTCAGTGGCTGGTGGGGTGAAACTTCCAAGGAGAAAATATGTTGAACAAATCAATATGTTTTCATTCTTATTTTATCCGCTGGCATGCATGCACTTCATTTTGCCCTGTTTGGTTTTATCAACCAAAGGATTGTGTTTGGAATCTCAGTTTCTGGTTAAAAAATAATAATTTTATATGAATTATATATATGTTTAACTAAGCCATCAATAAATATGAGATTTATATATACTGATGTATTCTCATTGTCAACTGTCACAAAGAAACCATGCATATATATCAATGAAATATAAAGAACACAAATAATTTTCACAATGGGTAATCAATACAAATTAGAAGAATCAAGGAGACAAGGAGGGTCTGGTCTGGTGAAGAAAGATGACTGTGTGTTTTGTTGACACATAATAATCCAGACCACTATTCATATGAAAGTCAAGAGAAAGAAACACTTCTTTTATTGCCATCAAAACCTCACGATTCAAGCCAACTTCAACAACAACCAAAAAAACCCAATCTAAGGACTAAAGCAAGCATTAACTTCGAACAAAGCACAAAAATTAAAGACTCAGCATCCCCAAACAAAACATCATCAGCGACCCCCGCATCTCCACACCCAAACCCAATGAAACCACACCTCAAACAAACGAAACAAGGAGCAATCAAAGAGATCAGGGTAAGAGATGGTTAAGATGATACCCCATGGAATAGCGGCAAACTTGTAAAAAGCAATGGGGAGATTGGGGTCGCGGTGTGGGTGGCCGGCGGTGATGTCGATTTAGGGCTCTCAACGATGATGCTCGGGAGAAGAAGAAGATTTTTTTAGGGTTGTTTTTTTCCTTTTAATATACATATTTATGAAAAGTACCCCAATGTTTTCAAAATTATTTGATGAATATAATTCATATATAGGGTCCGTTTAAACAGAGTTATTTATTTATTTATTATCATTTGTATTTTTAAAGCTTTTTTTTGGGCATTAGTTGATTGGAACATGGAATTTTCAAAACTATTAATTTGATGAGTGTAATTATTTAATTTAATAAATGTTACATTATTCATCAAAATTCATTTTTCTTATTTGATAGGGTTTGGAAAGAAGATCAATAAACATTAGGGATATTTCTGTAATATTTCTTTTTAACCGATTATTTATTTTGTGTTATTTGAAAAAAAGAAATTAAAGTATGTATTTTATAAAAAAATAGTATTTTATGAAAATTGCAGTGAATTATTTGATGAGTATGGTTATTTAATTTAATAAATATTAGATTTTTCAAGATGGATAATTATTAATTTAATAAAAATTAGATTCTAAAAGAGTCAAAAAAATTATTTTGGAATAAGGCATTTAAATTAACAAAAGTTATTATATCTCTTAAAAAGTTGTTATAAGATCCGAGAATAGAAGAATAAAATTATATAAATATTGTTTTTGTAAAATCATAATATTTAAAAATATATATACTCATGTGTATAAATTTTATTCACAAAAATTATTTCTTTATTTTAAAACATCACATAACCATCACATACTATACAACTTTGGTCATTGGTCCATTATTCATGTGTATGCTTAGATTTTAAATATTATTTTATTAAATACTAAAAACAAATTGTAAATTGTAAATGAAAATTCTTAAGTAAATTTTGATAAAAATTATATATCTGAATGCCCAGAGATCACTCAGGGATATTTTACTCACGGATAATACCCCTGGGTAATTTGAGGGAATTCAATAAAGTCAAATTCAAGTGTTAAATTACCCAGGAATTACCCATGACAACATTACCCACAAACCAAAGGCGTGGGTAATCCGTAGGCAAACATGGTGCATATACGTTACCCACGAATTATCCACGGAATGTGCTACCCACACAGATTTTTCCTGGGTAATGCATGGGTATTTGTAAGGCGGGAACCACCCGCGTTATTTTACCCACGACTTACCCAGGCATTATATATTACTGGGTAAATCATGGGTAAATCCGTGTGTATTTCCTGGGTAAGTATATTATAACTCGATTTTACTATTTCCTGGCTAATTCGTGGGTATTGCCTGTGTATTTACCCAGAAAGTGTGTCTGTGGGTAATTTTTTGTGGGTAAATTGATATTTTCTTGTAGTGATCTAACGATTAGATATTGAAACAACTATAAATGCTGCATTAAATGAATATAGTTTAACAAGCCAAAACACCAACCCGGGGCACCATAGAAGGTTTAGCCCCTCATTAGTTTAACAACCAAACAAGTAGCAAAGAGAACAACTACAATCAAAGACAAGGACTCCCTATTCGCTTGCATTCTCCTTGCAATCTGAGGTACCGATGTTGATAAGCTTTGCCTTTGATTCGGCCTACAATTCATGCATTCCTCAATTTTGATAATGGAAACGGCTGTTCAAACTTCTCCCTTCGCTTCCCTTCTTTGCTTCCTGGCCAAAAAATCCCAAGACTCTAACTTTCAGGGCTTTTTAACATTCTCCCGATGTGAACATGGCTGTGCTTAGGTCGTGTTCCAAACCGTGCAGATTGCTGCCAAATAAAAACTTTGAAACTCAGCAACCTGGAATCTGCACGGGGTTCAATACGGGCGTGTTGACTCTGGCTGAATTCTTCTGTGAATTGCACGCCTTGGGAGTATGGGCGTGTTGAGGCCGTGTTTATCTTGATGAGATTTCTTCTTAGTCTCTTAGATACCAAAATCGCTCGGAATTGTTTGTTATTGCTTCAGGACCTTGATATCTGCACAGAAAACTAGAAATACCTCAAATAGCACTGAAATTGGAGAATTAATATCGACATACCAACTAAACGACAAGTATAAAATGGGAAATCTATCTATATGAAATACACTCATCAAATACCCCCACACTTGAATCGTTGCTTGTCCTCCAGCAACCTTGATCTCTTAACAAAAAGATGAGTGCATGACCTCTGATCTCAACAAGGTAGGGAGATTCCTAAAGCTTAAGGGGCCTTGAGTAGCAAGTGCCTTAGTCAATTGAAAGCTCATGAAAGATTTTACCCTTACTCCGTACTACCGTGTGTGTGTGTAGCCTAAAAGAGTGTGTCACGAAGGTATTTGAGGAGGCCTAGCTCATAGCCTATTCTTCTATCACAAAGACTCCTAAACTGCGTAGTAGCTTCATACTCCCTAGAGGCAACCATTCCACCTGGTAGGTCATCAAAAATGATATTTGTGATGCCTAAGATCCGACTACTCAAGTACGGCTTTCGCTTTTTCTAAAGTGATAGCTCTTTCTACCATCTTACTCAACGAATTTGAAAGGGCATCCAACAAGGAATCCGACTTTTCGAGATTCAATTCTTTTCACTTCTTAATTTTTCTTTTCTCATTTTAGCTTTTATTTTTGAGTTGGAGTCAACATTTTTCTTTTACAAGCCTTAAACTAGACCTTCCTCTACACAACGTGAAAACACAAAATTAGGAGAGGTGCTTGAATTAGGGCTTCCAAAGTAAGAGCAAAATTGTCTTTTAAGTTCAACAAAAGTACACTAACATGCTCAGTGTCTCCTTAGCTTAGAAATTCTCTACCAGAAAATTTCATATATCATCCTAAATCTTGCACCAACATCATAAAGCATAAATGAGCAAAGAACCCTCCCCGACACTCGAATAAAATATTGTCCTCAATGTTAAACACATGATGTAACGTTATTAAATGATTTAAGTGAAGTTGAAGAGGAGTTTGGGAAACTTCACCAAGTAAAAGAGGCGAGCCTCCCGTTAACATATAAGGGGCGTGCGTTGTTCATCATCAGGTGAAACCATTGATAAAACCACAACGGAGACATTCATATATCCTTAAGTAAAGCACACAAGCATTAGAGAGAGATAACACAATAAAACAAAAGAAATCTAAAAAGATAAAGAGATCAGTTTAGTAGGGGACTCCCCTTGCTAACTGACTCTGCTACAAATACAACCAAAGACTGAAATGAAAATACAAGTGGTGAAAAGGAAAAGAAACATAAAAAGAAACATCTAGAAAAGAGGCCAGAGGTCATCGCTTTCAATGGTGGACTAGGAAACGGCAGTTAGATCAGTGGTGTCAACCCTCACACTTCGAGAAGTAAGGGTTGCAGCAGATGAAATGGGAAGGCCACAGTGCTGGATTAACTTCTGGAAGCTCCACAGAACCCACTGACAGAAAGCGGCATCAGTGGAAACATCTGATGAATCCAAGTCCGAGTGTGAAGACAGAGTAGTGGCGACAGTGGTGGTAGGGACCGCAACTTGCGAAGGCGGATGGTGGAAAATTTCCATAACCCGTAATGACCTCAGAATAATCGGCTGAAATTTTCCCACAATAGTGAGAAGGACACCGGACTGTAGAACATGCAACCGAGCGCCAAATGGGTAACATAAGGCCCCACGAAAAATAACACCCCTTCGACGGTCTTTGGCGTGGTGGTGAAATGCAGATGCAAACACATAACCCAAATAGAATGGGACAACGTCCCATATGCTCACGAGGTAATCGAATTCCTGAGACGTAATGACACCCGTGCTGTCGCCACGCCTCGTAATGGTGCCACTAAGTAAGGTGTGAATGCCACGCAATGCGGGGGAACGAAGAGTAGAAGCCTTCGAGCACCCTGGATGATATAGCAAATGATCATGGCTTAACATTCTCCAACAGTCATCGATTGGTTCGCCAAGAGGGAGATAAAACAACAGTGAAGAATATGCAGGAGACTGGGTAAAAGACTCGCAATAGAACCCCATACAGATAGCGGCGTAGCTAAAAGTGTAGCGGATCCCCATTAACTGAAACTGCAGGGCACCAGGTCATCGTAGGACAGTTAACCCCGCCTCCTTTGAAACTGCTGCAGTTGACCAGGTGATTCGAAGGGAGGAGATGCGAGCTCAGTGACGGGGGGTGAGCTGAAGCTTCTGGAAGAAGGTTTTGCAACGACGCGCTTCCGAGGCATGGTGAGGAGAGCACGAGGAGTGGCGGCGCTGGTGGGAAGAAAGCTCGGCCAAGAATCGACACCTTTAAGCGAAGCAAAACCCTGGAAAAAAAGGACACAGCCGTGCTTCGAGGTGAGCACGACCGTGCTGGAAAAAAAAATGAAAAAAACGAAAAGCCTGCAAATTGCAGGGGGTTGAACACGGGTGTGTTCAACCCGTGCTGGGAACACAAACAATACAAATGAGGATAAAACAAAACGGAATGAAAATTGGGAAAAGTGTATCAAACCAAAAGTTATGGGCTACCTCCCACAAGCGCTTGTTTAATGTCTCTAGCCTGACAACCCGAATGCCTCCTTACGGAGGTATTATGAGTCGCCAATCGTTAGACTGCTCTTGAACCAACAAAATCTCCTGGCAAGTATAATGCTTCAGCCGGTGATAATTAACTTTGAACGTACCCTCATCCGGGTAGAAGATTTCGAGAGTCCCATACGGATAGACCAACATGATTTAAGTTTTCCCGGAAATAATTTTAGTCAAGAGTTAAATAACAGAGCCTGATCTCCGACCTCGAACTGCTTCTCACCCCTCAATCTCTTATCATGCAACCTCTTGACCCCCTCCTTATATGTATTAGAGTTCTCATACGCGATCTGCCTGAACTCATGTAGTTCATTCAACTGAAATTTATGTTTCTTCCCAACTTTTATCATGTCGAAATTTAGTCTCTTAATAGCCCAATACGCTTGATGCTCTAACTCAATCAGAAGGTGACATGCTTTCCCATAAACTAGGCGATATGGTGTATGGCCTTGTTTATATAAAATTTTATGATATCCTGATTTTAATCAAAATGAGTTTATTTAAAAAAAAATCCAATATTTTAATCAAAATAGGTTTATCTTAATTACATATGTCCAAATTTTAATGTAATTAGGATGTAATATTAAAATAAATAAAATGGATATTATTTGGATATATATATCCCTAGATCAGCTAAGAGCACAGATCTCGAGGCGATATAAAATATTTAAATTACAAGATTAGCCAAGAGCACAGATCTCGGGGTGATCTAAAATATTTAAATTACAAGATCAGCCAAGAGCACGGATCTCGAGGCGATCTAAAATATTTAAATTGCAAGATCAGCCAAGAGCACGGATCTCGAGGTGATCTAAAAATTATTCAAATCCCTAGATTGACCAAGAGTACAGATCTCGAGGTGATCTAAAATATTTAAATTACAAGATCAGCCAAGAGCACGGATCTCGAGGCGATCTAAAATATTTAAATTGCAAGATTAGCCAAGAGCACAGATCTCGAGGTGATCTAAAAATTATTCAAATCCCTAAATTGGCCAAGAGTACAGATCTCGAGGCAATCTAAATAATAAAAGAATATATATTCAATTTCTGGGATTATAAAAAAATCTCGAGGCATCTCAAGATTATCCTTGAGTGCGCATCACGAGATAGATATTAAAAAAAAAAATCAATAAAAGAAATAATAATAATTAATATATATATATATATATATATATATATATATATATATATATATATATAAGTAAAAAAAGAAAGAAAGATATGGATAAGGATATGGATAAGGATTAAAAATATATATATATATATATAAGTAAATCAAAAAAATGGGGATAAAAAGTCTTTCTTATCTCTGATGAACCACTAACTTTTTAAAAAAATTTTTATTAAGAGATATAAAAGAAGGCTGAGAGAAAGAACGGGGGATTTTTAGAGAGAGAAAAGGAGAGAGGGATTTAGAGAGAGAGAGATTCAGAGAGAAAAGAAAGAAAGACGAAAGAGAGGAATTCAGGGAGATTATTTTGGAGAAAAAAAAAAAAAAAGAGATCAAAGGAAGGAGAAAAAGAAGGTCTATAGATAGATATATATTTTCTTTCTTCCTTTATATATATATAAAGAAGTCGCCGCTCGTCACCGCATGTTGCCGTCGCCGTTGTTCTTGCGCCTACGTTGCCGATCGTCACCGACGCCATGCGAGGGTGGAATATCCCTCGCCGGTTTCGGATAAATATACAAAAAAAAAAAAAAATCATTGCTTGAGTTGTGGGCATCCTTTGCCGTCATCACCGTGGCCGGTCGTCCACCGCCGATGCTGACGCCAGCGAGGGTGGAATATCCCTCGCTCCGTCAGCAGTTTCGAGGAGATTCTCACTTTGCCCTCCGTTATATATATATATATATAACAACAAAATCCTCTCTTGGTGATACATCGGACAGCAGAATGGTTACAAGAAGTAGGAAGGCTGGTGTAAAACGCAAAGGTGAAGATGTAAATGCATTTAGGGTGTCTCATGTTCACCGTGAAATTTCTAGAAGGCCACGGATTGAGATTGTAAAGCCCGTTGTGTTACCGGGATGAAATGGTCAACAAAGCTTACCAAATTTCCCTGTTGGCCCTCATGACCAATGATGATAATTGGTGACTTTATCGGTGAAAGTATGAGTTGAAATTTTGTTCTTGAAGAGCAAACGCCTTATGATAAGCTTATGCAAATTCTTGTAAAAGTTGTCATTTGGAGATTCGGTACTCGTGAAGGAAAATATTACGGCTTCTTCTCCCGATATGATAGCTGTAGAAACTAACCAAAAGTCATGCAATGTTGTGGAAACAGATATATTGGTAACTAATGAATAATCATTGTTTGGATCTCGAGCGAGATTGAAGCGGGAATGTATCATGATTCTGGATTCTCTCATTAGAAACCACCCACAAGCAATCATTGCAATTTCTTCGTTAATTTGATTGCTTCCGAAGATAAAGGAACTTGTGTGGTGCCATAGAAACAGATACATTAGTGATTAATGAATAATTATCACCACATCCTCGTCTTAGCCCTGTTAAGTGCCACCCTTTTGTTAGCAAGTGAATTTGATAAATATGGATCACAAAAATAAAAATGTAAATGTGGATCCTCAAATTAATGATGGTTTGTTGGAGAAAGCCCACAAGAAAAGTTTGCGGTTCGATGCCTACGAAGCACGTATGATGTGCAACAAACAACAAATGAGTTAGTGCTTGAATTAATGAAGAAAGAGAATATAATGGTTGAGGATTGGAGAGTGAAACTTAAGCAACCTGTGAAATTGTTGTGGATCCTTATAATAGCAATGAGGTGATAACAGGGAACTCGCCACAAGGACAAACCATAGCTGAAGATATAGAGATAAAACTAGAAGATGGCAAGACTGACTCATCGATGATAATATAGTGAAGGAAACTTAAATGTATTTGATGAAGCTGTTTATAAATTTCTTAGTACATTGCAAGGAATCTGCTACATTGTTATAGAAAATTTTAATGATGACATCATCAATCCTATTGATTTATGTGATGCTGATGAGGCTGATATTCTACACGAAATTGATGGCACTCCAATGAAAACCTAGAATCAAATAAACAATGCAAAGCTATTCATCCCTTGAACCAATAAAGCTTGAAGTTCATGTACTTATACTCCTATCAAATGGAAAGCAGCACCTAAACTTTTAAGTTGCAAAAGTAATATTGACTCATGAGTCCTATGCTGACATGCATTGTGCTTCATAAATCAGAGGCATCTAAAATATATATAATTATAGCCATATCAAGCTAGACAAGCTTGGAAGCATGCAATATATGCATAGAATGCTCTGTAAAATTCAAATGGATTGGGGCAGTAGCAAGCAACAACCTGTGGAACGATAAAATAATCATTTTAAGATGATAATATCTCAAGACGGCAACAAGACATGCGGCGCAGTGACGAGGGACAGGCAGCAATATATATATATATATATATAAGTGATGTAATAAATACAAATATACATATATATGTATATATGTATGAAATAAAAAAATAATAAATAAATAATGTTTTTTTTACAATTTGCATTATGTGTATGAAATATTTTGCCTTTACTTGTACTCAAAACCCTTAATCGGAGGTTCCCAAGATTTTAATCTGGGGTAATTAATAATAGAGGCTTGCCTCTATTAGGAATGGAAGAGTCCACAAAATAAAAATAAAAAATAATAAAAAAAAATATACATTAAAAAAAATAATAAAATAATATAATAAAATAAATTATTTGTGATTCGATATATGGCCTGGTGTCTCTTCACGGACACGACGCCAGGGCGCGTATTTTCGATCCCACAAATTCTGGCACGCCCGGTGGGACACTTTAATTCCTCCTCCCATCTTTGTGGCAAAAGTACAAGTAAAAGGCATATATAACTCCTATGTAAGAAAATTAATATTGTTATTATTTTGTCCCAGGGGGAACAATGACGTTTAACAATTCAAGTGCACTTGGAAGCCCAAAGCTCACCATTTTACTCGGGGAAGGATCGGAAGTCCAACTACCCAACTGCGTGTTCAACACTGGAGCTGCTGGAGCTGAGATGAGGTTCGGCACAATCTCTGAGTCAGTTGAGTTTGTGAGGAGGACTTCAGTATCTGAGGAAAACTTAATGGTTCCACGTTTTCCATCTAAGGGCCGTCGCCCAAATGTCATTATTCATACATCTGAAAAAATATTTTTGATGAGAAACCAAGAACATCCGTCTTTCAAAGGTTATCATGTCCTAAAAGGATTGTTTCTGCAAACAATGAAGATGATGAACCTACTTTCACTGTTACTGTCAAAGGTAGGGAAAGTGGGATTTTTCAATCAAAAGAAGTGGAGCCTAGAAAAACTGTGTTTTCAAGGTTGACACCAAGGAAGGTGAAAACCCCAAGTCACAAATTAAATTTTGTGTCATTTCAAAACCATAAGAATAATCAAATGGGCTCTTTTAAGAACTCATTTGAGCCACTTAACATGGTGAAGAAGAACGCAACAACTGCGGAGTTGCGTTCGCAAACATACGAAAAGAAAGGGGGCAGACTGCCAAAATCTCATAAAAATTCCTTCGGCAAAAATCTTTATAAAATATATACAGCATCAAAGAAACTGCAGTCCGCCAAAATGGAGCCGAGAGAGTTTTATCAAAAAAAGAAGCAGTTAGTGTTGAATGCACGAAAAACGGTTTTTGACCGGATTGCTTCTCCAAAACAAATCTCACAGGGTCAAGCTTCGGCTTCTCGTTCGAAGTTTGACCGAAAGAGGAGAACAGAAGATGAAGACATGTTTGATGTCGAAATACATACTGTGCGTATGATCACTGAAGCTCGAGAAGACCCAGTAGCTGAACAGGAGCAACCAGGGCCAGTCACAAGAGCTCGTAGACGAGCAATGGATTCTAAAGCATAGTGGGAGGGGAAGGTTCAAGCCATATCCCACATAAAGAGCCAGATCCCCTACATGAAGATGATGAACCTGTTTTTATTCTAGACCAAAACAACATAAAAAAGAAACTCCAACAAATAGAAACCCAAGAAACATAATATAAGAAAATGAATGAAAACATGATGATGTTAATGGATACAGTATTCCAAATGCAAAAACAGATGGCAGCCCTGATGGCAAATCGTCCTGAGCAGGTGCAAAGGTCAAACACTCCCATTCCTCAACCAAAAGAAACTGCTCAAGAACTTGGTGGCACATCGAGTATTCCAACCCTGGAGCAATCAATTGTAATGACTCGGGAAGAGATACAACAGATGGTGGCTGCTGAGCTTAAACATGCAAAAGATGGTGAGATAAGAGTTGATGGGGATAAGCCTTATCCCAGCCATCATGATTTGGTACCTTATCCTAAGGGATACAATGTACCTAAATTTAAACAATTCAATGGAATTGGCAACCCTGATCAACACCTGGCTCATTTTGTAACAGCCTGTGGAGACACAAGTGCAAAACCATCACTTCTCCTTAGACAATTTTACGCTAGTCTCACTGGGAGTTGCGTTTGAGTGGTACGCTAGCTTGCAACCCGGAATCAATTCAAAATTGGCGGCGGTTGAAGGATGCATTTCGAGTGCGGTTCGGAGGTGTGAGTGATAAAATCACAATAGCTGATCTTGCGGCTACCCGCCAAAACAAAGATGAGAAGGTAGTCGATTATATTATGAGGTGGCGAAACCTGAGTATCAAGTGTGAACAACCTTTGGACCAGCCACAAGCAGTGGGTCTTTTGCTTGGAAATATTGACAGCTGGATGGCTCCTTTCTTAAGCACATCTGGCATCAGTACATTCCAAGAGTTAATTTCTCAAGCCAAAAAATTGGAAAGAACGAGCCCAAGGGTGTTGTCTAACTTCCAAACATCTAAAAATGATAAGCCTAAAAAGACAGATGGTGTCAAGTACATTGCTACAACCTTCAATGTTGATAAAGGGAAAAGCACTATGGAGTCACAAAAGCGAGAACAAACTAAGCCACTTAGCTTAGGTGCTTACGGAAATGAATTAAGGCCTATTCCATCCTTGAAAGAAAGAATGAACAAAAAGTATTCTTTTCGAAGAGATAAAGTGCTAAAAATTTTTAAAGATCTTTGTGAAAGGAGGTGCGCAATTGCCGAATGCAAGAGACCCGAAGAACGAGAATAAGAAAGATCATCCTAATTATTGCCCATACCATAGAGTGTTAGGGCATACAATTGAAGATTGTTATGTTTTTAAAGATTGGCTTGAGCGTCAATATCAAGAAGGTAATATTACACTCTCTAAGAATGTTCTCTTGGAACAACCTGCTTGAACACATTCGCTATGTGACTACGTAGATTATGAGGGATCATCCCAAGGAGAAGTTACGGTAGTAGGAAATAAAATAATGCTCCCATCGGTTTTTGATGGTAAACCACCTTCGGTTCCGGATGAATTGTGGGAGATATTCATATCTAAAAAGTCAAAGAAGATGTTGAAGAAATTGGCTGAGCTTCCGGGGATCAAGTGGAGAAGTTCTCGGATATCCCACGATGGACTCCCGATAAAGCAAACCAAGAAGAAAAATAAGAAGAAAAAGCAAAAACGTGAACAATCAAAACATAAGAAGTCAATTATAGAAAAATACATCGAATCACTTGAAGAATATGAACAAAAAGAAAGAGTGTTGATCACTCTTAAAGATTATTTTCCCGATGAGGTTAATGAATTGCTTGAGGAATTAGTTGAAAAAGATGATAAAATGATGCAAGTGGAAACTTGCAGGGCTATTTCTGGAGGCGAATTTTCTATATATGACCAAGATGATGATGAAGATAGTTTTTCTGAACCAGAAGAACTATATAATCGTCATGCTCAACCTTACATTAGTAAGAAGCAAAAGAAAAAGATGGCATTCAGAGAGAAAGTGAAGAAGATGAATACTAAGTTCTTGGAATCACACTCGCTTGAAAAAACCAAAGAACCATATTATACTCCAAAGGCTCCAAAGTATAAAATTTTGAGAAAAGTGATGCCTGCTGAAGATATTCCTTCATTTATTCAAAGGGTGACTGAGGAATCAGCTAATAGACTGATGCAATTACATGTTGTCGATAATGAACGGGATGAATCTGGAATATATCCTCCAGAATCAATAGGCGAAAATGTTGACCCAAAAACAGTGAAGCCTATAGCTTCAGTGAGAAATGCCAAAGACAAATCCAGTCCTTTAGACATTGAAATCAGGAAAGACAGGAAAATGGAGCTTTTTAATCGAGCTATGGAAGAAGGGTTAGAACTACCTAGACCCAAGAGACCATGCTTGATGCATTTAGACAGTCATCCAAATTATTGTCCATATCACAGACTTGTGGGACATCCTTTAGAAGACTGTCAAAATTTTCAAAAGTGGCTACAAAAACAAGTTTCCATGGGAAATTTGCAGTTGACTGATGATGATTTTGAAATGAAAGGTGCATGTTATGCCATAGCATGTTTAGATGGTTCTGATGATGAGTTAAATTTTCCAAATGAAGATGAGGAAGTATCTTGCCATGTACATCAAATGCAGCTTAGAACTGGTAAATTACTTCAATCACGACAGGCTTCTGGCTCTAATGACAAAAATAAAGGGAAGATGATAGAAGAAGAAAATGTCTTGCCAAAGAAACCATTGAAGAAACCAGATTATAATATCTTGGCACACTTAAAGAAAGTCCCGGCTCTGCTTAGCATGTATGATGCACTGATGATGTCGACAGAAGTTAGGGAATATTTAATACACGCCTTACAAAATCCTGAGGAATACCAAGCTTATTTTGCTGAGGTTAATATGACAGAAGCTTTGTACGCGACGCATACACCTTCGATATCATTCACTGATGAAGATTTATTGCTTGGAACTGCAGAGCATAATAGACCATTATATGTGACAGGGTCTTATGATGTGATGAAGATTAATCGAATCCTAGTAGATCCAGGGTCTTCCTTAAATTTAATGACCCTTAATACTCTTCGGGGATTAGCTTTGGAAGTATATCATTTATCTTCAGAAAGGATTATTATTCAAGGCTTTAACCAGCATAGTCAAAAAGTGTTGGGTTCCATCACTCTCCCAATCAAATTTCGGAAAATCATATATGATGTGAAATTCTATGTGATTGATGCTGATACTTCTTACAAAGCCTTGTTGGGTAGGCCATGGATCCATGAAAATCGGATGGTACCCTCTACTTTTCACCAATGCATGAAATATATGGTGGATGGAGAAGAATGCAGAATTGATGGTGAAATTCAACCTTTTGGCGTCCATGAAATACGTTATGAGGATGCCAAATATTATCTCAATGTTTCAAAAGAAAGCAAAATGTCGAACAAAATGGAAAGATCTTCCTCAAAACTATCTAAGGCTATTTCAGAATCCAAAAAGAAGGAACTAGTATTGCCTCACTATGGCAGTGAAACTGAATCTTCAGAAGAAGAAAGTGATACAAGTCAAACCAAAGGGTCTTCCCTAGAAAGCACATTGCATATCACAAGAGTTCCAGATGGTCTGTACAAATCCCTAAATGATTTAAATATCAATACAGTTGAGCATTTGAAGACATTTTATGTGCCAGCTCGACGAAAAAGGGAAAGAGGTATCCTCTTCTACAAAGCTAAGAACAATGAAATCCCAAATGATGATATTATACACATTGAACACGAAGAAGATAATGAGATTCAATATATAAATTTTCCTAGCCAATACCCTAATAAACTCAAGAAGATGGTTGAAGAGTTTGGGGGCAAAATAAAGCTGGTCAAAAAAGTCATATCAAATTTTTCACCAATTATGGAACCATACTCATCCGGACAAACGAGGGATGTGTTACTCGAATCTTCTAGCCATTCATGTTACATGATGGAATCTAAGGAAGAAGACGAGGTGAAGATAAAAAATGCACCATCCGAATTAGAAGATGGGGGTCAAGCAACTTGATTGATGAGTTAGTTAAAATTAACTTGGGAAGTGAGGAAGATCCAAGGCCAACTTTCTTAAGTTCACAACTGACAGAAGAACAAAAAGAGTCTTTTAAAGCAATTTTAAAAGAATATGTTGATTGTTTTGCCTGGAATTATAATGAAATGCCAGGGTTAGACAATGAAATAGCTGTCCATAGATTGGCTATTGATTCCAATTTCACTCCAGTCAAGCAAGCTCCAAGAAAGATGAAATTTGATTTAGAAGAGAAAGTGATAGAAGAAACAAAAAAGTTGATAGAAGCAAATTTTATCAGGGAAGAAAAATACCCAAATTGGGTTGCCAGTATAGTACCTGTAAAGAAAAAGAATGGTCAGATACGGATATGCGTTGATTTCAGAGATTTAAACAAAGCATGTCCCAAAGATGATTTTCCTTTACCAGTTATGGAAATCATGATCGATAATACCTCAGGGTACGAGATGTTTTCTTTTATGGATGGATATTCAGGGTATAATCAAATTAAGATGCACCCAGATGATGAGAAACATACCGCCTTCCGAACACCCATGGGCATATATTGCTACAGAGTAATGCCGTTTGGCTTGAAGAATGCGGGGGCAACATATCAAAGAGTTATGACAAGAATATTTGATGATCTGATTCATAAAGTTGTCGAATGTTACGTGGATGATTTGGTTGTGAAAACAAGTTCAAAAGACAAACACCTTGAAGATCTGAGAACTGTTTTCATACGTCTCAGAAAATATAAATTGAAAATGAACCCAATGAAATGTGCTTTTGGAGTCCTATCAGGGAAATTTCTAGGCTTTATCGTGAGACATCGCGGGATAGAAATAGACCCTTCTAAGATCAAGGCAATCTTGGAAATGCCACCTCCCCAGACATTAAAACAGTTGAGGTCTTTTCAAGGACGTTTGGCTTATATTAGAAGATTCATTTCCAACTTATCAGGAAGATGCAAACCTTTTTCCAAATTGGTCAAGAAAAATACACCCTTTAAGTGGGACGCTGAATGTCAAAAAGCTTTTGATGATATTAAGCAGTATTTACTGAGTCCACCAGTGTTAGTGGCTCCAATCTCGCGAAAACCACTAATTCTATATACTGCTACTTTGGAAGGGTCATTGGGAGCTATGTTAGCTCAAAACAATGAAGAGGGTAAAGAAAATGCATTATATTACCTTAGCCGAATGTTGGTAGGAGCTGAGAGTAAATATACACCCATTGAGAAACATTGCTTGGCATTGGTGTTTGCGGTAAAGAAACTGAGACACTATCTTCTTGCACATAAAATTATTCTCATATCAAAAATTGACCCCCTCAAATATCTCATGACAAGACCCTTACTCACGGGAAGACTCGCAAAGTGGGCATTGATCTTAATGGAGTTTGATATAACCTACACTCCACAAAAAGCTATCAAGGGGCAAGCACTAGCTGATTTCTTGGCTGCACATCCACTCCCCGATGATTCACCCCTTAACTATGATCTTCCTGATGAAGAGACACTTGAAATAAAAGAAGCAAAATGGCAACTATACTTTGATGGAGCGTCATCCATAAAGCCAGCATTTCAGTATGAGCTTCCTCAAATCAAAGCTGGGATAGGACTTGTGTTTGTTACACCAGAAGGAGGAATCCTTAGATATGCACTTTCTCTTACAGAGCCTTGCACAAACAATGAAGTAGAGTATGAAGCTCTTATAGCTGGTTTGGAATTGGCAATCAAGATGGAAATTCAATATATCCATATATTTGGTGACTCACAACTCATCATCAAGCAAGTCGAAGGAGAATACAAAATATACAAAGCTGAACTTCTTAAATACCATAAGAAGGTCAAAATGTTAATGAAGAAAATTCCCCAAGTGCAGTTGAGCAGAGTTTCAAGAGCAGAAAATGAAGAAGCGGATTCTTTGGCAAGAATAGCAAAGGAGTTGGCAAATCCAAATCATGATGAAATTCAAATCACTATAAAGAATAGAAGGCCCATAAGTACCAGTATCAACAATGTTGAAGAAGAATATACTGAAGACAGCATGGAGGTCTTTATTCCTGAGATGCCAGAGGAAGATTGGAGGCAACCATTCATGGATTATTTAAAATATGATAAATTACCTGAGGACAAATCAGAAAGTCTTCAAATAAAACGAAGAGCTTTAAGATTTACCTTTATCAATGATACGCTATATCGTAGGTCATATGATCAACTACTCCTTCGATGTGTTTCATATGAAGAAGCAAAAGAAGTCATGCACGATGTACACTCTGGGATATGTGGTGCACACCAGTCTGGACCCAAAATGCGATTTAAGATTAAATGCATGGGATATTATTGGCCAACCATGGTGAGAGATTGCATTGAATATGCTAAAAAATGCCATCTATGTCAAATTCATGGGGATTTTATTCACCAACATCCAAATCCCTTGCATCCCACAGTCTCTTCATGGCCTTTTGAGATATGGGGAACAGATGTGATCGGTCCCATTGAACCTCCATCATCTTTGGGACACCGATTTATATTAGCTGCCACAGACTATTTTTCTAGATGGGCAGAGGCTGTCCAATTAAGAGAAGTAAAAACCGAAAATATCATCAAATTCTTCAAGGAAAATATCTTATATAGGTTTGGAACTCCAAGAAGAATTATATCAGATAATGGTCCTGCTTTTAGAAGCTTTAAAATTGGGAGATTCGCACAACATCACAAGATAGATTGGAGATATACTTCTATCTATAATGCAAGAGCAAATGGGTTGGCAGAAGCATTCAATAAAACCCTTTCAAAATTATTAAAGAAAGCTGTGTCCAAAACTAAAAGAGATTGGCATGATAGACTTCCCGAGATGTTATGGGCATATCGTACAACATACAGGACTCCAACATAGTGCACACCATACTCTTTAGTATTTGGAACTGAAGCAGTCTTGCCCCTTGAGATTCAAATACCTTCATTAAGAGTGGCATTACAGAATGAAATATGAAATGAAGATAATGTTCGACTTCGCCTAGATGAGTTGGACTCTTTGGATGAAAAAAGAATAGAAGTACAACAAAATCTTGAGGTTTATAAAGCAAAGATGTCACAAGCTTATAATAAGTTGGCAAGATTTCGAACATTTACAAAAGGAGAGATGGTTCTTGTCCTTAAAAGACCTATTATTACCAACAAGAAGACAGGGGGCAAGTTTAAAGCAAATTGGGAAGGCCCTTATGTTGTGGAGATCGTTTACGAAGGAGGCACATACCAACTCATCGATGCTAATGGAGAAAGACCTATGCCACCTATCAATGGTCGCTTTCTAAAAAAATATTATGCATAATGTAAAATGTTTGTCTATGACGGAACGTCTGGTCCCTTGTAAAAAGGTAGACCAGTCATGTACAATTGTGTACTTCCCGAGGCAAAACATTAAACTTAGTATACTTATTTATAATAATATGTGTGGCATGTTATCTCCGAGTTTTATTTTCATTCAACAATAAAAAAAAGGGGAGAGAGAAGTGATGTAATCACATTGCTATTGACAAATGAATAATTTTTCAAACCAATCATCAAATCATATATGAATGAGAAATTGAGCAAAAAAAAAAAAAAAGTCATATTAAAGAAAACTCCCAAGTTCATAACAAATGTCTCAAAATCAATCATTAAAAGAAATATATACTCAAAATTAACTAACAGAGTATATAGATAAAACTAGCTAAACAAATAAAAACAAATAATAAATGAATAGAGTTCTTCAGTACTTCAAAATTTGAGCACAAGACTCCTTTGCTCTTTCGAGTTCATCAAGCATTGTCGTGTAGAAGGCGATACGTGCATCATCAGAATTGTCTTCCCCAACTGTAATAGGTTGTGCTTTGTTCCTATCTAGTGCGGTTTGCAAATTGGCTTGCGTAATGCTAGAGAGCTCTAAGGAATTTGTCGAAGCCGTTATTTCTTCACGCAAAATCTTTATCTCACTTGAAATTTCAATAACTCTATTTTGAAGTTGATGTTGTTCTGCCTCAAGCTTCTTGAAGTTTATCTGTCTTCATATCTATGTCGTTGATCAGATCTACCCTATCCTTGTTAAGATTTTCAAGTGCTAATGTTGTATTTAGCACACAATCTTTTTCTCGCTGCCTTTGTATATGAGTTTGAACCACAGGATCTTCCGAAACCTCTTTAAGATAGGATGCACACTGGTGTATTTGGTTTAGAACATGCTCAAGATTAGTCAAGTTAATGCCAAAAAGTCTCAGAATCTTATTTTTGGCTTTAACATCATCAACAACGATTTGATAGTTGTGTTGATTGAGAGACTTAATACTTGAGACCAGCCTATCCCGTAGGAAAAATAGAGGATTCTCCAAACCTGTAGAGATAAAAAAACATATATTATCATTTTATTATAAAAATAATAATACAAAATTTTTTTATTACCTTGTGGAGGTAATGGAGAAAGACTCGCGCCAGTGTCAATATTAGTAATGGTATGCTCTGATTCTTCCAAAGGTTGTGTTGAAGAGGAAATATTGTCGTTTTCTTGAGGGACTAGTTTTCAAAATTTTTAAGCCAATAAAAGTATATGAAAATAAAATAAAATAAAATAATAATAATAGTAATAAAATAAAATTACTTTCATTTGGCTTTAGTGACGATGTAATTTCGACATTTGAATCAATATCTTCCAACTTTTCTGTAGTAGTTGGGCTGGTTCTAATGAATTCTTCAGAAGGGGTATGTCCTAAGGATGGCGTACTTTCATCATCATGAATTTCTAAATTTCAAAAAAAAAAAAAAAAAAAAAAAAAAAGACATCAATTTCATATGTTATGTTGGATGAATAAAGAAAAAAATAAATAAGTAATACCTTTTCTGATTAATGGGAAAAAATGTTGGGGTTCATCCTCTAAAATAATTAGCATGTCGTCTGAAATATGTAAAATGCAGATAAAGACAACATATATAAAGATAATGCATGACAATAAGTCGATACCTCGTGGAGGATCTGGATTAACTTCTTCAGTCACCATAGCAGCATCTCGCGGGCTTGGTGAACCTAGAAAAGAAACTTGATGAACAACATGTATATATACATATATATATATGTAATAACATACCAGTCGAAAGATTTTGGGTTGGTATGACACTTTCTAATGGAGCATCGGCAATCCATATTTCTGAAAATAAAAAATAATATTTAAATGAAATATATATATATATATATATATATATATATATATATATATATATGAAATAAAAAAAAAAAGAAGAAGAAAAGAGGGGGAGAAAGAACGGCGAACTGGGGCGGCGAAACATGAAAAAGGTGTGTGTGTGTATATATATATATATATATATATATTATAAAAAATGGAAAATTTCAACCATGCATGACAGCATGCATGATAAAAAAAAAAGAAAAGGAAAAAGTAATAATAAAAAGAGCTGGCAAAGGATTAAAGGAAAGTTGGCATATATAGGTATATATATATATATATATATATATATATATATATATATATATATAACAATAAAAAAGGAAGGGCTATATAGTTTAACAAAAGGTTTATAAATAAACATACCTTGAGTTTGTTGTCGTTTCACTAAAGTAGGCGGATCAATAGTAGAATGCTTGCGTTTGGAGATCGGGCTAGGAGGATCAATGAAAATACTTTCATTGATAAATTGTGATTTTCTTGATAATTGATTTCGTCCCCTACTTGTTCGACGCTCCCCTTGAGTTAAAGCTGTGATGCTTTGATTGACAAAAGCCTGAACGCTTTTGAACCATTTTTGTGCATAAACTAATAGGAGTTTACCACTTCTATCATAATCAGGGATGTAAAATAAACTGGAAGTTTTTTGACGAGAAAAATGAATCCAATAACCCGCGAGGACTCCAATTGAAGAAGGATTTCTAGGGACATCAACAAATTTAGGAAAATATTGGTCGTAACCAAATTGACGTCCAAATCTATGAGGATTATAAGGTTCCGCATAAATATCCCAAGAGCAACGTAGTGGAAGAACCCCACAACGAAGACAAATCACATACTCCATAGTGTAAGCATCTAAAACTCCCGGTCCGGTAGGATACATAGAATCCCTTATTCTCTCACCATTATGCTGAAGAAAAGGAAATGGACACCATATAAAACTTTCTTCATGTCTGATAAATTTTCTCACTGCCAAAGGACAATTAAATGGGGTAGGAGACGCATTCATATAATATAACATTCCCGGGATTTCCAAAAGCCCTGGAATAGTAAGTGTGTCATCATGAACTCTCCTTCGAAGATATATTCTAGGGAAGTGACATCCGGCTCATGCATATAGAAAATGAAAAGGAAAAGTTTTAGTAGGAAATCCAGGACCCTTCCTATTATTGACCATTGCATTCAACCCCACATATATACGTGCTAAGACCGCGGGAGCAAAAGCAATTTTCTTCTTATGCACAATATCCAAGGCCATCATAAAAACTCCTGGTCTAATCACATTATAGTTGCTTGGCATGATGAAATAGCAAATCCAAAGAGCCATAAAAGCAGCTAAATCAGTGTAAAGAGAAGGTTTTGGAGGAGGATCATGTCTTGAATCAAATTTTGTTCCCTTTCTAAAAAAATCTATCCAATTATTAAAGGATACGCCTTTGCCATGTTGAGAAAAATCTTGCCTTGCAAGCCATTGATAGATATCAAAAAGGTTTCTCAAAATTGAAAAATCAGAAATCCCTCTCTTATGAAATATGTCATTAGTAGGGATGAATTCGTCATACATGTCACCACAAATAGGAAGCCCTCCAAGTATTTTAATATCCCACAAAGAAATTCCTACTTCCCCATGCAGAAAATGAAAGGTGTTGGTTTCTGGACACCACAATTCCACTAATGATTTATAGAAATTAAGATCTATGTTATATTGCCCAATTGAAGATATTATTCCTCCTACTAGCTCCACATGGGATAATTCATCGGAATAATTATTAACAATATGTCTGGCCCAATCAGCATACTCAGGAAAATCAATCAATTCTTTTATGATAGGATCCTTACCTTTCCATCCTGGATGGTGATTAATGATCTTATGTCCAAGAGTTTGGAAGTCATTCGAATCTTGTGCACTTCCTTCAGGCTTTAAGAAAATTGCATCGATCTTGCTATCTTCATACCAGTGGTTCAGAGTAAGCTTCGCAGTGACTAAACGAGTCGAAGGACACTTCACCCACTCTGAATATTCTTCTCCTTCATAGTTAATGATGGGCTCAGATCCTATACCAAAAACAGGATTATGTCGAGTGAAAACTTGACCATGTGGAGGATCACTACAATTTTCATTAATATCCCAAAAAGGCTCTTTTTGCGAATTATTCGCCATGAAAAAAAAGGGGGTTTGAAATTCCTACTTCTCTCACTCAATCTCACTAAAGTTTTCATGAGAGAAGTATGAAGGGGGCATTTGTTTATATAAAATTTTATGATATCCTGATTTTAAACAAAATGAGTTTATTTAAAAAAAAAATCCAATATTCTAATCAAAATAGGTTTATCTTAATTACATATGTCCAAATTTTAATGTAATTAGGATGTAATATTAAAATAAATAAAATGGATATTATTTGGATATATATATCCCTAGATCAGCCAAGAGCACAGATCTCGGGGTGATCTAAAATATTTAAATTACAAGATCAGCAAAGAGCACGGATCTCGAGGTGATCTAAAAATTATTCAAATCCCTAGATTGACCAAGAGTACATCAGCCAAGAGCACGGATCTCGAGGCGATCTAAAATATTTAAATTACAAGATCAGCCAAGAGCACGGATCTCGAGGCGATCTAAAATATTTAAATTGCAAGATTAGCCAAGAGCACAGATCTCGAGGTGATCTAAAAATTATTCAAATCCCTAAATTGGCCAAGAGTGCAGATCTCGAGGCAATCTAAATAATAAAAGAATATATATTCAATTTCTGGGATTATAAAAAAATCTCGAGGCATCTCAAGATTATCCTTGAGTGCGCATCACGAGACAGATATTAAAAAAAAAATCAATAAAAGAAATAATAATAATTAATATATATATATATATATAAGTAAAAAAAAAAGAAAGATATGGATAAGGATATGGATAAGGATTAAAAATATATATATATATATATATATATATATATATAAGTAAATCAAAAAAATGTGGATAAAAAGTCTTTCTTATCTCTGATGAACCACTAACTTTTTAAAAAAATTTTTATTAAGAGATATAAAAGAAGGCTGAGAGAAAGAACGGGGGATTTTTAGAGAGAGAAAAGGAGAGAGGGATTTAGAGCGAAAGAGATTCAGAGAGAAAAGAAAGAAAGACGAAAGAGAGGAATTCAGGGAGATTATTTTGGAGAAAAAAAAAAAAGAGATCAAAGGAAGGAGAAAAAGAAGGTCTATAGATAGATATATATTTTCTTTCTTCCTTTTATATATATATAAAGAAGTCGGCGCTCGTCACCGCATGTTGCCGTCGCCGTTGTTGCCGCCTACGTTGCCGATCGTCACCGACGCCATGCGAGGGTGGAATATCCCTCGCCGATTTCGGATAAATATACAAAAAAAAAAAAAAAAATCATTGCTTGAGTTGTGGTCATCCCTTTGCCGTCATCACCGTGGCCGGTCGTCCACCGCCGATGCCGCCGCCGAGGGTGGAATATCCCTCGCTCCGTCAGCAGTTTCGAGGAGATTCTCACTTTGCCCTCCGTTATATATATATATATATATAACAACAAAATCCTCTCTTGGTGATACATCGGACAGCAGAATGGTTACAAGAAGTAGGAAGGCTGGTGTAAAACGCAAAGGTGAAGATGTAAATGCATTTAGGGTGTCTCATGTTCACCGTGAAATTTCTAGAAGGCCACGGATTGAGATTGTAAAGCCCGTTGTGTTACCGGGATGAAATGGTCAACAAAGCTTACCAAATTTCCCTGTTGGCCCTCATGACCAATGATGATAATGGTGACTTTATCGGTGAAAGTATGAGTTGAAATTTTGTTCTTGAAGAGCAAACGCCTTATGATAAGCTTATGCAAATTCTTGTAAAAGTTGTCATTTGGAGATTCGGTACTCGTGAAGGAAAATATTACGGCTTCTTCTCCTTATATGATAGCTGTAGAAACTAACCAAAAGTCATGCAATGTTGTGGAAAGCAGATATATTGGTAACTAATGAATAATCATTGTTTGGATCTCGAGCGAGATTGAAGCGGGAATGTATCATGATTCCGGATTCTCTCATTAGAAACCACCCACAAGCAATCATTGCAATTTCTTCGTTAATTTGATTGCTTCCGAAGATAAAGGAACTTGTGTGGTGCCATAGAAACAGATACATTAGTGATTAATGAATAATTATCACCACATCCTCGTCTTAGCCCTGTTAAGTGCCACCCTTTTGTTAGCAAGTGAATTTGATAAATATGGATCACAAAAATAAAAATGTAAATGTGGATCCTCAAATTAATGATGGTTTGTTGGAGAAAGCCCACAAGAAAAGTTTTGCGGTTCGATGCCTACGGAAGCACGTATGATGTGCAACAAACAACAAATGAGTTAGTGCTTGAATTAATGAAGAAAGAGAATATAATGGTTGAGGATTGGAGAATGAAACTGAAGCAACCTGTGAAATTGTTGTGGATCCTTATAATAGCAATGAGGTGATAACGGGGAACTCGCCACAAGGACAAACCATAGCTGAAGATATAGAGATAAAACTAGAAGATGGCAAGACCGACTCATCGATGATAATATAGTTGTAGGAAACTTAAATGTATTTGATGAAGCTGTTTATAAATTTCTTAGTACATTGCAAGGAATCCGCTACATTGTTATAGAAAATTTTAATGATGACATCATCAATCCTATTGATTTATGTGATCTTGATGAGGCCGATATTCTACACGAAATTGATGGCACTCCAATGAAAACCTAGAATCAAATAAACAATGCAAAGCTATTCATCCCTTGAACCAATAAAGCTTGAAGTTCATGTACTTATACTCCTATCAAATGGAAAGCGGCACCTAAACTTTTAAGTTGCAAAAGTAATATTGACTCATGAGTCCTATCTTCGACATGCATTGTGCTTCATAAATCAGAGGCATCTAAAATATATATAATTATAGCCATATCAAGCTAGACAAGCTTGGAAGCATGCAATATATGCATAGAATGCTCTGTAAAATTCAAATGGATTGGGGCAGTAGCAAGCAACAACCTGTGGAACGATAAAATAATCATTTTAAGATGATAATATCTCAAGACGGCAACAAGACATGCGGCGCAGTGACGAGGGACAGGCAGCAATATATATATATATATATATATAAGTGATGTAATAAATACAAATATACATATATATGTATATATGTATGAAATAAAAAAATAATAAATAAATAATGTTTTTTTTACAATTTGCATTATGTGTATGAAATATTTTGCCTTTACTTGTACTCAAAACCCTTAATCGGAGGTTCCCAAGATTTTAATATGGGGTAATTAATAATAGAGCCTTGCCTCTATTAGGAATGGAAGAGTCCACAAAATAAAAATAAAAAATAATAAAAAAAAAATATACATTAAAAAAAATAATAAAATAATAAAATAAAATAAATTATTTGTGATTCGATATATGGCCTGGTGTCTCTTCACGGACACGACGCCATGGCGCGTATTTTCGATCCCACAGGCCTGTAGGAGTTTTATAAGCAGTTTTATAGGCCCAAAGTGCATCGTCCAACTTGTCAGACCAGTCCTTCCTGTTGAACGGAACTGTTTTTCCTAAAATGCGATTGATTTCCCGATTAGTGACTTCCACTTGCCCACTGGTATGAGGGTGATACACTGTAGCAATGCGATGAGTCACGCAGAATCACTTTAATATTTTCTCAAACTGTACGTTGCAAAAGTGTGTCCCACGATCGCTAATGATAGCTCTTGGGCAATCGAATCGGGTAAATAATCTTTGTAAAAACTTCACAACGACCCTTGCATCGCTGGTAGGAAGTGATTGAGCTTCTACCCGCTTAGACACATAATCGATAGCCACGAAGATGTACCGATAACCATTCGACAACGGAAATGGCCCCATAAAGTCAATGCCCCAAACATCAAAAACTTCACCTTTGTTGGATCGGTGTCGCTTCATTTCATCTCTTTTTGACGAGTTGCCGCTACGCTGGCATGCATCACAGGAGTCAATCAATTTCTTAGCATCTCTGAAAATGGTGGGTCAAAAGAAACCAGCTTCTAATACTTTCTCAACAGTTCTACTTGGGCTCAAATGCCCGCCAAACGCCCCTGCATGAAATTGTGTTAGAATGCTCCAACCATCCTTATGAGACACACAACGTCTGACCATTGCATCAGCGCAAAATTTGTATAAGAGGGGATCATCCCATAGGTAGTGTTTAACATCAGACATGAATTTTTTTTGTTGTTGGTACGAGAGGGTGGCAGGGGTCACCCCTCCTGCTAGATAATTTGCGATGTCCGTAAACCACGGTATAGACTCCTGACTCATCGAGACCACCCGTGATGATGTTAAGACGGGATAAATAATCAGCTATGACATTCTCAGTCCCCCGCTTGTCCCTTATCTCCACATCAAATTCTTGCAAAAGAAGCACCCACCGTATCAACCGTGGTTTGGCATGGGCTTTCGTCATCAGATAACGTAAGGCTTTATGATCTGTAAATACTATCACTTTGGAGAGGACCAGGTATTGCCGGAACTTGTTAAAAGCATACACAATCGCTAACAGCTATTTTTCTGTAGTAGTATAATTCTCTTGGGTTGGAGTTAACATTTTGCTTGCATACGAGATGGGGTGAAATTGTTTATCGTATCTCTATCCCAACACTATGCCCACAGCTCTATCACTAGCATCATGCATTAGTTCAAAAGGATGATCCCAACGAGATGATTTTAGAATGGGAGCTTCCATAAGCCGTTGTCTCAGCTATTCAAATGCAGTTCGACACTTAGTGTTAAAGTTGAACGGAGCATCGTTCTCCAGCAGCTTGGTCATGGGTGATGCAATATTTGAAAAATCTCGAATAAAACGTCGATAGAAACCCACATGCCCCAAGAAACTTCTGATGTCCTTCACTGTCGTTGATAAGTGCTTGTATACATATATTTTATAACATCATTTTGCATGTATTGATGAACACTTTTATCAGGTTGTATCACTAATAAGGTGTATTTTGTGTTCTTTTGTGCAAACAGAGCTTTGGAGGTGTGAAATATGAGAAAGGAAGCAAAGATAGGGGGTGATGGCACATTTCAAGACCAGAAATAGAAGCTGTGCTCGCATACATGGAGGTGTTGACAACTTTCGGTTGAGTTCAAGTCATCACATGAACCGGAAGGGCACGAAGGCAGTAGTATGTCCATGTCCCAGCTTCTACCCGCATATAGGAGAAGGTTTTGAAGGTTTCAAAGGATAGAAAGCCACACACCCTACCACACGGGCGTGTGCCCGACCGTGTGGACTCGAAGAATGATTTTGGGGAAATCACTAAAGTAATGTAATGCAGCAAATGTACTGTAGCAGTAATGTAGCAAAATTACTGTAAACCCTAGGATTCATATTTTCATTAGATTTATATTGTGTTTCTATTCGAATTTACTACATTGAGTTTTGCTCTTGAGTTCTTAATGCTTGCTTGTGCTTTTGATTCTATTGTTAATTGCCTTGCATGTTTTATTCAATCTAGTGAAGAGAGAGGTCACCACTAGGTTTAGAATTACTAAGAGTGAAGAAGGTAGAGAGGGTGAGCCATGAGATAGCGGAGTGTCTCTTTTCCCTTCCGATAGATATTTCATATCTTCATATTCCCTAAGTCTTAAGCAACCATATGTGGTGTGCGGTATTGAGAGAATTCTTTGCCGGGACCTCGTAGGGGGTTAGGGATCTTTCACCTGGAGGCAGGGTTGGATCTAATTTTAGGAATTTGTTATATTTTTGGGATCCCTAGAGTTTTAAGCAGTCATATGTGGTGTGAGGCGTCGAGAGAATTCTCCCCCGGGACCTCGTAGGGGACTAGTTATTGGCGACATGGAGGCAGGAGCCGTTATACCTTAGGATACCCACGACTCATTGTTTCATCTAGAAACACTCGTAATCTGCATTTAACACCCGAATCCTAGGGAAGACATTGTCTGGATACCCCACTTTTATTGATTGATAACTCCATCTCTTTTCAGTCCCTGTGCACTTGTAGTGACACTCTAAGGATTAGCCATTTGATCATCACACACTACACTCATTAGGCTAGATAACAAAAGGGGAGCAACTACTAGTACTCATGTTCCCTTTGGTTCGACAACCCGATCCTTTGGGGTCTACTTTATTACTTGAGGACTCGTGCACTTGCGGTAACGCAAGGGGTTGACACATCACGCTGTGTTGAGGAAACACATCAGTCGTCGGGGTAGGTAGTTTTTCAATTATTGAGAGTTTAGCCTTGTCCACTTCAATCTCAAATTTTGAAATTTTGTGGCCCGGGACAATTCCTTCTTGAACCATAAAATGACACTTCTCCCAAATAAGTACAAGATTGGTTTCCTCACACTGAGACAAGATCTTTTCCAAGTTGGCTAAACAGTCGTCAAATGAATCGCCAAAAACAGAAAAATCATCCATAAAAACTTCCATGATATCCTCAACGAAATCGTCAAAAATGGACATCATGCAACGTTGGAATGTTGCTGGGCATTGCAGAGTCCAAAAGGCATGCGACGATAGGCAAAAGTGCCATAGGGGCATGTAAAAGTGGTTTTCTCTTGATCTTCAGGTGCTATTGGAATCTGTAGGTAACCTGATATTCCATCCAAAAAACAGTAATAAGCATGCCCTGCTAATCTCTCTAACATTTGATCGATGAATGGAATAGGGAAATGATCTTTTCTCGTGGCATCGTTCAGTTTTCGGTAGTCGATGCAAACCTTCCATCCATTGACCGTACGAGTAGGTATTATTTCATGCTTATCATTTTGAACCACTATCATACCTCCTTTTTTTGGGACCACATGCACCTGGCTGACTCAAGGCCTGTCTGAAATAGGATAAATGACCCCTGCATCCAACAGTTTCTTGACCTCGGCCTTGACCACTTCTTGCATGTTCGGGTTTAATAGTCTTTGTGGTTGTACCTTAGGTTTTACATCATCTTCCATGAGAATCTTGTGGGTACAAAACGAAGGGTTTATGCCCCGGATATCTGAAATCATCCAAGCAATAGCTTGCTTGTGCATCATAAGTACTTAGAGTAGCATTTCCCTTTGATCCGCCTCTAATGTCGCCGAAATTATCACGGGGTATTGTTTGTCTTCCCCCAAATAAGCATACTCTAAATGCCCAGGTAGTTTTTTTAACTCGAGTCCCATTGCCTTATTTTCCTGTGGGATGAGAATGAACTCCCCCTCCGTCCTTAGCTTTTCATGATCCCACTTGCGCTCTCTTTGCCTTTAAAAATTTTCAAACTCTCCTTGACAATCTTCCCATCCTATAAGTCTACATATGGATACTTCGTGGTTGGTGGCCCGGCATCTCGGATAGGACCCCAATTCACTGCCATGACTTCTTCACCGCAATGTTGTTCATAATGTTCACAGCCTAATGCCCCACTTTCCATAGCTTGCTTTCCATACCAAAACTGGGATCTTTCACTATATACATTCACTGCCTCTTCTAAATTGATTTTCTGCTGATCTCCTTGTGGTGTGTTAGTGTCAACTTCCCCTGTGAGGTTTAAGAGTAACTCTACCAACTGCCCCCAGCGTGGTTGTCACCCCATTCAGTAGCGAACGATAGACTCTACGGTTCCCTTGGTGCACGGAGTAACTCCTCCATCTTGTCGCAATTATCTCCTCAACCTTCAATAAAACGTCCGTTCAATGTCTGGATCAAGCCTTGCTTGCTGGGATGAACTTGCCCGGGTCATGCACTACACCTGCGTGCAACAAAGTGAAAATATCAGAATTGAAGATTCAACTCTCAAACGAGAAAATCAAAAATATAATAAAAGAAATAAAACAAAAAATTGAAGAAAATAAACGACTAGATTACTAAGACTACAAGAATTCATAGAAGTTGCCAGTCCCCGGTAACGGCGCCAAAAACTTGATACGCCCTTTGCGTATCCGCAAGTGCATGGGCCGTATGAGTAGTAAGTGTACCCTCAGGTCGGGTAGTCGAATCCACAGGGACTAGTAAATATCCTAGTACTATCTCACTGCTTAATATCTAACCAGAAGAATGGTTGGATGACTCTGGCTTAAGGACAAAGGTGAAGCAGGGAGAGAGAGATGGAGGAGGAACTTAGGAGTTTTAGATAGGAAGGCAAGGGTCCCGGGTCTGTGTCTTGGCAATTTTCAAAACTATGATTCTGCAGGATCTATCAGGCATATTCAATCAATCTATGTTCAAGAATCTTGTTGCACTAATGAGGTTAACGCACTAGTGAATAAGAGGTAAAAGCTTATTCCCAACTTTTTGTATCAATCGAGAAGGATATACAAGCTAAGTAGAAATCAAGAACTCAACCAATCAATCACTCATCAACCAACATTCAAGTAAACAACCAAAGATCTAACACTTAGATATTGAAACAACCATAAATGCTGCATTAAATGAATATAGTTTAACAAGCCAAAACACCAACCCGGGGCACCTTAGAAGGTTTAGCCCCTCATTAGTTCAACAACCAAACAATAGCAAAATGAATAACTATAATCAAAGACAAGGACTCTCTATTCGCTTGCATTCTCCATGCAATCTGAGGTACCGATGTTGATAAGCTTTGCCTCCGATTTAGCCTACAATTCATACATTCCTCCCTTCTGATGATGGAAACGGCTGTACAAACTTCTCCCTTCTCTTCCCTTCTTTGCTTCCCGGTCAAAAAGTCCCAGACTCTAATTTTCAGGGCTTTTTAACATTTTTCTGATGTGAACATGGCTGTGCTTAGGCAGTGTTCTAAACTGTGCAGATTGCTGCCAAATAAAAACTCTAAAACTGAGCAACCTGGAATCTGCATGGGGTTCAACACGGGCTGTAATCTGCACGGCTTGAAGCACGGCTTCAACACGCCCGTGCTCACATCGGGAAAACATTAAAACCCTAGAAACTTAGTTTCAAAGGGGACTTTTGGTGGGCGAACCAAGGGAGAAGGAAGGAGAGAGCTTTGGGGGTTCATCCTCCTCTTCATCAAGGGAATGTCAAGCTTATGGTAGGCCGATCGGGAGGAGACTTTTCAACATTGTAGATCCTCAGACAACCACAAGGATGCAAGAAATTAGGGAGTTTTCAACTTCTTGTCTTTCAATTTCCTTGGCATTGTACTTGTTGTTTGTTGTCATGAGGGGCTAAACTCTTAAGGGAGCCTCGGGGTGGTTTGTATGACGTTGTAGCTTGAACTCATTTTCTTTACTTGCAGTTTTTATGAGTGTCTTGTTCCTTTTATTAAATCAAAGTTATTGGCTATCTTGTGTGTTGTTTAGTGCTTGATTGCTTGGTAGTTAGGTTCTCTTTTCTAGGCTTGTGAATCGTTATTGATCGTTGCAAGCAGTGAGGTTCAACTTAGGGCTCCGCAGTGCTAGAAGCAACATTCTTATATCATAACTAGGTTTAGAACTGAAGACATCTCTGATAAATACTGAGAAAGACCGAGTTAGTGAACGTCAGAAATCCAACCCCGTTGCCCCATCTCCTCCATCGAGTCAATCCTCAACTTTCCCTTAGTGAAATTTTCCTTCATTAATCTCTTTAAATTCAACCCAGAGTCAACTCCATCTTTCCCTATTGGTTAGATATTAAGCAGAACGTTAGTATTGGAAGCTACACCAGTCCCTGTGGATTCGACTACCCGACCCTACGGGTACACTTTACTACTTGTACGACCCGTGCACTTGCGGATACGCAAGGGGCGTACCACTCTTAGATTTTGTTTCGTTAGTCATTCCTCGATTTTTCTATTATCTATTCTCTTATTCTTCCACCACTCTGAAATATCTATTCTTTATTGATTTTATAGGAAACATGATCAATAAAACAGAATTGTTTGAGAAGATCACTGGAATGGTGAAAGACATTGAGCAGAAGATGTATTGGTTCACTGAGCAATCACCCCAACACTGTTTGCTGCAAAATCAAGGTGGAATAAATTACAGCATGGGGGAGTGCAACCTTGGTCTAGTTGGGGATAATGAGTTTCGAAAGTGTGAATTATTCAGTGTGCTTACTCAGTTTGAAGAAACAACATTGGCACGTAAGGGCGGAGAATCAGAAGAGAATTTAGAAGAGGTTCTTCAGCGGTTTAATTCATTTGATAAAAGTCAAGAAATTCTCTCCTTAGATACTTCCAACGAATTATGCGAAAAAGATGAAGCAGAAAGCGTGGAAAGTCTCGAACCCCAACTTCTGAGAATTCGGACAGTCTTAGTACTCTAACCATTTTCTTTTTGTTATCAGTTTCATTTATTTTGTTCTTGTTTTTTCTCGTATTCTTTTATTTGTTTTTGTTATTATTTGTGTTTTATTTAAAATTGTTTAAGTTTTCTTTTGCTTCAAGCCTAAAAGATCATATCTCATCTTCTCTTTTTATTTTTTCTGTGCAGGTGTAGTGTATGACTCGTGAGAATTCCTCCCAGCTAGCGTCTCTAGATCCTGACATTGAAAGGACATTTCATAGGCGATAGAGACAGATCAATCTAAGGGGAATCGGGTCAGTGGAAGTGAGCATAGAAGTGGACCAAGAAGAAAGCATGGCTGGAAATCAAAGGAGTATCTCAGACCATGCACGCCCTAATTTGGAGGGATCTGGATCAAGCATTGTTCGGCCCCCTATTGCAGCGAACAATTTCGAGCTGAAGGCAAATTTTATCCAGATGGTGCAGCAGATGTGCCAGTTCGACGGTTTCCAGGATGAGGACCCATATGCACATCTCGCAAGTTTTCTGGAAATTTGTGACACTTTCAAGGTGAATAATGTGTCCGAGGACGCGGTTCGCCTCCGACTGTTCCCGTTTTCAGAGCGAGGAAAGGGCAAGCAATGGCTAAGTTCCTTGCGGGCGGGATCTATCACAAGTTGGGCACAGCTGGCTGAGAAATTCTTGACTCGATACTTCCCACCGGCCAAGATCATCAAACTCAGAAGTGATATTTCCTCTTACCATCAAGCAGAATCCGAAACCTTGTATGACACTTGGGAAAGGTACAAGGAATTACTGAGGAAGTGTCCACAACACGGGATAGTGGAATGGATGCAAATCCAGATTTTTTATAATGGGCTTAATGTGGCGACCAAACAAATGCTGGATGCCGCAGCTGGAGGTTCTTTGTGCAGCAAGAGACCAGAAGAAGCACAAAACCTCATCGAAGACATGGCATCCAATGGTTACCAATGGAGTTTTGAGAAAAACAAACCGGTGAAGACAGCCGGCATGTATGAAGTTGATGTACTCACTACCTTGGCGGCACAAGTGGAAGCGATTTCTAAAAGGTTGGACACAATGCAAGTCCAATCGTCAGCCCAGAATTTGAGTACTGATAGTTGGGCAAGCCAAGAAGGGCCTAGTTGTTCATTAGAAAGGGGTTCAGGTGACTGAACAAGTGGACTTCATCGGTCAAAATCAGAGGTATTCAGGCAGCCCCTACAGCAGCACCTACAACCCGGGGTGGATGAATCACCCCAATTTTTCTTGGAAAGACCAAAATAAGGGGCAGCAGCGCCCCCAGCAGCAACAGCAACAACAGCAGCAGCAGCAACAGACACAGCCTCAATTTTCGAGGCCTTCACCACCAGAGCAAAAGGGACCTTCTATTTGGGCCCTCCTTGTCCAGCAATCCAAGCCAATGATGCCCGAATCACAGGGCATGAAGAGATGATGAGGAACCAACAAGCCTCTTTACAAAATCTTGAGCGTCAGGTTGCACAGATTGCCAACACGCTTGCTGAACGACCCCCGGGTGCTCTACCTAGTAACACGGAAATCAATCCCAGGGAATCTCTCAAGGCAATCACGTTAAGAAGTGGAAAGGAAATCTTGTCTCCACCTCCTCAAGTGCGACAGGATACTCAAATTGAACCAGAGATGGAAATCCTAGAGAGAGATTCAGGGTCAAGCTCAGGAATGAAAGTTAAGGGTAAAGAAAAAGACCCGGTGGCAGAATATAAGCCTCCTTTGCCATATCCTGCGAAGCTCAAGAAAGACCAACAAGAGGCGCAGTTCAAAAAGTTTCTAGAGACGTTCAAGACCTTACATATAAATGTCCCGTTTGTAGAAGCTCTTTCATAAATGCCCAAGTATGCTAAATTTCTTAAAGAGCTTCTAACCAACAAAAGGAAGTTAGAAGCAGTCTCGACGGTGACATTAAGCGAAGAATGTTCAGCGATCATCTCCAACAAAATCCCCAAGAAAGAGAAGGATCCGGGAGGGTTCATCATCCCATGTACAATTGGGGGGATGAATGATGAGAAGGCCTTGGCTGACTTAGGGGCGAGTATCAATCTGATGCCTTTGAAAATTTTTCAGAAGTTAGGACTAGGGGGAACTCAAGCAACCTCAGATATTGCTCCAACTTGCTGATCGCTCCACTGGCCGACCTCTGGTAATTGTGGAGGACGTCTTGGTTAAAGTGGACAAGTTTATATTCTCGGTGGAGAAGGATGCACCTTTTGCGTTTCGAAATGACTGCTTGATAGCATTCAACTTACTGAAGGAGAAATTGGTCCAGGCATTAATTTTGATTACACGAGATTGGAATTCCCCTTTTGAGCTCATGTGCGATGCTAGCGATCATTCAATTGAGGCAGTGTTGGGACAGAGGAAGGATAGACATTTTCAACCCATCTATTATGCCAGCAAAACCCTCACAAGCGCCCAAGAAAATTACACTACTATTGAGAAAGAATTGCTAGCAGTGGTTTATGCATTTGACAAATTCAGGCCGTACTTGATTTTATCTAGAGTCACAGTCTTTACAGATCACTCTGCGTTACGTTATCTCATGAGCAAGACTGATGCCAAACTAGGTTAATTCGATGAGTCTTGCTTTTGCAAGAATTTGATATGGAAATCAAGGATAAAAGGGGTGTCGAAAATGTAGTTGCTGATCATCTCTCTAGGCTGGAAGGTTTTGAGGGACATGGGCCAACAGAACCAGAAATTAATGACTCATTTTCGGAGGAACACTTGTATAGAATTCAAGATTTGTCGGCAGAAGAAGCACCATGGTTTGCAGATTTTGCTAACTGTTTGTCAGGAAAGGTCCTTAAGCAGGGTCTTACTTTTCAACAAAAGAAAAAAATTTTCAGTGATTTGAAGAACTACTTTTGGGATGATCCTTTTTTATTTCGGATTTGTGCAGACCATGTGATCCGGAGATGTGTTTCCCGAGAAGAAGGATGGAATATACTCACACATTGTCATTCAGACCCGGTTGGGGGGCATTATGCTTCTAGTAGAACAGCCGAAAAAGCACTAGCTGCGGGGTTTTATTGGCTGACACTATTTCAGGATGCCCATCAGTTTGTTCTTCATTGCGAAAGTTGCCAACGGGCAGGAAACCTCTCTCGGCGAGATGAAATGCCGCAAAATCCTATGCAATTCTGCGAGGTTTTCGATGTGTGGGGAATTGATTTCATGGGGCCATTTCCAAGTTCTAATGGAAATAAATACATTCTAGTGGCAGTGGATTATGTGTCTAAGTGGGTAGAAGCTCAAGAATTACCTACAAACGATGCTAGAACTGTAGTTAAGTTTCTCAAGAAACTTTTTTCCCGATTTGGAACACCTCGAATCATCATCAGTGATTGAGGAACACACTTTTGCAACAGTCAGCTTGAGAAGGTGCTAAAACACTATGGAGTACACCATCGCCTCGCCACTCCCTATCATCCTCGGACAAGTGGCCAAGTAGAAGTCACCAACGAGAGAATTGAAGAGGATTTTAACTAAATCGGTAGAACATGGGAAGAGAGATTGGTCATAACGATTAGACGACACGGTTGTGGGCTCACCGAACCGCATACAAAACTCCCATAGGAACTACATCCTATAATCGGTTTATGGGAAATCCTGTCATTTACCCGTTGAGTTAGAACATCGAGCTTCTTGGGCGATTAAAGCAATGAATTTCGATCTTGTTCGGGCGGGGAGCGAAGAAAATACCAATTGAATGAGCTCGATGAATGGCGATTAAGAGCGTATGAAAACGACCGAATTTATAAGGAAAGAATACGCAAATGGCATGATAAGCACATCAAGGTACCAAAAGAATTCAAGGTGGGAGATCAAGTTCTGTTATTTAACTCTCGCCTCAAGTTATTCCCGGGGGAAGCTTAAATCTCGATGGTTTGGACCATGCACGGTGACACAAGTATCACCACGGGCGGCAATTGAGATCACTCACCCGGGACGGAGGTACATTCAAGGTGAACGGGCATCGATTAAAACCATACTTTGGTGGCGAAGAGAATTTCGCGAGTGAAGAAGTGTTTACGCTCCATGATCCGCTTTGATTAGAAGGGCGGGTACATCAAGCTAGTGACGTAAAACAAGCGCTCATTGGGAGGCAACCCAATTTTTAATTCCTTGGCATTTGTTTTAGTTAGATTTCAATTTCTGTAGCTGAGTTTTTGGTTTGTTTTTGTTTTCTTTTGTTTCATCTCCGGTGTAGTGCGATTTTTGTTTCGGATGCGAAAAATCGTGTTTTTTCATCGTTTCGGTAAGTTTGAGAGTGTTTCCTACGAATTTGGTGAGATTTGAGCTACATTCTTGTTTGATTTCAATTTTCTGCAGTTTCCCATGTGTTTTCAATGAATTTGGCGAGTTTGGAACAATTTTGGGTCAAAAAATGGAAACACATGGCCTTCCACATGGCCATGTGATTGGATTTTTTGTGGGTTCTCTATCATCCGGGAGAATCCACATGGCCATGTGGAAATTCCACATGGCTATGTGTAAAATTTGGAGCTCATTTGGCAAAGATTGAATTTTCACATGCCCATGTGGAAATTCCACATGGGCATTGAGTAACTATTCATGAGTTGCATATTTCCAATCCGGAGAAGACACATGGCCATGTGGAAATTCCACACGGCCATGTGGATTTGTTTAGAATTTTTCCAAGCGATCCGGGAGAATCCACACGGCCATGTGGAAATTCCACATGGCCATGTGGAAATTGGAGTGTTTTGAGTAAAGGCCATCCAGAGAAAACACATGGCCATGTGGAATTTCCACATGGCCGTGTGGAAATTCAGGCATTGTGAAAGGGCCATCTAGAGAAAACACATGGCCATGTGGAATTTCCACATGGCCATGTGGATTACTTAAACAAGAGAAGCTTGCTTCTCTTCATATTCTCCTTTGTGCCCTTTCATCTTCAAACGTCTCCACTCCAAAGATCGCGAACAAACCTCTTCTCCTTCCATTTCCTCACCTATTTATAGGATTTGTGGGCTTTCTCCATCATTATCTTTTGTGATTCATCATCATCTTCTTCGGTAAGCTCCTTTCTCTCTTCTTGCCATGAATGTTCATACTTCAATTTGGGTGATAAATCTTGTGTTTTAGCATGTTATTTTCATGGATAATACTTAGTTTCATGTTTTAAACACTTTTGGTCAAAGTTGGATGCATTTGTACGGCTCGATTTGGATCAACCATGGCCTTTTGGCCATGGTCGAAGATCCACACGGCCGTGTGGATTTTCGGGTTGGGTTATTCTGTGTCCCGAGAGTACACACGGCCGTGTGGAATTTCCACACGGCCATGTGAACTTCTGGGAAGTTGTTTTGAGCCCCGAAATGATTCGTTTGCCTCTCTTATGCACAGGAATGGCTCTAAGGACAAAGAAAGTCGCACACAAACGTCCTTGTGAGCTTCGTGACTTCTCGCCCGAGGTTTTGGAGTTCACCGTCCCCGAACATCAAGTCCGACTTGAGCGTCTCTCAAAGCTCAAGTTTGGCCAAACGCGAACCCCGGATTTACACGCACTAGCGACGATAGAGCATGCCCAAGCGGAAGAGTTGGCGAATAAAGTTCGAGAGTTGATCACCGTGTGGGGTTGGAACAAGTTGTTGTGCATTAAAGACCCGACCACTCGCGACATCACTCTTGAGGTCCTTGCATCCTTCGAGTTCGATCACTCACACACGGACTACCACCGGGCCGACACCATCCGTTTTCACGCCTTCGATCGGTACCATAGCATGAGCATGACGGACTTCTCCGTCATCCTCGGCTTTGTACGACGGAGACTTCACCCATACGGAGGAGTACACGAAGCGCCGCGTTGATTTTCCATTTCGTGTGACTCCTAGCCGGGTTTGCAAGATGCTATGCGGCGACATTCAGTATGAGCCCGGTTCGACAAAGGCCTCCTTGCTCCTTCACCCGGCCCACAGGTATATCCCACTGTTCTTAGCAGGTCAATCAATGGGCGGGCGATAGCACCGGCGTACTTGGGTGGGCTGGACTCGATATATCTGTACTCCATGGTCCAAAGCCTGCCCCGCACTGGGATATGTGGTAGCGGATTATTTGAGGCACCGGGGGACAGTGCGCACGGGTCGGAGTTCTGTTTTCCGGCGCTTACATTACTCTTCTCATCGGAGGGATGGGCACGATTGAAGGCTGTTGCGGGAGCGGACAAGGTGATCATCCCCTCTCGCCTAGGCCTTGAGACTTTGCGCATAATGGGCATGGTGAAGAGGGCCTCTCCGGGGCAGGTATGTACTTGTTGTCCCTATCCTAGACGAGTCCGAGGAAGAGAGTGAGGAGGAAGAGGACACCGAGGCTGGACCTTCATCACGAGGCCTACCCCGGCGGAGAGGAGGTGCCACCGATGTCGGCACGCGCATCTCCTCCATCTTACGATCGCATCAACAGATTGAAGAGTGCTTGTGGGGGTCCTCCGGGCCGATCTTGCAGCTATGAGGATGACTTAGGGAGAGAACCATACTGAGGTGCTCTCTCGCATGGCCGAGTATCATGTTGAGGTGATGGCGCGATTTACCACACTTCAGCAGATGATGGCAAGAGACTCCGACTCCACCGCGTCGCCCGCACCCCAAGCGCCCCATGCCTCCCCTGCATCACCAGCAGCACCAAGAGATGATGACGCTTGAGGCGTCTTTCTTTTAGTTGTTTTTCCTTATTCTTGTTTATTTTCTTGTTGCTAGACCTTTGTTACTCAGAAAGGGTTTACCTTCTGAGCTCTATCTTACTGCTTTCAGTTGTAGTTTGTTTGTTTTGAGTTTAAGCGTGGACGTCATGCTTATAAACTCTCATTGTTTATCTTTTGTGTTGAGCATTACTGAACCCCTTTTGTGACGTGCAGATGGTCATGTCAGTCTTGTGTTAAGGAATAGTAAAAGGCACGGTCATGAGGATTCTTCACATGGCCGTGTGAGCTTCACAACCCGTCGCAGCTTCACTTCTCCCGTTTGCAGCTTCTCTCAAATTCTACATTCGGAGCCAAGGGGAGTGTCTTTTTTATTTCCCACGCCCTCTTGTTTTATTTATTTGCTATTTTGTATGCTTGCATGAGTACCATGAGAGCATTGTACATCTTAAGTGTGGGGGGGAGTTCATGTTGCACACGTTCTTTATTTATGTATGCTTATCACTCATATGCTCATTTAGCCAATGATAGTTCACCTTAAGGGACAAGGATGGCAGTCTTGAATTTAGGAGAATTATAAACATCATTTCTACTCATGCTCTAGTTTACTCGAAAAACATAGAAATTTTTTGTCTGATTGCATTGCTTACACCTTTCTTGCTCTGTTAACCCTGATAACTCTAGTTCAGTGCCGAAAGGACCTTAGTTTTCTTTATTTTGAAAAAAAAAAGAAAGAAAGAAAGAAAGAAAGAAGAAAGAAGAAGTTTGTTTTTGCTTGTTTTCGGGGTGGAAAGAGCTACCACCTATGTTGTATGCAGCTACTCTCATAAGTTGGATACTAGCTATGCCCTAATGAGAGAAAGAGCTATCTAATAGGCTGTGTGAAAGCTAACACTCCCAAGTGGAAAGAGCTACCACCTCAAAGCGTGAAAGCCGCCCAGGAGGCATCTTGGGAAATGGCTACCTTCGAGGTTGTGTTCAGCTACTACGTATCTTTTTTGTCCTTAAATAAGTCCTTTTCAATAAGAACTTTTAAGAGTAAACTTAGAGTTGGCATGAGTAAGCATACACACACACACGCAGTCAGATTCTATTTTCTTTGTGCTTCGTGTTTTTGCTAGAGCATTGGTTTTTATCTTTCTATGTTGCAAATTATTCCTTTGTTTAAGAATGCTCTCCTTACACACTTTTTGGTGAAATTAAGGCTACGCACTTCTATCACTCTACTTGTGGATTTTATTGTATAAATTTTGCTTGAGGACAAGCAAAAGCTTAAGTGTGGGGGAGTTTGATAAGTTCTTGAATGTACATATTATTTGAGATGTTTTTCCATGCATGAGCATCACATTTTTCAGTTTATATTTCTCATTTCGTGTGTTTTTGTGTTCTTTCATGCAATTAGGGTTGTGAAGAAGGTTTATGCGAAGAAAAGCAAAAATAAGTCATGATGGTGCCGAGTGGAGTCCTTTTGTGCAAACACAAAGTTTAAGATGAAAATCGGGTCAAACAAGAGAGTATGTGCCAACTTCTAAAGGTTTCAAGACAATTTTTGTAGAAGGACACGAAGGCAGTCATGCTCCCTCGTTCTGATTTGATCGAAGATTTCAAAAGCTCTCCAAGGGTTTTTCGACATCAAGAAATGCCTCATGACCTACCACACGATCGTGTGTCCGTTTGTGTGGCATCAGAAGAAAAAACGGGCATGTGGAATTTCCACACGGCCATGGAATTTCCACATGGCCGTGTGGATCCTCGATGTTTGCCATTTAAAAGGCCGTTCGAAGCGTTTTAAGTGGATTTTTTTTCCCTATCTTTGGGGGAGAGTTCGGCTAGGGTTTGAGAAGGTTTTTTTTGTGTTTTGGGGGCGTTTCTTCACCGATTTCAAGATCGATTCCTTCCAAGGAGAGCTATTGGGGGAGGCTTCGACGACTTCGATTCGGCGAGGTGTGCCCTAGGCTTGGAGGAAGGATCCGAGGAGGAGAAGGAGCAGCCTCATAGGCTATCAGCACGACGAAGCTTAAGGGGGTTTTCTTTATGGATTACTTGCATTTATCTTCATTTATTTTGATGAACTTGTATTGCTCCATGGAGAGCTAAACCCCTAGTGGGTACTTGGACATGTAAACTCTAGAATTCCTTTGTTTCAATGATTCTATTGCTTTTATTTTAAATTGAGATTTGTTTGAGTTTCAATCTTGTGTGCTTAATTGTTTCTCTCTTAGAGTGACACTAGGGTTGAGGGCTAATCTAATCATCCTTTTGACGAGTGACCATCACCATTAGGATTAGATTAACCAAGATTGAAGAGGGTCGAGAGGGTGAGTTGAGAGGTAGCGACACGTCCCCTTTCCCTTCCGGTGTGGTTTACCCTACCTTCCTATTCCAAGCATTATTTTCGATCTCAAAGAGAGTTAGGCGTGGAGAGAGGCCTTTCCGCCGGGACTTATTTGTGATTAGGGATCTTTCACCTGGACTAAAGGGATTGATTTATAGTTGGGAATAGGGTTTATCATTTGGAATTCCTAGAGCTTAGCGCAGTCATACGTGGTGTGAGGCGTCGAGAGTTTTCTCTCCGCCGGGACCTCGTAGGGGACTAGTTAGGGTTCACCTTAGGTTTGGGACCTTCTGTCTTTGGATTCCACCACTCCTCAAATCTCGTTTAAGTAAAGGTAATTAGAGTTTTGCATTTGAAACAGGGAACCTAGTGGGAGAATTGTCCGAGTACCCCATTCTTATCTTGATATTTTCCGTACCTCTAGTCATCGCTTTTAATCTTTATTTTCAGTTTATTTGTTTTTAATTCAATCTTTTCACACATTGAGTTTTCATTGACTAATTGGCAAAGTGTATTTGTTTCTGACGTCTACTCCCTGTGGATTCGACTACCCACCCTTTGGGTATTTATTACTTTGATACCCGTGCACTTGCGGAGCACACACGCAAGGGTGTGTCGGGCGTGTTAGGCACGACTTCGACTTCCTGTTGAGCATTTTGCGGACGTATTCCGGATGCACCTCGGTTATTGATAAACGTCTAAATATACGTATTTTTTACGTACTTGTGTATAGTTTATTCTCTCTTTTTGTTAAGTTGTTTTCTATTTTCTTGTTTAATGTGGTTTTACTTGTGTTACAGGCCCGAAATAAGCTCAAGAACGTATTCATGAAGAAATCGACACCAAATACGGCGTTTTTGGGATTCATCATAACGTAGCGGAATTACTAGCGAGCTTTGAATGGAAAAATCTTTGAGAAACTCTTTGGATGCCTTGCGGGCAACCTTGCGCCCGAAGGCCACCTGAAGGCATCGCGATGTCTTGATTTAAAGGGCTTTTCTAGGGCATTTTGGAAGAGGAGAAGTCTTTTCCTTGGAGCTCCAACAACCATTTAAAAATCTGGCTTGGATGAGGGCTTTGAGGGCGTTTTCACGGCGAGATCTTGGAGGAGAGTGCGTTTGGGAGCAAGATCCTACTCTAGGGCATCATTGAAGGAGGGTTGAAGACAAGAGAAGCCACCTCTTGAGTGGCGTTTTGAACTCCATTTTCGTATTTGAGGGAGTGATTATGCTTTCTTTAGTTGTTTTCATGCTTTTGAGTATGTATTTTGATATTATGAATAATTAAACCCTAAGGTCACCGGATGTAGGTGAACCTTGGGGGTGAACTTGTGTATTTTGGATGCTTGGCTTCAATTAATGTTTGTAGACTTGTTTGTGATCCTTGTTTGGTGCTTTTGAATGTTATTTAGAATTTATTTATTTAGCCAATACTAGGTTGATGAATTGCTATTTAGACTAAAGCTTAAGAAATACGTATAAATACGCGTGCATTATTTTTAATTTAGTTAATTGTTATTTGTATTAACCTTAGTTTGAGAAAACATACCTTTTAATTATGAGGATTTATACGTAGAGCCTATTAATACTGTATTATATTGTATGTTTAATTATTTTTTAAAGCTTTTAATTTACTATTTAATTTATATCCTTTGACTTTTATATTTAATTTTATTTTTTTTAATTAGTTTATTGATTTATTTTTGTTTTTATTTTTTCTTTTTTAATTGATTAGAAACATTGCGAGGGACCGATCTTCCCGTGCGTGAGAGGTTTCTTGACGACCCGTGCGCTTGGTTTTGGCCTTCAACATCCGGCATCGGGGACGGGGATTCTCGGGTGGGCGCGATCTTCGTGGATCCTACATCACACGCCCGATACGCGGGATGGGTCTCCCGGCCCGGCACTCGTACGATACGGATGGTGGGTGGCGTGCTTCCTGTCTCCGTCGACACGCTCCGCGCGATGGGGATGCTTCCATCCACATCCACCTCCCAAGGTCCTAGGTACCAGGCTCCCCCTGCTGCTAGCGTCCATCCCTCCTGATTCTCCCCTGCCGCCGGACCATCATCTCCTCGCACCCCACTCGCTTGCGCCTCCACCCACATCCCGGACTTCCCCCTAGCGAGGTTCCCCTTTTTTCCGGCGATGGATGATCCGGAGTATGTAGTGGCTCGGCCTCTTATCTCGACGTCGCCCTGTCTCCACCTCCTCGTCGTCTGCTTTGGACCCTCTACATCTAGCAGTGTGGGAGTCGACACCACCAACCGTCCATCGGAGTCGACTCCGATTCCGAGAGCGCCGGGTTTTGATTTCCTGTTTTGTTGTTCTGTTTTGTTGTCTTTGTTCTTTGCTTTTTTTGTTGTTCTCTTTTGTTCTCCTTGAGTCAGTTAGCAAGGGGAGTCCCCTACTAAACGGATCTCTTTTTAGTGTGATTTTGTTATTTTACTTGTTTTCTGTCTCTAATGCTTGCATGCTTACCTCTGGATTTATGAATATCTATCTTGCTGGATGTTTCAAATGGACCCTCCCTAAATGGTGATCAACACACACCCTTGTGTGACCTGGAATTCTTCTTCGGCACATCTCCTTTAACTTGGTGAAAATTCCCCAACTCTCACTTCACTTTTGAGGGACAATGTTTAATTGAAGTATGGGGGAGGGTTGTGTACTTGTGTATTAATATGTTTAGATGTTGTGCATGACTTAGGATGATCTATGAAATTTTTGGTTGAGAATTACTAAGCTAGGAGTTTTGAGCATACTAGTGCACTTTTGTTGAACTTAAAGTTTTATTTTGCTCTTACTTTGGAAACCTTACTCTGAACACTTAGCCTTTGTTGTTTTGTCACTCTGTTAGAGGAAGGGCTAGTTGCAAGGCTTGTGAATAGTTAGTTTCTGACTCCAAACTCAAGTAATAAAAATGAACATGAAAAGAAATTTTAAAAATAAGAAAAAGAAAAGAATGTTGTGACAAGTCGGATTCCTTTTTGGGTTGCCCTGTCAAAAAGTTTTGAGAAAGATGGTAGAAAGAGCTATCACTTTAGAAAAAACGAAAGCCGCACTTGAGTAGTCGGATTTTAGGCATCACAAATGTCATTTTTGATAACCTACCAAATGAAATGTCTGCCTCTAAGGTGTATGAAGCTACTACCCAGTTTAGGAGTCAGCAGTGAACACAGTGAAAAGTAAGAGCTTGTACTAGACCCCCTCAAGAACAGTTTTGCCATACTCCAGAAGGCGACACACACACACAATAGTACGGAGTAAGGGTAAAATGTTTTATAAGCTTTCAATTGACTAAGACACTAGTTCTTAGAGACTCCTTAAGTTTCAGTAACTCTCTTAATTCGTTGAGATCAGAGGTCATGCACTCATCACTTTATTTGGGGATTAAGGTTGTTTGAGGACAAGCAACATTTTAAGTTTGGGGGTATTTGATGAGTGCATTTCATATATATATATTTTAGACTATACCCTCATCATTATTGAGTCTTTTGGCTTTAATTCTCCCAATTCAGTGCTATTTGAGGTATTCTTGGTTTTCCATGCAGATATCAAAGTCCTGGAGCAGGAAGAATTGATTTGGAATGATTTTAGAAGCTAAAGGACTTAGAAGAAACCTCATCAAGATCAACACGGCTTAAGCATGCCCGTGCTTTACCCAGTGCAGATTACAGGAGAATTCAGCCAAAGTCGGCCACGCTCGAGTTCGGCGAGCACGGTCGTGCAAACCCTCAACACGGCTTAAGCACGCCCGTGTTGAACCCCGTGCAGATTACAGGAATGAAAGTTTCTAGAGTTTTATTTGGCCGTAATCTGCACGGCTTCAACACGCCCGTGCTCACATTGGGAAAACATTAAAACCCTAAAAACTTAGGTTTTTGGGGGACTTTGTGGGGGCGAACTAAAGGAGGAACCAGGAGAGAGCTTTGGGGGTTCGTCCTCCTCTTCACCAAGGGAATGTCACGCATATGGTAGGCCGATCGGGAGGAGATTCCACAGCATTATAGATCCTCTGACAACCTCAAGGATGCAAGAAATTAGGGAGTTTTTAACTTCTTGTATTTCAAATTCTTTGGCAATTTCCGTGTTGTTTAATATCATGAGGAGCTAAACTTTTAAAGGAGCCCCGGGGTAGTTTGTGTGACGTTGTAGCTTGAACTCATTGTCTTTACTTGCAGAATTTATGAATGTATTGTTCTTTACATTAAATCTGAGTTATTTGCTATCTTGAGTGTTGTTTAGTGCTTGAATGCTTGAAAGTTAGGTTCTCTTATCTAAGTTTGTGAATCGTTATTGATAGTTGCAAGTAATAAGAAAATATATACGTCCTATCTCATGTCGCCTGAGTAATCACCGCTAAAAACCTCACTTAGGGTTAAAGCAAAAACAAGAGACTTACAATTAAGACTATTGAAAGTAGAATTTAACATCCTAACACAAAATCAATAAGATGTGTTAGAGTGTCAGGAGTAGAAGTTATAGTGAGCAGGCATAAATGTGCACTAAAGAATAAACGAGAACTACATTCAAGCACATGTAAAGTACAACTCACAACTATCATTCTACCAAGCTAGGAAATCCTTAACAATAAGATCATAGCTATTATAGGTGAGTCAAGCATGCACTGAAGTAAAATACTCCATCTCCACACCAAAAGCTGTACATTGTCCCCAATGTACATAAGTCGTCAAAGACACGAGTAGGAAGTAAATAAATAACAAGAATTCAAAGATGGAGTAAGAAACTTCCCCAATCCGCTTGGTCGGCCGGCACACCATTGCTTCGTGACTTCAATGGAGCTTAATATTTCAATGTACGCTCTTTGTAGGTGGGTTCTTCAATGGAGAATAACTTGTCCCACCCATCATGGAAAATAAGCTCCAAGACAACTTCATCAAAATCCAAGGTTCTCAAATCTTTCTAAGCCTTGGTTCGTCAGCGGGTGGAGAAAGATCTCTCCGTGTCCTCTTATGTGCAATTTCTTGGACCTCATGTCTACAAGACCAAGGGGATACCATTAAACCAAATTATAGACAAAATAGAGCTTAATAGAAAGAAAATTCATGAGGAAAGCTCAATGCTACAGTAAATCCGAGAAAATTTGGCAAGAGTTTTGCTTGAAAAAGTAGCCAAATTTTTTTACAACTATGTAGAACCATTCGCACAATGTTGCATCAATCAAAGAGAACCAAAATCCCAAAGATTTCAGCCCACAAAGCCATTAAAACCCAAGAAATAAAGTTGAAGAACAAACCTTAGCCCAAGAGTATATGCGATGAATCAAAAGCTTAGAACGGCTTAAAGAGAGTTTAATCTTCAGAAATCCTTTACCAGAAGAGTTTAGAGGAGGAGAAGAGTGTTTTAGAGCAAAAACCAACTGGAGTGATTTGGTGGAGAAATGAGTGAGAAATGAATGGAAGAAGATGGGAGTGAAAGGATGAGAGAAAGAGTGAAAAGGGAAAGCCTTTAAGCGCTACTCTCGGCCATCCTTGCAGGTGACCTTGTGGTCGCAAGGTTGCCCGCAAGGAGTCACTGGATGGCTCACGGGCAAGCTTGCGGGCGCAAGCTTGCCCGTGAGCTTCCTCTGGGTGTCTTACACCCTCTCTCACTGTCATAAAATGGCTCCAAAATTGTTTAGCATCAATATAGCCTCCTATAAACCCTAAAAACAATGAAAACAAAGTCGACATAAGCCCATAAACACACAAGAATCAAGCTTCAAGGCACTAACACAACAAACATCTCAAAGTAACACAATAACTAGCACTAAAAGATTGAAAAAGATGATGAAAAAAATGACTAAAGCATGGACAGAAACTAAGAACAACAACTACTACACAACCAAAAAAATATGAAAACTAAAGTGCACAGAATTTAAAAAGCTTGGGTTGCCTCCCAAAAAGCGCTTGTTTAACGTCGTTAGATCGACTTGTCTTACCTCAAGATCATGGTGGTTCAAAGGATGGAGAATTACCTCTAATTCTTAGTGAAGAATTATTACCCAGAAAGTTCATTGAGAGGCATGAAAAAACTGTAAATTTGCCTTGGCTCTCAAAGAATAAGCGATCTATCTCCTTGGGTGGCAAAGTGGAGATGTTCATGCTCTTTTTTACTTTTTCATTCATTTTTCTCCACATTTTCTTCATGGTTTTCTTCCCCTTGCAATGAATTGATGGGTTATCCACCACTTGGGCCACTTGTTGTGCCAATGGAGGAGGAGTCTCTTCTTCAACTTCTTCGTCCCAGCATGCTCTTTTTTACTTTTTCATTCATTTTTCTCCACATTTTCTTCATGGTTTTCTTCCCCTTGCTATGAATTGATGGGTTATCCACCACTTGGGCCACTTGTTGTGCCAATGGAGGAGGAGTCTCTTCTTCAACTTCTTCGTCCCAGCATGCTTCTAAATATTCATCCAGTGGGTTCACAGTGAGGACTTCTTGCACACAATCAGAAATGATTACATCAGTTGTATCTGTGAAATATAACGTATCATCATGGTCAAGTGAGTGTTTCATTGCTTCTGTAAGAGTGAAGACCACTTGTTCATCTCCAACCCTCAAGGTCATTTTGCCTCCCTTGACGTCAATCAATGCTCCTGAGGTGTTGAGGAAAAGGCGTCCAAGGATCAACGGGACCTCTACATCATCATCCACATCTAATATTACAAAGTCTACTGGAATGATGAGTTTATCAACCCTCACAAGAACATCCTCGACAACTCCTCTAGGTTTCCTCACTGAGCGGTCTTTAAGCTGTAAGGTCATTCTTTTAGGTCTCAGTTCCTCTAACCCTAGCTTCAAAAACAATCTATAGGGCATCACATTAATACTTGCCCCCAAATCAGCTAAAGCATTTTTCTGCATCCTTTCTCCAAGCACACAAGGGATAATAAAGCTACCCGGATCATTTAGTTTCTTCGGTAACTTCTTTTCAATCATGGCTTAACAATTCCCCGATTAAGTTACAGTGTCCAAGTCTTCCAATTTCCTCTTATTAGTAAGAAGGTCCTTCATGAACTTTGCATACTTGGGCATTTGAGATAGAGCTTCGACCAAGGGAATATTAATATGAAGTTGCTTGAAGATGTTGAGGAACTTTTTGAATTGGGCCTCTTCCTTGTCTTGCTTGAGCCTTGAGGGATAGGGCACCACAGGCTTGTATTTATGGATCTTATGAATATGGGGTTTTGGAACATCATCATGTTTCTTATCATTCTCTTCACGTGCATTTTTACTCATGTTAGGGTCTTCCCGAATGGCTACCCCGTCATTGGAATCACTTGGGCTCTCCTCGGCCCTTGCATCCAACTGATTTCCACTTCTCAGTGTGACAGCCTTCAAGTGTTCCCTTGGGTTACTTTCAGTGTTACTTAGTAAACTACCCGAAGGACATTCATATTGTGCCCTAGCAAGCTGTCAAACCTAATTTTCCAAGGACTGAATAGAAGCTTGAACATTTCTCAGAACAACACCTAATTCATCATACTTTTTATCTTGGGCCGCAAATCTTGATTCGGTGTTAATCATGAATTTGGCCAAGACATCCTCGGTTGTGTATTTTCTTTCCTGTTGTTGAGGGGGTTAATACTGAGTTCCTTGGGGTGGTAAGGGTTTCTACGTGATTGTCCCTGATTCCATGAAAAGTTTGGGTGATTCCTCCACCCTGGGTTGTAAGTATTATCATATTGATTACCTAACCCCTTTTGCCCTCCACTGACATAATCCACAGTCTCCACCGGTGTTGAGGGGGAAACAAAAATGGGACATTGCGATGTTGCATGCCCATCACCACATGTATCACATGACATAACTGCCTTAATAGTCGAACTAGACCCCAACATAAGCTGATCCACCTTCCTTGCTAAAGCGTCAAATTTTGAATTGTTTTCTAACACAGTCTTTGTTAGCGCTTCAACCTTCGCAGCCAATGCAATAGATTCATTCACTTCATACAACTTGGCAACCTTAGGAGACTTCGGTCTGGTACTCCAATGCATTCATTAATGGCCATATTTTCAATTAAAGCTTCAGCCTTTTCTCGGAGTTTATTACTCAGAGAGTCACCTGCTGCTGCATCAATGAGCTGCCTTGTAGCATAATTCAACCCGTTATAAAACATTTGCACCCTCAAACATGCAGGGAACCCGTGATGAGGACATTTCCTTAGAAGATCCTTGAATCTTTCATATGCTTCAAAGAGGGTCTCAGAATCTCCTTGTCTGAATGTTGAAATTTCTTGCCTCAGCCTAGCTGCCTTGCTTGGTGGAAAATATCGAGCAATAAACTTTTCTACCAATTCCTTCCATGAAGTGATTGATCCCGGAGCCAAAGAAGTAAGCCATCTGTATGTTGCTCCCCTTAAATTGAAAGGAAATCATCTCAACCTGATTGCATCACCAGAAACTGAATTAATCTTGAAGGTTGAGCATATCTGAAGAAACTTAGACAGGTGGGCATGCGGGTCTTCGTCAGCTAGACCATTGAATTGTGATGAATTCTGTATCATCCCGATCGTGCTTGCTTTGATTTGGAAGTTATTTGCGGGTACAGTGGGAACCTGCACACTGAACTCGTCCCCAGTGAACTTGGGCCTTTCATAATTGGATAGGGTTCTTCTTGGTTCGGCCATGACCGTGGGCTCACTAGATTTTACCCGAATTTCTTGTTGACTTATGCTTTCGGCAACTTCTCTCAAGCGTTGATGCAATGTTCTTTCAATCTCATTGTCGGGTTCAACTAAGTTAGCTTGAGTTGCTCATGTCATAAGATGGGTACCTTGCAAGATAAATCAAGCCAAGCGTTAGAACTTAAAAAAGAACAAGAAAAGAAAAATGCAAGAAAAACGGAATAACGGAAAATATACAAGAATGGCAAACAAAACAAAGCAATGGCCAAATCAACACGCTCTAAGTTTTCCGAATATTTCTCGTAGTTCCCCGGCAACGGCGTCAAGTAATACCTCTCGTGCGAACACGAGAGGGTTGTATTCCCAAGGGCCCAAGAAGCTACCCTTACTTCCTTGTTGCAATGTTGTTTATCCGATCAAAACCGAGAATAATAGATTAAAAAGCAAAGAAATATAACGAATGCAATTAAAATGCTAAATAACAAGGGCAATAAACAGGGGAAAATCAGGGTAAGGAAGCGGTCACGGATGAGGATCCCCTCAGGGGCTACTAAAGTGCGAAGGATGTTAAATTAACATGCAAGTGGCTAGTTGGGCCGAGAAAACCCTAGATTAGGTCAACCCGATGGTCACGGCAATTGACCCCTAATCCGATACGAGTATGGATACGGAATCTATTCCATCCAAATTCTCTTATGATTGCAATGGGCAAGGTGGTTTTCTCAAGTTATGGTTAAAATACAAGTGCGTGCTTAACCCTAAAATTGGAGGGGTATAAATACCTGATGGTCACGGGGTATTTATACATGTATCCCTTCCAAGCTTGGTGAGTCTAACACTAGGGCAATGGTCATGCAACCTAGTATTACCTAAGTATGGATACACAGAGTTCTCATGCATACCCAAACATACAAAAACACCAAACAAGGATCACAAACAAGCCAACAGGCATTAATTAAAACAAAACATCTAAACATCACAAGTTCACCCCCATGGTTCACCTACATCCGGTGACCTTGGGGGTTTAGTTGTTCATAATCTCAAAATATACAATCAAAAACACGAAAACAACTAAATAACTCATGAACAAACTCCCTCAAAGATGGAAGGCCGAGTGACGCTTGGATTCCCCGGATATGAAATTCCGAAGATGGCACTCAAGAGGTGGCTTCCCTTGTCTTCAACCTTCTATGGACAAGCCGTAGAAATGGATCTTGCTCAAGAACGCGCTCTCCTCGCTGATTCCTCCGCAAAGTTTCCCTCAAACCTTCCTCCAAGCCCGGATTCAAGATGTTGGTGTGGAGCTCCAAGGAGGAGGCAAAAGTCTTTAATACAAAGCCCTAAAAACCCTTAAAAAGGGTGAGTTTGGGATGGCTCATGGGCGACTTCACAGTCAATATATTGCCGTGAGGATGCTTCGAAAATGGGTCGAAAATCATGGTAAGTTACTATAGTAAAACTGCTACAGTACCTGATACAGTAACCGCTACAGTACTGCCACTCTCTTTGAATTGCTTGCGACCGAGCTCACGGCCGTGAGGACTCCCAGACTTAGACTTTCTTCAAGATCTTCGCGTTCTAGGCTGCTACAGTACCGCGATAGTGCCGGTGTCTTAAAACGACGCATTCGATGTCGATTTCTTCTCAAATCTCGTTGTTGAGCTCACCTAGGCTTCATTTGTACCTGAAACACGAAATAAAACAATTTAGACCGAATAAGGGCATCCATTCATCGATAAAATATAATAATCATGTACACTCATATGTATAAAATATGTACATTTAGACGCTTATAAAAAATATATCTATATAAAATGCACTCATTAAATACCCCCACACTTGAATTGTTGCTTGTTCTCAAGCAACCTTAATCTCCTAGCACAAAGATGAGTGCATGACCTCTGATCTCAGCTAAGTCCTAGAATTCCTAAAGCTTGGGGAGCCAAGAGTAGCACTTGCCTTAGTCAATCGTAGGCCATATTTTTCTTTCTACCATCTTTCTTGCAGAATTCGAAAGGGCATCCTATCAGGAATCCGACTTTTCGAAATTCAATTCTTAACACTTCTTAATATTTCTTTTCACTTTCAAGTTTTTATTGCCTGAGTTTGTAGTGAATCTTTTTTTTTTCTTTTAACAAGTCCGGAAACTAAACCTACCTCTCGGCGAAGTGAAACACAACATTAGGCGAGGAGTGTAAACCAGGGTTTTCAAAGTAAGAGCAAAAATAGCGGTAAAGTTCAACAAAAGTATACTAGCATGCTCGTTGTCTCCTAAGATTAGGAATTCTATACCAAAAATTTTCATAGATCATAGATCGTCCTAGGTCATGCACTAACATCGAAAGGCATACAAGAACACAAAACCGTCCCCCACACTTAAACAAAACATTGTCCTCAATATTAAAAGAGTAAAAACATGCAATACATGTAAAATTGAGTTCAGTGCAAGTGGGAATGGAGTTAGGGAATTGTTCACCAATTAAAAAGGCGAGGCTCCCATGAATAAGCCGTGGAGCAACACTTGATTTGCAGAACCATTTGAGATAAGCAACAAAGGAGTTATCCATGCATCCTGAAGTAAAGCATAGAAGCATTAGAGAGAGATACGATAAACGAAAAATAAAACAACTCACTATGAACAGAGATCAGTTTAGTAGGGAACTCCCCTTGCTAACTGACTTAACTACAAAAAGAATAAAAATTGAAAAGAAAGAACAACAACTGAAAATAAAGACAACAGAAAGAAACAAAAACTCAAAAATCGGCGCTATCGGCACTGGTCTCGGAGTCGGATACAAGGTTGCCTGTGTCAACCCGATCGCTCCGAGAAGTGGACGCAACAGCAACAGAAGGAGGTGGTGGTGTGATTAGTGCATTTCATATATATATATATATATATATATATATATATATATATATATATATATATATTATACTTTACCCTCATCATTATTGAGTCTTTTGGCTTTAATTCTCCCAATTCAGTGCTATTTGAGGTATTCTTGGTTTTCCCAAGCTTGTCAGACCCGGACCGGCCCAGCCGGTTCAACCGGAAAAACCGGGAACCGGCCATGTGGCCGGTCCGGGCAACCCCCTTTGAACCGGGTATATACAAACCCGTTGTTAACCCGGTCACCCGGTCGGTTCAACCGTGAACCGGTTGACTCGGCCTAGTCAACCGGGTCATGATGTTAGGGCTTATTTGGGTTTTTTTTTTGAGGTTTTCCTGATCTTTCATCTTTGTTGAAAGCTTCAAAAGAGGTAAAGCACAAAGTTCAGTCCTCCTCCATCTAGCTGCCTTCTCTTTAGCCCGACTCATCAAACTCCGATGATGCTCCGGTGATGCTCCCTATCATCCTTTCAAACACAAAGTTCAGTCATGAGGTATGTTTATATTATGTTGACAGTTTGAGAGGTTTTTGAAATGATTTGTAATCTTGTACCATGCTTTGAAAATCCTGGTAAGATACTCATAATTTTTATGTTTTGTCTTGTTATTTTTTGTTGTTGTTTTAGATCTCCTTTCTCTTGAGTTTTTGAGAAGAAGTTTGCCTGGTTGAGAAGAAGTTTGAGAGGTTGTTGCTCAGTTTGTCATCTTGCGTGGTAAGTAAAGATTTTTTTAAAGAATTAGTGAATCAATTACTTGCCAATAGAATAGTTAGATATTGAATTATCAGTATGAACTATGAATAGAAGATGCATGACACATGATGAGGATATGGCATGATAATGTAGTTAGATATATGGCATGGGAATAGACCCCCGCTGAGGCGCTCGCGCCCTCGGACTCCCGCAAACAACGGAAGCAATGTGTCACCGAGCAAATATTAGACTTGCTTATTTGATTGCATAGAGATTATAAAGTGGGAATTGTCTTTAGGTACATTGATTATTTTTCTACAATTTGGATTCTCCTCACATTTCTAAGATATCATCTTTGTAGGTTTTAGAAAAGGGTGAACATCTACAAAGAGGCTTTTGTTACTCTAATTTTGCTCACTGCATATGGTAAGTTAGTAACATTTTTATTTTTCATTGTTTAATTTCCTTGTAGAAATTTATGAGTACATCATGTGCAAGATAAATATTGAAAATTACACATTTCATAAATATGCATCACAATAGAGATCACACTATAAATAAACAACACATGTTGGTTATTTTGCTATGTGTAGGATCCAGAGGCCGGCAATACACAATCATCTAGTTGCTCAAGTGGAAATGTTCGTTTGAAGACTGATCCTGCTTGGGACCATTTTAATGTCTTTAACAATGCACAAGGAAAAAAGATTTTCTCATGCCTTTATTGTGGATCAAAATATCAAGGTGGTGGAATTAATAGAATGAAGTATCACCTAGCTTGCATTCGAGGAAATATTGCGGCTTGTAAAAAAGTTCCCGATGATGTTCGCAAGCAAATGGCGGAATTTCTTACTTCATCAAAACAAAAGGAGAAGGATTCATTTGATGATGCATATGAAGAAGTTGAAGAAGATGATGTTCAAGATTTTAATCCTCCAATAAAGTCACAACAAAAGGCAACAACAATAGAAAAATATTTGGGAAAAAGGAAGGCCAAGGATTCTATTGAAAAATTGGTGGTTCCAAGGACAACGCGAGAGTCTCAACCGGGAATAGAGAGTGCATTTGCTAACAAGCAAGCAATTCAAAAGGCACATATGGGTTTTGCAAGGTGGTTTTATGACTCATGTATTCCATTTAGTGCATTGAAGTCACCTTATTTTCGGGCGGCGTTGGATGCCATTCTTTGGGATTGGATATGGATATAAAGGGCCATCCTATAATGATATGAGGATTCATTTACTAAAGAATTGTAAAAAGGAATGTCGGTTGCTTGTTGATAGCTTTAGAAGCAATTGGGCTAATTCTGGATGCACGATTATGGGTGATGGTTGGAGTGATCAAAGGCAAAGAACTTTGATCAATTTCTTGGTGTATTGTCCTAATGGCATATCCTTCATAAAATCTATTGATGCGTCGGATATCATTAAGGATGCCACAAATTTGATGAATTTATTTTCAGAGATTGTGGAATGGGTTGGGCCTTCAAATGTTGTACATTTGGTGACGGATAATGCTAGTAATTATGTTGCTTTGCGGGTATGTGATTTTAAATATTTTAGATTGCTTGCCACTTTCTTAGCTATAGATATATGTATTATTTACTTAACCATGCTTCTTTCTAACCTAGTTTCATATATTTTGTTATCATTACAGGAAGACTATTGCATGAAAAGTATAATCACATTTATTGGTCTCCTTGTGCCGCACATTGCCTAAATTTGATCTTGAAAGATATTGGAAGATGGATCATATGGTTGACCTTGCCTCACGGGCTTCTAAGGTAACCATTTTATGTAGAACCATATTTATTTGTTGAGTTGGTTAAGAAAAAGGTTGGGTTGGAAAGAAATTGTTTGCCCGGGAGCAACTCGTTTCGCTACCGTTTTTATTACTCTAAAAAGCATTTATGATCACAAACATGATTTGCAAGCTTTTGGTAACGAGACAAATACTATACTTGTCATAGATTGTCCAAATCCGCCATGGGTAAATTGGTTAGTTCTATTATTTTGGACAACAAATTTTGAGAAGATTGCTTGTTGATGGTGAAAATAGCGGCTCCAATAATTAAGTTACTTCGTGTTGTGGATGCCGATGAAAAACCCTCTCTTGGTTATGTTTATGAGGGGATGTTTAGAATTCGTAAAGGAATCATGTCTATCTTTAGAGACAAGCAAAGGTTGTATGATCCTTACATCAAGATTGTTGATGAAAGATGGATAAGCATTTTCGGCGCAATATTCATGCGGCCACCTATTTCCTCAATCCCGCATTTTTATATGATGAAAGCACATTTGTGGAAACTCCAGAAGTAATGCAAGGCCTACTTGATTTGTTAGAGCAAAGAAGCATATGTAGCAATAGTGAGAAGGCAATGAAAGAGATCAAAATATATCGAGATCGATTAGGGAGTTTTAGTCGTGAATCGGCGTGGCTAGCAACTAAAAATATGCAACCAGGTTAGTTCTACATTCCAAATTATAATGTAACTTATATCTTGTTTGTTGCTAATGTGTTTTAAATTTTTCATACCTTTTGTAGATGAATGGTGGAAATTATTTGGACATAGTGCGCCTCACTTGCAAAAAGTGGCTATTCGACTCCTTAGTCAAACTGCTTCTTCATCAGGATGTGAGCGCAATTGGAGTCTCTTTGAGCGCATCCACACTAAGAGAAGGAACAAATTGGAGCATCAAAGGTTAAATGACCTTGTGTATGTGACTTATAACTTGCGTTTACGACAAAGGTATTACAATTTATAAGTTTCTCATTTATAATTTGTTATTTTAGTTATGTAAATTTATTTTTTATATCTTAAAATTCATATTTCACATAGACATCAATACAAAAAAAGAAGCCATGATCCGGTTGATTATGATTGTATCGATAAGACGGATTTTTGGGTAGTAGAAGATGAATGTCCTCCCGAACTTGATTATGAAGAAATCATGGATGATATTGTTTATGGAGATGATGCTATTCCTATATTTGATGATCGTCATGTTCAAGGTTAGCAAAAGTTTTAATATTAAATGTATAGTTAATAACATGCTTTTTAATAAAAATGACTTTTATTTTGTTTATTAGATGACGTGGATATCCAAGAAGAAGTAAATTTGGAAGATTTTGGTGATATTGGTGGTGATATTGGTGGTGATGTTGGTGGTCATGTTAGTGGTGATGCAAGCTTTGAACAAAGATTTGATGGAAATGATGATATTAATTTGAGTTTTGATCCAAGTTCATGGGCCTAACTCATGTTAGTTGTGTTTATCTATTTGAATACTTGGGTAGATTTTTTGCTTATGTATTTGTGACTATTTTGTTATATTTTGTATGTGCTTGTTTTGAGTGTGGAATTAAACTTTATGTCGGATTGATGTTATTTGTATTTAAATACTTTGGTAATTGTTATCTTTGGATTATGTATTTGTGACTTATTATCTTTGGTTGTTATCTTTGAATTTTGATTGGTATGTGTTTGTTTGAGTATGAAATTAAGGTTTAACTTATGTACTTGTTATTTTTGTATGATGGTTGCTTTGAGCATGTGTTTTTCTATTTTTGATTATTTTTTTAGGTTGATGTGTGCATATTATATTTTGATGATGGTTGCTTTGAGTGTGTATTTTTTCATTATTTTGTTAGGTTGATATATGCTTGTTATATTTTGATGATGGTTGCTTTTGAGTGTGTTGTTTTGGTTATTTTCTTAGGTTGATGTGTGCTTGCTTCTGAGTATGTATTTTAGATTATTTATTAGGTTGATGAGTGCTTGATATGAGTATGGAATGAATTTAGATATAAAATATAAGTAGTTGTGTATTTTTATATTATGATTATGGTTTTTAATATTATATTTTTTTCATTACTTATTATTATAATATATTTTTTAATATTTTATTATTGACCACGGTTCAACCCCGGTTCAACCCGGTCGAACCCATCGACCCTTGACCCCTGGGCATGGCCGGGTCAATGCCCGGGCCGGGTCTGACAACCTTGGGTTTCCATGCAGATATCAAAGTCCTGGAGCAAGAAGAAGTGATTTGGAATGATTTTAGAAGCTAAAGGACTTGGAAGAAACCTCATCAAGATCAACACGGCCTAAGCATGCCCGTGCTCTACCCCGTGCGGATTGCGGGAGAATTCAACCAAAGTCGGCCACGAGTCGAGTTCGGTGAGCACGGTCGTGCAAATCCTCAACACGCCCTAAGCACGCCCGTGTTGAACCCCATGTAGATTACGGGAATGAGAGTTTCGGAGTTTTATTTGGCCGTAATCCGCACGGCTTCAACACGCCCGTGCTCACATCGGGAAAACATTAAAACCCTAAAAACTTAGGTGTTTGGGGTACTTTTCTCGGGGGCGAACTAAAGGAGGAAGAAGGAGAGAGCTTTGGGGGTCCGTCCTCCTCTTCACCAAGGGTATGTCGCGCAAATGGTAGGCCGATCGGGCGGAGATTCCATGACATCGTAGATCCTTTACCAACCACAAGGATGCAAGAAATTAGGGAGTTTTTAACTTCTTGTATTTCAATTTTTTTGCCAATTTTCTTGTTGTTTAATGTCATGAGGGGCTAAACTCTTAAAGGAGCCCCGGGGTGGTTTGTATGACGTTGTAGCTTGAATTCATTGTCTTTACTTGCAGAATTTATGAATGTCTTGTTCTTTACATTAAATCTGAGTTATTGGCTATCTTGAGTGTTCTTTAGTGCTTGAATGCTTGGAAGTTAGGTTCTCTTATCTAGGCTTCTGAATCGTTATTGATAGTTGCAAGCAGTAAGATTTCAACTTAGGGTTCAGCAGCGCTGGAAGCATCATTCTTATAGCATAACCAGATTTAGAACTGAAGACATCTCTAATAAATACTGAGAAAGACTGAGTTAGTGAACGTCAAAATTATAACCCCGGGGCCCCATCTCCTCCATCGAGTCAATCCTCACATTTTTCTTAGTGCATTTCCTTTCCGCATACTCCTTGAATTCAACCCAGAGTCCCAGTGGATACGACTACCCGAACCCTAAGGGTACATCTTTCTCTGTTTGGTTAGATATTAAGCAGAACGTTAGTATTAGAAGCTATACCAGTCCCAGTGGATACGACTACCCGACCCCTAAGGGTACATCTTTACTACTTATACGACCCGTGCACTTGCGGTTACGCAAGGGGCGTATCAAGTTTTTGGCGCCATTGCCGGGGACTGGCAACTTCTGAGAATTCGGACAGTCTTAGTGATAAGTGCTTGATTATATATATTTTATAATATCAGTTTACATGCATTGAGCATCACTTTTATCAGGTTTTAGCATTAACAAGGTGTGTTTTGTGTTCTTTTGTGCAAACAGGGCTTTGGAGACATGAAGTACAGGAAGAAGCAAAGATAGGGTGTGATGACACATTTCAAGGCCACAATTAGAAGCTGTGTTCATATGCATGGGGGTGTTGCAAACTTTCGGAGGAGTACAAATCATTACACAAACCGAGAGGGCACAAAGGCAGTAGTACGCCCATGTTCCAGCTTCCGTACAAAGCAGAAGAAGGTTCTTGAAGATTTCAAAGCATAGAAACCCACGCACCCTACCACACGAGCGTGTGCCCGGCCGTGTGGACTCCATGGGAGACTTCGGGGGGAAAAGTCAATGTAGCAGTTTACTGTAGCAAAGTACTGTACACGCCCGTGTGATATTTCCACATGGGCGTGTGCTACACTACACTGGCGTGTGGATGCCCGTGTGGATGCCCGCGTAAAGCCCCGAATTCAAATTATAAAAGCCACCTTGTGATAATGTTTAGGGCTTGGAGAGAGTACTTTGCGGCTTTGGGAAGCTTTCCTCACCAACTGGGATCGATTCCTCCTCCGTCATAGCATCAAGGAAGCTATCGGCGACTTTGCTTCGGAGTGGATTCAATCCAGACGTGGAAAGTACCCATCAAGACCATCAGCACAGATTTAGGGGGGTTATTCTTTATGTCTTTGGAACTTTATTCTCAATTCATTATTTGTTTTGTGACTCACTCCATGGAGAGCTAAACCCCTAGAGGGTATTCGGACATGTAAACCCTAGGATTCTTATTTTCATTAGATTTACATTGTGTTTCTATTCGAAAATATCAGTTTGAGTTTACTCTTGAGTTCTTAATGCTTGTTTGTGCTTTTGATTTCATTATTAATTGCCTTGCATGTTTTATTCAATCTAGTGAAGAGAGATCACCGCTAGGTTTAGAATTACCAAGAGTAAAGCGGGTTGAGAGGGTGAGCCGTGAGATAGCGGAGTGTCCTCTTTCCCTTCCGACAGATATTTCCTATCTCCATATCCCCTAAGTGTCAAGCAACCATATGTGGTGTGAGGCGTTGAGAGAATTCTCCGCCGGGACCTCGTAGGGGGTAAGGGATCTTTCACCTGGAGGCTGGGTTAGATCTACTTTTTGGAATTGGTTATATCTTTGGGATCCCTAGAGTTTTAAGCAGTCATATGTGGTGTGGGGCATCGAGAGAATTCTCCGCCGGACCTCGTTGGGGACTAGTTATCGGCGACCTGGAAGCAGGGGCCGTTATACCTTAGGATACCCACGACTCATTGTTTTCGTTTAGAAACACTTGTAATCTACATCCAACACCCGAATCCTAGGGGAGCATTGTTCGGATACCTCACTTTTATTGATTGAGAACTCTTTTTCTTTTGATTCCCTGCGCATTTGTATTGACACTCTTAGTTTTGGCCATTAGATCATCACACACTACACTCATCAGGCTAGATAACAAGAGAGGGGCTATTAATAGTACTTCTGTTCCCTGTGATTCGACAACCCGACCCTTTGGATCCACTTTTATTACTTGACGACATGTGCACTTGCGGTAACGCAAGGGGTTGACACATATCACCCTGTTGTGTTGTTGCGGAGACGCATCACTTAGTACTTTAACCGTTTTCTTTTTGTTATCAGTTTCATTTCTTTTGTTCTGGTTTTGCTCGTGTTCTATTTTGTGTTTTTGTAGTATTTGTGTTTTGTTTAAACTGGTTTCTATTTTTCTTTGCTTCCAGCTTAAAAAGTTCATATCTCATTTCTTTCTTTTGGTATTTGCGCAGGCGCGGTGTATAGGCCGATGGAAGATCTTTTGAATGCATTGAGGGGACAGGAAAATTTCTATTTCAACACAGAAGTAAGAGATCTTGATGCTGGCAGACAGCTAGTAGAACTACTCTCTTGTGCATCGAGCAGAGATTATCATAATGTCTCTCTGGAAGAAGCAGTAAGGGCTTAGAGCGAGAAATCCCAGGAGTAGTCGAGGAGTCAAATTATTGATGAGGTAGCATTGCCTGATAACCAGACGGAGTTGAAGCATAACGAGGAGGTCATGTCAGTAAATTGGTGCAGTGAACCGGTGGAAAGGTGTAATGGTCTACAAATGTTGGAGGACGAATTTACAGAGAAAAAGCCTTCCCAGGATAGTTTGGACAGCCTGAGTTGGGAGGATCAATTATTATACACGGTGGGTTCAGAATCCGACAAGGAAACGAGCCTCTCATCCGCGGGAATCGAAGGTGCAAAGACTAAGCTAAAGAAATTACCTGATCATTTGGAATATACTTTCTTAGGGGGAGATAAACAGTACCCGGTGATAATTTCAGCAACTCTTGATGATGAACAGAAGGGAAAACTATTATAAGTACTTGCCGCACACAAGAAAGCTATAACTTGGTCAATTTCAAACATCAAAGGAATCAGTCCAGCTTTCTGCACACATAAAATTCTTATGCAGGAGGTGGTCAAGACACATTAAGCAGAGGGTGCAACCACAGCAGCGATTGAATCCCAATATGCAGGAGGTGGTCAAGACAGAGGTCAAGAAACTATTAGATGCTGGAGTTATTTATCCTATCTCGGATAGCCCGTGGGTGAGTCCAGTTCAAGTAGTAGTTGAAAAAAGGAGGTATGATGGTGGTCCAGAATGACAAGAAGGAAGTGATACCTGCTCGCACAGTTACTGGGTGGCAGGTCTGCATCGACTACCGTAAGTTAAATGATGCCACTAGAAAAGATCACTTCCCCCTCTCATTTATCGATCAAATGCTGGAGAGACTTGCAGGACACATGTATTACTGTTTCCTAAATGGGATGTCAGGGTACTTACAGATCCCAAGTTCACCTGAAGATCAAGAGAAGACCACTTTCACCTGCCCCTATGGCACTTTCGAGTATCGTCGTATGTCTTTTGGCTTATGCAACGCTCCTGCCACATTCCAACGCTGTATGATGTCCATCTTTGACGAGTTCATTGAGGATTTTATGGAAGTATTTATGGATGATTTCTCGGTTTTTGGCAATTCATTAAATAACTGTCTGTCCAATTTGAAGAAAGTATTAGCTCGATGTGCAGAAACAAACCTGGTACTCAGTTGGGAAAAATGTGATTTCATGGTCCAGGAGGGAATAGTGTTGGGTCACAAGATCTCACAATCAGGAATCGAAGTAGACAAAGCGAAGATCTCCACAATTGAAGGATTAGCGATTCCAACCACCACAAAGGATATTAGAAGTTTCTTGGGACATGTAGGGTTCTAGAGGCGTTTTATTCAAGATTTTTCAAAAATTTCAGTACCCATGACCAAACTTTTGGAGAAAGATGCTCCTTTCAATTTTGACGCCAATTGCCAAGCTGCTTTTGAATTGTTGAGGCAGAAGTTAGTGGAAGCTCCAATTCTAAAGGCACCTCTCTGGGATCGACCCTTTGAATTGATGTGTGATGCTAGTGATCGAGCTGTAGGAGTGGTACTCGGGCAGCGGTACAATAAGCAATTTCACCCAATTTCCTACGCCAGCAAAATGTTGACCTCGGCCCAAGAAAATTATACGACAACGGAGAAGGAGCTGCTAGCTATTCTTTATGCTTTCGATAAGTTCCGTCAGTATTTGGTTCTCTCTAAAGTGATAGTATTCACCGATCATGCAGCACTGCGGTATCTGATGACTAAAACAGATGCTAATCCAAGGTTGATACGGTGGATTTTCTTTGTTGCGGGAATTTGATGTGGAGATATGGGATAAGAGAGCCATTGAGAATGTAGTAGCAGATCATTTATCCCGCTTAGAGCATTCCAATAATACTTGGGAAAATTCTGAAGTCGTAAATGATTCCTTCCCAGAAGAGCATCTATATCTCGCAGAAAGGAAAGAGCGTTCGGATGCTTCAGTTCCATGGTTTGCTGATATTGCAAACTATCTGGCAGGGGGACTGATCCCAGAAAGCTTCTCTTATCAACAACGAAAAAAGATCTTGTCAGATGTCAAGCACTATGTTTGGGATGATCCGTATTTATATAAGCTATGCACGGACGAAATGGTGAGAAGGTGTGTTTCAAGAGAGGAAGGATGGCATATTTTATGACAGTGCCATGCGGGGGTGCTTGGAGGGCATTTTGGGCAGAACAGGATAGTTGAGAAGGTGTTATCAGCCGGTTTCTTTTGGCCCTCGCTTTTCGAGACGCCAGGGCTATGATCGAATCTTGTGACGCTTGTCAGCGGAGTGGTAATCTGTCTAAACGAGATGAGATGAAACAAACACCAATTCAACAGTGTGAGGTTTTTGATGTGTGGGGCATTGATTTCATGGGCCCATTTCCTTCCTCAAATGGGCGTCGATACATACTGGTTGCAGTTGACTATGTGTCTAAATGGGTAGAGGCCCAAGCGCTTCCTACTAATGATGCAAGGGTGGCTGTGAAATTTTTAAGAAAGTTGTTTGCTCGTTTTGGTTGTCCAAGAGCTATTATCAGCTATCGAGGGTCTCATTTCTGTAATGCTCAGTTCGAGAAAATTTTATTGCGACTAGGCGTTACCCATCGTATCGCTACAACATATCATCCTCAAACGAGTGGACAAGTCGAAGTCACCAACCGGGAAATTAAACGAATTTTAGAAAAGATAGTTCAGTTCAATAGGAAGGAGTGGGCGGACAAGTTAGAAGAAGCTTTGTGGGCATACAGGACCACATATAAACTCCTACGGGGCATACACCATATCGGTTAGTCTATGGTAAAGCTTGCCATTTGCCAGTTGAACTGGAACATCAAGCCTATTGGGCTATTAAAAAGCTGAACTTCGATCTGCAAAAGGTAGGAGACAAGAGGAAATTCCAATTAAATGAGTTATATGAGTTCAGACAGGCAGCATATGAAAATTCCGTGTACTACAAAGAACGGGTTCGGAATTTATACGACACGCGGTTACGGATCGATAAAAAGTTTGAGGTTGGAGATCAAGTCTTGTTGTTTAACTCCCGTCTGAAGTTGTTTCCTGGGAAATTGACATCGCGCTGGTCAGGTCCATACCAGGTTACGTGTGTCTACCCGTATGGGGCCATCGAAATATCTCATCCTGACCACGGCACTTTCAAAGTAAACGGACACTGGTTGAAGCACTACATCAGTCCCACAGTGTTATCCGATGTCGAGGGTGTGCAGAGCATCCTTCTTATTCAACCCATTTGAATCCCATATCAGTCAAGCTCGGGACGGTAAACAAGCGCTAGTGGGAGGCAACCCATATTTTCTTTTTGTGCTTTTCTTTTGTGTTTGCAATTTTCGCTGTTCTCTTCAGGTTTTCATTTTGTAAGCACGGGGAGAACACGCCCGTGTTGCTACCCGTGCATTTTACAGGTTTTCACTTTGTTTTTCTTTGCAGATCATCAGCACGGGCGTGCTTCACACGAGGCACGACCGTGCTTCTTTCTTTTTGCAGGTTTACGGTTCTCCTTATAACCCGCACAATTCTTGGTAACCCTAAGTTTGTCTAGCCTTTCTTTGCCGTCCTCCGCTGCCATTCGCCCTGCTATTTCCAACTCTCATCCACCATGCCCACAAAACAGCAAGCATCACGACAGCCATCTCGCCATCCTCGGCCCACACCCATCCCTAGCTTTCCTCCATTTTCCTTAGCTTTTCAATGGCAACGATTTCAGAGGCTTCTTCAACAACCGTTTGGTGATTTTCTCACGCTTGAATGGCAGGCCCTTCGGGAAGCAAATTTGGCTGATGAGATTGACCGGCTGCTCCACGTGGGATCATGGTACAAGGTTTTCTCTATTACTGAACCTGCATATCCTGAGTTAACAGCCGAGTTTCTAGCCACATTTGAGCTAAAACGGGGACAAATTAGTTGGGAGGATTTATGAATATCTATCTTGCTGGTTATTTCAAACGGACCCCCCCTAACTGGTGATCAGCACACACCCTTGTGTGACATGGAATTCTTCTTCGGCACATCTCCCTTAACTTGGTGAAAATTCCCCAACTCTCACTTCACTTTTACTTGAAATCTTTTCCTATGCCTTGCATGTTAAATCTTTAAACATTGAGGACAATGTTTCATTCAAGTGTGGGGGAGGGTTGTGTACTTGTCTATTAATATGTTTAGATGTTGCGCATGACTTAGGACGATCTATGAAATTTTTGGTTGAGAGTTGCTAAGCTAGGAGTTTTTGAGCATACTAGTGCACTTTTGTTGAACTTAAAGTTTTATTTTGCTCTTACTTTGGAAACCTTAATCAGAACACTTAGCCTTTGTTGTTTTGTCACTCTGTTAGAGGAAGGGCTAGTTGCAAGGCTTGTGAACAGTTAGTTTCTGACTCCAAACTCAAGTAATAAGAAGGAATAGGGAAAGAAATTTGAAAAATGAGAAAAATAAAAGAATGTTGTGACAAGTCGGATTCCTTTATGGGATGCCCTGTCAAATTTTGTGAGAAATATGGTAGAAAGAGCTATCACTTTAGAAAAAGTGAAAGCCACACTTGAGTAGTCGGATCTTAGGCATCACAAATGTCATTTTTGTTGACCTACCAAGTGAAATGGCTGCCTCTTGGGTGTATGAAGCTACTACCCAGTTTAGGAGTCAGCAGTTAACACAGTGAAAAGTAGGAGCTTGTACTAGACCCCCTCAAGAACAGTTTTGACATACTCCAGAAGGCGACACACACACACGGTAGTACGGAGTAAGAGTAAAATTTTTCATAAGCTTTCAATTGACTAAGACACTAGTTCTTAGAGACTCTTTAAGCTTCATTAACTCTCTTAATTCATTGAGATCAGAGGTCATGCACTCATCACTTTATTAGCGGATTAAGGTTGCTTGAGGACAAGCAACAATTCAAGTTTGGGGGTATTTGATGAGTGCATTTCATATCTATATATTTTATACTTTACCCTCATCACTATTGAGTCTTTCGGCTTTAATTCTCCCAATTCAGTGCTATTTGAGGTATTCTTGGTTTTCCATGCAGATATCGAAGTCCTGGAGCAAGAAGAAGTGATTTGGAATGATTTTAGAAGCTAAAGGACTTGGAAGAAACCTCATCAAGATCAACACGGCCTAAGCACGCCCCTGCTCTACCCTGTGCCTATTGCAGGAGAATTCAGCCAAAGTCAGCACCGTCTGAGTTCGCTGAGCACGGTCGTGCAAACCCTCAACATGCCCTAATCAGGCCCGTGTTGAACCCCGTGCAGATTACAGAAATGAGAGTTTCTGGAGTTTTATTTGGCAATAATATGCACGGCTTGAAGCACGGCTGCAACACGCCCGTGCTCACATCGGGAAAACATTAAAACCCTAAAAACTTAGGTTTTTGGGGGACCTTTTTGGTGGGCGAACTAAACTAGGAACCAGGAGAGAGCTTTGGGGGTTCATCCTCCTCGTCACCAAGGGAATGTCGCGCATATGGTAGGCCGATCGGGAGGAGATTCCACAGCATTGTAGATCCTCTGACAACCACAAGGATGCAAGAAATTAGGGTGTTTTCAACTTCTTGTATTTCAATTTCTTTGGCAATTTCCGTGTTATTTAATGTCATGAGGGACTAAACTTTTAAAAGAGCCCCGGGGTGGTTTGTATGACGTTGTAGCTTGAACTCATTGTCTTTACTTGCAGAATTTATGAATGTCTTGCTCTTTACATTAAATCTGAGTTATTGGCTATCTTGAGTGTTGTTTAGTGCTTGAATGCTTGGAAGTTAGGTTCTCTTATATAGGCTTGTGAATCGTTATTGATAGTTGCAAGCAGTAAGATTTCAACTTAGGGTTCAGCAGCACTGGAAGCATCATTCTAATAGCATAACTAGATTTAGAGCTGAAGACATCTCTGATAAATACTGAGAAAGACTTAGTTAGTGAACGTCAGAATTCCAACCCCGGGGCCCCATCTCCTCCATCGAGTCAATCCTCAGATTTCCCTTAGTGCATTTCATTTCCTCATACTCCTTGAATTCAACCCAGAGTCAATTCCATCATTCTTTGTTTGGCTAGATATTAAGCAAAACGTTAGTATTAGAAGCTATACCAGTCCCAGTGGATACGACTACCCGACCCTAAGGGTACATCTTTACTACTTATACGACCCGTGCACTTGCGGTTACGCAAGGGGAGTATCATGGTGAGAGTGTGACATCCAGCCGCGCCGCCAAGTGCTGCACACTCCTGACCATCCCTCGTCTGAAAGATGGGGACCTGGCTTGGGGGAAAGGATGACTAGAAGAAGCCCTGGCACGCGGAGTGTGAGGGGAAGAGGGACCTACTGCGGTAGGTGGTGAATCCAGGACATTGGCAGCAGTGGTGGCGCGGTACTCGACCCCATGCGAAGTGTGGGTGGACCGCAACAGGCCCATCGCTCGGAGTGTCTCCACAGAGACCGGCAACACTCCACCCACCATCCGCATCCCTATGAGACCTGACTGGAGGTCCATCCCTCGGATTAGGCGTGTGATGTAGGGTCCGCCAAAAAGAGCGCCAACACGGGTGTCCTGTCCCTGATGCTGAAGGCTAAAAGCAACCTCGTAGCCGAGATGCAAGTGGAAGCCATCCAACATGCTCAGCAAGAAATCGAAGTCGCAGCGACTGGCGACCCCTATGTTGTCTCCCCTGCCTGTAATAGAATGGCTAAAGATGAAGTGGATGTACCGACGGCGGGGAGACGTAGGGACGAGGCTTTAGACCGGCGAGGGTCATAAAACCGGTCCGTGCTCGGCCCGCCGCCAACGGACGTCCCGAGGCTCCCCGGGCGGTCGAGCGACGAGGAGCGCGTCGTACTTTGGAGTCTCGGGTGAACACCTCATCGTACAGCCCTAGTCGGGCGAGAGAACTCTGTCGGACTTAGCCGATGTAACGCTTCGAATGCCCGAAACCGAATGGTGCGGGAGCGATGGTAGCTAAGCGGCTCTCGGGGCATCTCGAAGGTAGCCAATACCTCCAAGGACAGCTCGCGGTAGGAAGGGTCGGTGATATCTAGTAAACGCGTCAAGGCGCCACTCCCAGGTATCTACGTACGTCGGCCTACATACCGACCTCTCGTAGGACCTCCCAATCGATCGCTCTCATCTCGCCAAATCTCTTGGCGCTCAAATGGGAATAGAGCTCCTAGTGAAAGAAGGACCTGCTGTGGTTGTCTTCCTCGGCATGATTTGCAATATAAGAGATTTAAGGGCTTTAGAAACAGTAGAAGCACGGGTGTGTCGAATTCGGCAGGCCCGTGTTGATCGACAACAGGGTTTAGCAGGGGAACACGGCCATGCTAATCAAAGCACGCCCGTGCTGGCTTGAAATTTAGGGATCTTATGAGGAACACGGCCGTGCTTATGAAAGCACGCCCGTGTTGCCAAAACCCTACATCGTCTCCAACGAGTTCTAGTGCAAAATCGACGGTACAAAGTGGTTTAAACTAGCTAAAGTTTTCCCAAGACGCCTCTAAGATTCAAACCTAAGCATTGAGACTATTAATATAAGCATTCAAACGGTCAATTCAAGGAAAAGAAAAATGTCAAGGGGCCGTCGACTTACCTATTTATCAGGGGAGAGAAAGAAAGGCGAGGATAACTCCTAGAAAACCCCAAAAACCGAGCAAGACAAGAGCAAATCGTGAAAACTGGAGAGCAAGAGGTGAGATCACGCGAGAAAGGTGAAAGAGGGACGCGGCACGGCCGGTTTTTAAAGGAAAACTCGTCAGAATACAAAAAGCCGCGCTGAACACACACTCGACAATGCTGTGTTTGTCCCATGTTAAACAAATCACAAAGGAAAATTTGGGCAAAACGGCTGTGCTGGCCTCAATGTTGTGACCGTGCTGACAGGAGGTTTATAGAAGTGAAGAACACAGCACGCCCGTGCTCGTGGAACACTCAGCGTGTTTGTGAAAAGCACGGCTGAAGCACGGTCGTGCTTCAGCCGTGTTTCCTGGAGAGAATAAAAAACACCAATCACCTGTAAGCTGCACGACCAAGAACACGACGGTGCAGTGCCTGTGTTGGGCCTGGAAACCACTCCAAGTTTCAATCTCCTTACTCATTCTCTAGAAACAATTGCCCAAAAATGCTGGTCATAAGAGGAACCTCGAAACTGACCGAAAAAAAAATGCCGTAAACAACTCGAGAAATCAACGAAACAAAAACTAAAACAAACGGACAAATAAAAACGAACCAACATAAAAGGAAAAAAGGGAACACTCGGGTTGCCTCCCGAGAAAAGCTTGTTTATCGTCATTAGCTTGACGTATCCACACTCACTTTAGACAGGCTCAAACACATACCTTCATTCTTGGTAACCCGAAATCGAACCATCTGCATAAGGAGTCAATGAATGAACCTAAAATGCCTCACCGATACCGAATGAGTCTGCAGAGATGCGTTTTGGAGCACGGGCTTGCTGCTTCTTCCTGTCGGTCACCTTTCTCCACCAATCCTCAGCCCGAGATGGTTTCTTCTCCTGGGGGGTTGGGTTCAATCGTTGGCGCTCGGTGTCGTGACAGTAACTTCTTCTTTCCTAGAGCTGGGAGCTTCATCCGGGGGTTCCTCTCCCAACAATTCCATGAGGTTATCTTTCAATAGGGTGTCCTACACATAGTCTTCAATAACACCATCAATAGCATCTAAAAAATAGCATGAATCGTCAAAAGCCATTAGGTGTCGCATAGCATCTTTCAATCTAAACACCACTTCTTCATCACCTACTCTTAGCGTCAGTCGACCATCTTTCACATCTATAATCTCTTGAGAAGTGGCGACGAACGGTCGCCCAAAAATCAGCGGTACCTCAGCTTTATCATCCAAGTCCAAAATGACAAAGTCTACCAGGAAGATAAACTTGTCCACTTTCACTAAAACGTCTTCAACAATACCCAAGGGTCGGCGAGTGGAGCGATCAGCCAGCTGGAGTGTCATTTGAGTCGGTTTGAGTTCTCCAAGTCCTAGCTTCTGAAAGATTTTGTATGGCATCAACTTAATGCTCATCCTCAGGTCAGCAAGTGTTTTCTCATCAATCATCCCCCCAATAGTGCAAGGGATGATGAATCCCCAAGGATCCTTCTCCTTCTTAGGAATCTTATTGGAGATGATCGCAGAGCACTCCTCGCTCAAAGTCACAGTCGAGACTGCCTCCAATTTTCTTTTATTAGTCAATAACTCCTTAAGGAATTTGGCGTACTTGGGCATCTGTGACAAAGCTTCCATGAATGGGACATTAATGTGCAAAGTCTTGAACATCTCTAGGAACTTCTTGAACTGCGCATCTTGTTGATCCTTCTTGAGCTTCGCAGGATAAGGTAATGTGGGACGGTACTCCAGTGCTGAAACAGGTTGCACTGGTGGTGGTGATGATTCTAATTTCTTCCCACTTCTCCGAACTACAGCCTTGAGGGACTCCCGGGGGTTAACTTCAGTATTACTTGGCAAAGAACCCGGGGGTCGTTCAGCAAGAGTCTTAGCAATCTGTGCAACCTGATGCTCAAGATTCTGTAGTGATGCTTGCTGATTCCTCATGATCTCCTCATGCCCTCTGTGAGTCGGGCATAATTAGACTGAATGCATTTCACAAGGAGAGCCTCAAGAGTGGGCCCCTTTTGTTCTTGTGGTGGTGGCCTTGAGAATTGAGGCTACGTCTGCTGTCGTTGCTGCTGTTGCTGAGGGCGTTGCTACCCCTGAGGCTGCTGACTCACGAAAAATTTGGGTGGTTCCTCCACCAATGGTTGTATGTCTTCTTGCCGGGGTTGTTCTAATATCTCCGATTCTAACCAATAAAATCCACCTTTTCAGTCACTTGAACCCCTTCGATGAACAACTAGGCCTTGCTTGGCTTTCCCAACTATCAATACTCATACCTTGTGATGATGACTGTACTTCCATTGTGTCCAGTCTTTTAGAAATGGCTTCTACCTGCTGCCAGGGTACTAACCACATCAACCTCATACATCCCGGCTGTTTTTGCGGGCTTGTTCCTCTCTGAACTCAAATGATAACCGTTTGAGGCCATGTCTTCAATCAAGTTTTGTGCCTCCTCAGGTCTCTTACTGCACAAGGAACCACCGGCGGTCGCATCTAGCATCCGTTTGGTGGCTATGTTCAACCCGTTATAAAAAATCTGAATCTGCATCCACTCCACTATTCCGTGTTGCGGGCATTTCCTCAAGAGGTCCTTGTATCTTTCCCATGTGTCATATAGAGTTTCGGATTCCATCCGGTGGAACGAAGATATATCACTTCGAAGTTTGGTGATTTTAGCCAGTGGGAAGTATGGGTTGAGGAATTTCTCGGCCACTGTGCTCAAATAGTGATCGAACCCGCCGGCAAAGAACTTAACCATTACTTGGCCCTTCCTCGCACCGAGAACGGGAATAACCTAAGGCGCACCGGATCCTCGGACACATTGTTGGCCTTAAAGGTGTCACAAATCTCAAAGAAACTTTCCAAATGAGCATATGGATCTTTATCTTGGAATCCGTCGAACTAGCACATCTCGTTGTACCATCCGAATAAGATTGGGCTTTAATTCAAAATTATTGGCTGCGACGGGGGCCAGACAATACTCGATCAGATCCCTCTAAGTTAGGTCGTGCGTAATCCTAGATACCACGCTGATTTCCGGCCATGTCTAGTTCTTAATCGACCTCAATGCTAACCTCAACTATCCCGGATTCCTTTAGATTGACTTGTCTTAACCTTCAATGAAAGGTGCGATTGATGTTGTGGTCAGGGCTGGCCAATGGTGAAGAACTGCTTTTTGTCATACATTACACCTGCGTAAAAATAAAAAGAAAATATTAGAATTGAAGATTCGGCTCTCAAACAAGAAAAACAAAAATAGGAAAAGAAATAAAATAGAAAGTTGAAAACAAAAACAAATAAGCGACCACATTACTGAAATTGTAAGAATTTTTAGAAGTTGCCAGTCCTCGGCAACGGCGCCAAAAACTTGATAAGCCCCTTTCGTAACCGCAAGTGCGCGGGTCATATGATAAGTGCCTAAATATGTCTAAATACACCGTTTTATAACGGTGAACTACTTACAGTTTCATGCATTAATTGAATAAAACAGGTGCCCTTTGATGTATTTTTCTTATTTTTCTATTTCAGGGCATCTACGAGTCGTCTATGGTAGGAGGAGCATTTGTAGCATGAAAATTGAGGCCAAGGACCAAAGAAACGAAGGTTAAACGAGTTCCGGACGTAATTCGGGCACTCCTACACGAAACGGGGCTATTCAGGCCCATTTTCAGGCCCGTGTGCGGCCAGCACACCTTTGGCAGAAGGGTGTGTGGCCAGGTGTGCGAGCGCACACCAGCCCGCACACCGGTCGGGTATTTAAGCCCGATTAGGGCTTTTTCTGAGGGGACTTTTGCCACCGACGCCTCCAAACACCCCGACGCTCAAAGCTTCATCAAAGGAGGTCGTTTTTTAGAGAAATTGAGGCGGAGAAGATGGGAGAACTTGAGGATCTTCATCCTACAGCTTGCCGACTCGGATTCGGCAAGTTTCTTCATCAAACCTAGGCGACACGCTCAAGAGGGAGTTCTTGGTGTTTTTGTTGACGTACTCTTTATTGTGTGTACTTTCTTTCTTATTCATGTCGAACTAAACCTCCCAAGGATGCTGGGCAACCGGTGAACCTTGGGAGGAATACTTGTATTGGATGTTGTACTCTTAATTCAATGAATGCATGGTTTGTCATTTGGTTTCATGCTTTGTGTACTTAATTATAGTGAATTGCATGAGAACTCTGCATTTCATCTTATCGATTGTGCTTGGTTGCGCGAGGTGCGCTCTCGCATTAGATCCACATAGCATGAAGGGGGATCCATTGTACCGGTACACCGGAGGTTCCGGGTGCCGGTAGCCTCCTGTAGGTTGTAGAGTTCATCTTAGCACAGTTGCTTATAGATAACTCTAGCCAAGGCTCCTTAGGCCCAATGACATCGTGTAGAGTTCATCTTAGCATAGTTGCACTAGAGGAAGAGAGTTAGGATTGCTCAATGAAGGAGATGGGGCTCCGAGTAAGTCACTTGGTGCTGCCTAACTTAGATTCTCACAACATTTATCTGAAGTGTCTCTCACAAACCCTAGCTCTATAATCTTGTTGTGCTACCTGGAAAATATCTGTAGTGTAATTGAAAACCTAGGCTGAATTCTAACTATTCGAATTAGTCGAGAAGACATGCAAACCTAGCCAGAATTAAGTTCTCAAGGTAATCAATGCACTCAAAAGCCATCAATGAAGCCAACAACCAAAGATTTAAATAAGGGAAGCAAAGACATTCATAAATGTTGAATAGATGAATCTAAGTTCAAAGCATACACACAGTTTCCAACCCAGGCTCCCAAGAAGGGTTTAGCCCCTCATAGATTCAAATAACAAAGAAAAACTGAAGAAATAAATATAACAGAAATCAAGGTCTCCCTATTTGCTTCTATCCTTGTTGCCGTTTGAGGTTCTGATGTCGATAGATCTTCTCCCTCCAATTGGCCTACTATTCGCTCTTAGTTTCCTCTCTCGTGGTTCTTGAAGCTATCCTCCTTTTTCCCTTTCTTTCACCTCTTCTTCTCTCTCCAAAAGCCCACTCAAACCCTAAGTTTCGGGGTGTTTTAACGCTCTCCCGATGTCAACACGGCCATGCTTAGGCCGTGTTCTAAGCCGTGCAGATTACTGCCAAATGAAAACTCTGAAACTCTAGTTGCCTGTAATCTGCACGGGGTCCAACACGGCCGTGTTGCGGCCGTGTTGCACGACCGTGCTTAGAGAACCGAAGCTATGCTGACTTTGGCCGAATTCTCCTATGACTTACACGCCTTGGAACACGGGCGTGTTGTGGTCATGCTTAGCTTGGTGACGTTTCTTCTAAATCCCTTAGCTACCAAAATCACTCGAAAATGTTTGTTCTTGCTTCGAGGCTCCGATATCTGCATAGAAAACTAGAAATACCTCACATAGTACTAAAATGAGAGAATTACTACTAAAAATACTTATGAAACACGGGTATACAGTGGAAAATATATCTATATAAAATGCACTCATCAATACACTTCCTCGAAATTACAAGGATTTTGAAATTTGATAATCTTGACCTTATTTCCTTTCATATTTATGCAACTTAGGCTTATATGCCTAAGTAAACAATGATTGCATCATTTCATCTCCTTCTGACTATTTTCAGCCAAAAGCACACTTTGACTTTTAGTCTTCATAAAATCTTGAAATTTGCATTTTGGACATGATTTAGGTTTCAAGTTGTAAATCCCACACATTTTGAGAATCAATAACTTGATGATTTGATATTCTTAAAAAAAAAGGCTTTGGCATTTTGCGCTTGTGAAGCTTTTCGCAACTTTGAGACTCTTTGACCTTTTGACTTTTGATGCCTTGAGGTTATTGAGTTTATTTGTGCATTCATTTGAAACATGTATCTTGGACACTTGAGTTTGCATCTTGGATTTGATTTGGATTTCAAGTTGTGGATTCTCTAGGTTGATAAGCCACAAACTTGATTTTACATAATTTGACTCTTCAACTTTCGTGCTTATGAAACTTTCTTCAAGTCTTGACTTGTGAAACTCTTTGAGTTTTTGACTTATGATGTTTTGAGACTATTGAGTTCATTTGTCGATTTGTATAGATTTTCAAGTCTTGACTCTTTCATATCTCGAATCTTGACTTGGCTACTTTGACTTTGATTTTTAGAATGGCTTTAAGTTTAGAGTTTGCATCTTGGATTTGACTTTGCATTTTGGATTTGGTTTGAATTTTAAGTTGTGGATTCTCTATGTTGATGAATCACAAACTTGATTTTACATGATTTTGAATTTTCAAAAGTTTCAGCTCTCATGCTTGTGAAACTTTCTTCAAGCCTTGACTTGTGAAACTATAAATCTTTGACTTTTGATGTCTTGAGACTATTGAGTTCTGATGCGTCTCCGCAACAATATACAGGGTGATGTGTGTCAACCCCTTGCGTTATCGCAAGTGTACGGCTCATCAAGTAATAAAAGTGGACCCAGAGGGTCGGGTTCTCGAACCACAGGGAACATAAGTACTAGTAATAGCTCCTCTCTTGTTATCTAGCCTAATGAGTGTAGTGTGTGTGATGATCTAATGGCCAAACCTAGGAGTGTCACTACAAGTGCGCAGGGAATAAAACGGAAAAGAGTTATCAATCAATAAAAGTGAGGTATCCGGACAATGCTCCCCCTAGGATTCGGGTGTTCGATATAGATTACAAGTGTTTCTAAACGAAAACAATGCGCCGTGGGTATCCTAAGGTATAACGGCCCCTGCCTTTAGGTCTCCGATAACTAGTCCCCTACGAGGTCCCAGCGAAGAATTCTCTTAACGCCTCATACCACATATGACTGCTTAAAAATCTAGGGATCCTAAAAATATAACCAATTCCTAAAAGTAGATCTAACCCTGCCTCCAGGTGAAAGATCCCTAACCCCCTATGAGGTCCCGGCGGAGAATTCTCTCGACGCCTCACACCACATATGGTTGCTTGACACTTAGGGAATATGGAGATAAGAGATATCTATCGGAAGGGAAAGGGGACACTCCGCTATCTCAAGGCTCACCCTCTCAACCCTCTTTACTCTTGGTAATTCTAAACCTAGCGATGATTTCTCTCTTCACTAGATTGAAGAAAACATGCAAGGCAATTAACAATGGAATCAAAAGCACAAGCAAGCATTTAGAACTCAAGAGTAAAACTCAAACTGATAAATTCGAATAGAAACGCAATGTAAATCTAATAAAAATAAGAATCCAAGGGTTTACATGTCCGAATACCCTCTAGGGGTTTAGCTCTCCATGGAGCGAGTCACAAAACAAATAATGAATTGATAAATAAGTTCCAAAGACATAAAGAATAACCCCCCTAAATCCGTGATGATGGTCTTGATGGGTAGTTTCCATGTATGGATTGAATCCACTCCGAAGCTAGGTCGCCGATGGCTTCCTTGATGCTATGAAAGAGGAGGAATCGATCCAAGTTGGTGAGGAAAGCTTCCCACAGCCGCAAAGAACTCATTCTAAGCCCTAGTCGCCTTGTCTCCCGAAAGTAGCCGAAAAGATCCCTAAAAATTATCACAAAGCACCTTTTATAATTTGAATTTGGGGCTTCACGCGGGCATTCACATGGGCATTCACACGTCTGTGTACTGTAGCCACACGCTCGTGTGGAAATTCCACACGAGGGTGAACAACACTTTTGCTATAGTACTACGACAGTAAACTGCTACAGTGATACACAATGCATGTAAACTGATATTATAAAATATATACAAACAAGAACTTATCAAGTTCATTAGTTAATTTGTGTAGCTTTTCAAGTCTTGAATATTTCATATCTCGAATCTTGACTTGGCTGCTTTGACTTTGATTTTTAGAATGGCTTTAACTTTGGAGTTTACATTTGCATTTTGAATTTGATTTGAATTTTAAGTTGTGGATTCTTTATGGGGATGAATCACAAACTGATTTTACATGATTTTGACTTTTCAAAAGCTTCAACTCTCATGCTTATAAAACTTCCTTCAAGTCTTGACTTGCGAAACGCTTTGAGTCTTTGACTTCTGATACCTTAAGACTATTGAGTTCATTTGTCAATTTGTATAGATTTTCAAGTCTTGACTCTTTTCATTTCTTGAATTTTGACTTGGCTTCTTTGACTTTGATTTTTACAATGGCTTTACCTTTTGAGTATGCATCTTGGGTTTGATTTTGCATTTTGTATTTGATTTGCATTTCAAGTTGTGGATTCTTTTTGTTGATGAATCGCAAACTTGATTTTATATGATTTGGACTTTTCAAAAGCTTCAGCTCTCGTGCTTGTGAAACTTCCTTCAAATCTTGACTTGTGAAACTCTTTGAGTCTTTGACTTCTGATGTCTTGAGACTATTGAGTTTATTTGTCAATTTGTATAGATTTTCAAGTCTTGACTCTTTTCATTTCTTGAATCTTGATTTGGCTGCTTTGACTTTAATTTTTAGAATGGCTTTAACTTTGGAGTTTGCATCTTGGATTTAACTTTGCATTTTGGATATGGTTTGAATTTGAAATTGTTGATTCTCTATGTTGATGAATCATAAACTTGATTTTACGTGATTTTAATTTTTCAAAAGCTTCAGCCCTCGTGCTTGTGAAACTTTCTTGAAGTCTTGACTTGTGAAACTCTTTGAGTCTTTAACTTCTGATGTCTTGAGACTGTTGAGTTCATTTGTCATTCATTTGAGTTTTTTTTTATTTTTACTTTCTATGGTTTGAGCATTGGCTTGCACATCATCAAGTTATAATTTGTTTTTTACATGATTGTTTTAACTTGCTTGGTTTCAAAGTGGATCCCAAGTTGTAATCATAAACTTGATTCCTTTCGATATGGGTGTCTAACGACTTCAACATTTTGTGCATTGTAAAGCTCTTCGACTCTTTGACTTTTGATATCTGGAATCTTTCAAGCTCATTTGCCTATAAATTTAAACTTTTCAAGTCTATACTTTTTTTTATGGCTTTATCCCTTTAAGCCATATCTTATGAATTGCCATGTCACGACCTCTCACATGAGTGATCACTAACTTGATTGTTTAGACTTGTTTCTTTTTTTTTTCCTTTTTTAGAATTTCTTATAGATCCCAAGTTGTAAGTGTTCTTTAGTTATAAAACACAAACTTGGTTTCTTTCCTTTCTTTTTTTGTCATAATTGAAAAGCTCCGCGTCTTAGACTTGTAAAACCTCTTTCTTATCGTTCGTAGAGTATTTTTCTTACTTTTTATCATTGGATCTCATTAAGCATTTCAATCACTCAAGAGAGTTTTAAGAGTCAGTGGGGAGGCCTTCCCAAGAAGAACGGTCTACCACATGATCTGCACTCCACAAGAGATGTTGTGGCCTTTAAAAATATTTTCACTCACTCAAGAGAGTTTCAAGTGGCAGTACGGAGGTTCTCACAAGAAGAATAGTCTACCATATGCTTTGCACTTCATAAGAGATGTGCTTTGCCTCAATCTCCTATGGAATGTGCGCTTGATATCCGGATCGGGGCTTGCCAATTGGGATAAACTCCCTTGGGTCATCGATTAACACCTTCATACAAAAACAAGAATTAAAACAGGAAGCAAGGATAAATATATATACAAACAAAAATTGAAATAGATAATTGGGAAAGCAATAAAAGCAAGAGATGCAAGTAATGAAAAGAAATAAGAAAATAAAAGATTAGATTACTAAGACTTGGAAATTTTTTGAAAGTTGCTAATCCCGGCAACGGCGCCAAAAACTTGATACGCCCCTTGCGTATCCACAAGTTCACGGGTCGTACATGTAATACAGTGTACGCTAATGGGTCAAGATGTCGAAACTACAGGGATTGGTATATCTCTCAATACTCTCTCGCTGCTTAATATCTAATCGGTCAATAATTGAGGTTGAACTGAGACTAAGAGCCTAGGACGAGGGTAAGTAGGAGAAGGAAGGAATGGACGAAAATTATGAAAGGTTGCTTCAACGGCGGTAGGGCCCTGGATTAATCCCTCGGTGTGACTTGTATTCGAATTCTCACAAGGTTTATCAGGTACATCCATTGCTTTCTATGTGTGCTCTATAAGCCCTGTTGCAACTATGGCGAAGATAAGAATCAAGGTAATTGATGCACTACACGGCCTCTACTCTTCAAGGGAGCAATCACTAAGTGTGATTACACTAAGATAAAGACGCGGGACGAGATACAACAAGCTATGCAAATCAATCCACTCATCAAGCATGCAACACAAGTTTTATCATAAGAAATAAAGACTCCATAAACCTTGCCTTAAATGCATTTAAGTACAAAATCTAACAAGTTCTTAATCCAGGGCACACAAGGAAATTAGCCACTCATGGTTTCACTTAACAAAGAATTAAAAACAAGAGCAAATACAAAAGAGTACAAAAAATCCCTAATTGCTTGCATCTTCGTTAGCTCCGAGGATCTAATCTTCCTAGGAGTCCTCCCCTGATGTTGGTCTAAAATTGGTGTGCAGATCTTCCCCTGAAGGTGATGGAAAATGTGCAAAACTTCCTCCCTTAACCTCCAGCTGTAGCCCTGACAAAAAGATCCCGTTAACCTAATTTTTAGCGCTTTTAACCTAGTTTCAATTCGAGCACGGCCATCATTCCCCCGATGGTGCAAGGGATGATGAATCCTCCCGGATGTTTTTTTTTTTGCCGAGTTTGTCGGAGATAATAGCAGAGCATTCCTCGCTCAAAGTGACCGTTGACACTGCTTCTAACTTCCTCTTATTTGTCAGTAACTCCTTGAGAAACTTAGCATAACAGGGCATTTGAGCGAGAGCTTCAACAAAGGGGACATTAATGTGCAATGCCTTAAACATATCTAAACTTTTCCTGTATTGCTCCTCCTGCTGATCCTTTGTAACCTTGGCAAGGTAGGGCAAGGTTGGCAATATTCTGGCAATGGTTTCTTTTCCTTACCCTTCATCATCTTATGGACAACATAATCAGTATCCTGGTCTCCCCTGATAACTACCACTTTAGGTCCAAGCAGTTTTTCTTCTTATGCTTGAATAGGTAGCGAGGTTAGCTCCTTCCCACTCTTTAGTATGACTGCCTTCAATGACTCCCTGGGGTTTACTTCTGTGTTGCTAGGTAATGATCCCGGGGAGCGTTTAGCAAGAGTCTTGGCAATCTGAGCCACTTGATGTTCCAAATCCTGCAAGGACGCCTGCTGATTGCGCGTCAACTCTTCATGGCTTGAAAGCCGAACATCGGTGGACTGAATATACCTTTCCAAAAGGGTCTCAAGTGTTGGACCCTTATTCTCTTGAGGTGGTGCTTTAGGGAACTGAGACTTCCGCTGTTGTTGTGGATGTGGTGGTGAAGGAGGCAGCCGACCTTGCTTCGGTTGGCTCTATGAAAACTTTGGGTGGTTCCTCCACCCCGGGTTGTAGGTGTTGCTGCAAGGGTTGTTTTGGTACCGATGATTCTGCCTAATGAAATCGACTGTTCAGTACTCACTCCCCCTTTAGAAGAACAACTAGGTCCAATTTGACCTCCCCAACTGTCACAACTTATAACAGGATTAGCCGGCTGCACTTGCATGGTATCCAACCGCTTAGAAATAACTTCAACTTCTGCTGTAAGAGTGGTGAGTGCATCCACCTCATAAATTCCGGCAGTCTTGACCATCTTATTATTCTCCGAACTCCATTAGTACCCATTTGAGGCCATGTCTTCAATCAAATTCCGTGTCTGTTCGAGTATTTTGTTGCACAAAGAACCTCCAGTTGTTGCATCTAACATCTGCTTGGTAGCAATGTTCAGTCCATTGTAGAAAATCTGGATTTGCATCCACTCTACTATCCCGTGTTGCAGGCATTTTCTCAACATTTCTTTGTATCTCTCCCAAGTATTGTATAAAGTTTCAGATTCCAACGATCGAAAAGAAGATATGCCGCTCCTTAATTTAGTGATCTTGGCTAGAAGAAAATATCGAGTGAGGAATTTCTCCTCCAATTGAGCTCAACAAGTGATGGAACCCGCCAGCAAGGAACTTAGCTACTGTTTGGCCCTTCCTTGCATCGAGAATGGGAATAGTTGAAGGCGTACTGCATCTTCAGACACGTTGTTCGCCTTGAACATATCACAAATTTCCAAGAAGCTGGATAAGTAAGCATATGGGTCTTCATCTTGGAACCCATCAAATTGGCACATTTGTTGCACTATTTGGATAAAATTGGGCTTCAATTTAAAGTTCTTCGCCGCAACATGGGGGCGGACAATACTTGATCCGGACCCCTCTAGCTTAGGCCATGCATAGTCCGAAATGCTTTGCTAATTACCGGCTATGGCTTTTTCAAGGTCCATTTCTATGCTAATCTCAACTGTCTCGAATTCTCATAGACTAAGTTGCCTTAATCTCCAATGAAATGTGCGCTCAATATCCGGATCGGGGCTTGCCAATTGGGATGAACTCCCCCGGTCATACACTAAACCTTCACAAAAGAGAAAGGAGGTTAAAAGTAATTAACAAAAAGGAACTATGCACTCTAGCAAGTAAACAATAGAAAGGGTAACCCAAAACAAACAAACGAATAAAAATGAATAGAAAAATAAATGACTAGATTAGAAAGACTTGACGATTTTTTAAAAGTTGCCAGTCCCCGGTAATGGCGCCAAAAACTTGAAACGCCCTTTGTGTGTCCGCAAGTGCACAGGTCATACAAGTAGTAAAGTGTACCCAATGTGGGATCAAGTAGTCGAATCCACAGGAATTGGTATAGCCTCTAATACTCTCTTTTTGCTTAGTATCTAATCGATCAACAATTGCGATTGAATTGAGACTAGAAGTCTAGGGTCGTGGGTAAAAGGAGGAAGAAGAAGACGGAGGATAATTCTAATGAAAAGATCGATAGGAATAGGGCCCCGGGTTGATCCCTTGGTTGATGAATTGCAATCAAGCTTCAACAAAACTTATCAGGTACATCTAAGAACTCTATGTGTGCTTTAGGAGCCTTGTTGCAGCTATGGCTATAATAACATCAAGTTAGTGATTATGCGGTGAGGTTCAAGCTCTTCAAGCTAGTAATTACAGTATGGCAATTACCCTAAGGAAAAAACACACACCAAGTTTATAATCACGCTATGCAATCATGCACATCAAGTTATGCAACACAAAATTTAACATAGAGAAAACCAAGACTCCATAAGCATTGCAAATTAAGCATTCAATACAAACATTCAACCAAGTTCACAACCCGAGGCTCCCGAGAGAGTTAGCCCCTCATGGGTTCACTCAACAAAGAAATAAAGACAAAAAAATACAAAGGAATACAAAGACTCCCTATTTGCTTGCATCTTTGTGAGCTCCGAGAATCTAACTTGACGAGAATCCCCCACTGATATCGGCTTACAATTGGCGCTCAAATCCTCTCCTGAGAGTGGTGGAATATATGCAGATCTTTCTCCCTTAGCCTTCAGCCGTCGCCCAGACAAAAAGCTATACTTCACCTAACTTTCAGTGCTTTTAACCTAAATTTTGATTAGAGCACGGCTGTGCTTTGGCCATGTTTCAGGCCGTGCAGTTTACGGGCAATTGAAGTTTCTGAATTTTCGCCAAGCTGTAAAGTACATGGGATGGAACGCGCCCATGCTTGGGTCATGCTCTCATCTGCATGACCGTGCTCTGGGAGTCGTGACCATCCTTATAATTTCTTGAATCTCCTGTAAGTTGCACAGCCGTGCTTGGGCCGTGCTTGCCTTGCGAACTACCCTTTAGGTCTTTTTGTTATGAATCTTCTTCAAAAACGCTTATAATTGTTCCAGAACCTAAATATCTTCACGATGAACCAAACATACCTCAAATAGCACCGAACTAGGAAGATAGTGGATAGAGAACAATAAAATAATAAATATAAAATGGGTAAATATATATATATATATATATATATATATATATATATATATATATATATATATATATATATATATATATATATATATATATATATATATAATGCACTCATCAACAGGTGTGCTCTTAACCCTGCTTGTACTGAAACTTGTATCCTGACACCGTTTTGCATCAGAATGTGTCTCTTTTCATTTCTTTGTATTCGAACCCGATTTTCTGCAACATTTAACAAATATACCTTAAGTAGCATCGGTTTATCCTAAAAACATGCTAAAAGGACAAGAGAAAATATATAAAAGGGTATACAAAATGTCTATACAAAATGCACTCATCATAGAGAAGGAAAACGTCGAGAGGATGGAAAGGTAAGGGAATAATTTAGCAAATAGCATTGATGAGGAATAGTGCCTCGGATCAATCCCTCAGAGAAACATGTAGTGGCTCTCCCACAATGCTTATCAGCTATATTATATGAATTCGATGTGTGCTCTCAAAGCCTTGTCACATCGAAGGTAATCATTAACGTCCAGTTTTACAACTATAACTATGGGAATCATGCACATCAAGTTTTGCAACTACCCTATGGCAATCACAACTATGGCAATAAACACACGTTAAGTTTTACAATCACAGCTATACTAATCATGCACATCAAGTTATGTAACACAAGATTAAATACAAAAATAAATAAAACTCCATATGCATTGCAAAAGAGTATCACAATACAAATCAATGGGTTTATACAACATTGAATTAAAAACAGAAACAATGAAGTAAGAATCCATAGACTCACTATGCCTCTACATCAATGGTTGTGCTCCGAGGACCTTGCCGATGACGAAGCTCTACTCCTGATCATGCCTTCCAAGTATTGCTCTAATTCCCTTACGGATGGTGGTGAAATACTCTCATGATTGTCCCGTAAGTGTACGGGGTCACCAAGTAATACCTTGTATGTGGCATAGGCATCGTATTCCATGGGGCCAAGGAGCTACTATTACTCCTTTGTTGTCAATTTCCTAGCCTAACAGTCTGAGTGAAGAATAAGGACTACTAAAAACAGATAAAACTAATAACGAGAAGATAGTGCTACTACTACACATCAAATGAACATTCAAAGGACTATCAAACAGGAGAAGGCATGATTGGACAAGGAATCCCCCTAGGATTGTCATTAAATCCTGAACTAAGGATGATGTGTTGCGATGGCAGTTTGGACTAAGTGATTCCTAAAATCAGCTAATTCCGAATCCATCACTGATTAACCCCTAATCCCATATGAGTGTTGACTAGAATCCCTTCAGGTCAACTCGACCTATGATTGCAATACACTTAGGGAAATCATTTATTAGGATTAAACACTCTTCTGGGTCTAAACCTAAATTTCGAAGGACTATCAAATACCTAAATCAATCGGCATATTGGTACATGAATCCCCTTTCAATCTATGCGAGTCTAATTCAAGGGTGCATCCCGCGCTTCCAAGTACATCCTAGAAACTGAACCGCAGAGTTCTCATGTAATCCAAGACAATGAAGTACACATAGAAGGAATCACAAACCACAAGATTCTATAAAAGAAATCTAACTTCTAACATTACATCTACAATGATAATCATCCAAAATTACAACAAACAATCCTAGGGTTCATCATGTCCAAACCACAAATAAGTTAGTTCCTCATGAAGAAGAAACACTTATACAAATCCATGGAACATACAAAAATGAAAAAAAAAAAAAAAAAGCATAAAAACTCCCTCTAGCTTCAGATCGCCTTGGATAGATGAAGATCGTGAATGTCACCGAGACCTGTTCTCAAACGATGCTTTGATGCCTTAGATTGTCCTCCTTATCTCCTTCTCCGATGTTTATGACACACCCTTGCGTGTGTGTTCCGCAAGTGCACGGGTGTCGAAGTAATAAAGTACCCAACGGGTGGGTAATCGAATCCACATGGAGTAGACGTTAGAAACAAATAGACTTTGCCAAGTAGTAAATGAAAACTCAATGTGCGAAAAGATTGAATTAAAGGTAAAACGACAGAAAGTAAGGATTAAAAACCGATGACTAAAGGTACGGAAAGTATCAAGATAAGAATGGGCACTCGGAAAATGCTCCCTCTAGGTTCCTTGTTTCAAGTGCAAAACTCTAATTACCTTTACTCAAACGAGATTTGAAGAGTCGTGGAATCCAAAGACACAAGGTCCCAAACCTAAGGTCAACCCTGACTAGTCCCCTACGAGGTCCCGGCGGAGAAAACTCTCGACGCCTCACACCACGTATGACTGCGCTAAGATCTAGGGATTCCAAGTGATAAACCCTATTCCCAACTATAGATCAATTCCTTTGGTCCAGGCGAAAGAACCCTAATCACAAATAAGTCCCGGCGGAAAGTCCTCTCTCAACGCCTAACTCTCTTTGAGATCGATAATAAAGCTTGGAATAAGAAGGTAGGGAAAACCACACCGGAGGGGAAAGGGGACGTGTCGCTACCTCTCAACTCACCCTCTCGACCCTCTTCAATCTTGGTTAATCTAATCCTAATGGTGATGGTCACTCGTCAAAAGGATGATTAGAATAGCCCTCAACCCTAGTGTCACTCTGAGGGAGGAACAATTAAGCACACAAGATTGAAACTCAAATAAACCTCAATTTAAAATAAAAGCAAAAGAGTCATTAAAATAAAGGAATCCTAGAGTTTACATGTCCAAGTACCCACTAAGGGTTTAGCTCTTCATGGAGCAATACAAGTTCATCAAAATAAATGAAGATAAATGCAAGTAATCCATAAAGAAAACCCCCTTAAGCTTCGTGATGATGGCCTATGAGGCTGCTCCTTCTTCTCCACGGATCCCTCCTCCAAGCCTAGGCCACACCTCGCCGAATCGAAGTCATCGAAGGCTCCCCCAATAGCTCTCCTTGGAAGGAATCGGTGTTGAAATCGGTGAAGAAACGCCCCCAAAAAGCAGCAAAAACCTTCTCAAACCCTAGCCGAACTCTCCCCCAAAGTTCGGAAAAAGATACCCTTAAAACGCTTCAGAACGGCCTTTAAAATGGCAAACATCGAGGATCCACACGGCCATGTGGAAATTCCACACGGCCGTGTGGAAATTCCACATGCCCATTTGGAAATTCAGCCTCTATAAAACTGCATCTATAGGTCCCCGATTTCGCCCGTTTTTTCTTCTGAGGCCACACGAATGGACACACGATCGTGTGGTAGGTCATGAGGCATTTCTTGATGTCGAAATACCTTTGGAGAGCTTTTGAAATCTTCGATCAAAGCAGAACGAGCGAGCATGACTGCCTTCATGTCCTTCTACAAAAATTGTCTCGAAACCTTTAGAAGTTGGCACATACTCTCTTGTTTGACCCGATTTGCATCTTGAACTTTGTATTTGCACAAAAGGACTCCGCTCGGCACCATCATGACCTATTTTTTCTTTTCTTCGCATAAATCTTCTTCACAACCCTAATTGCATGAAAGGACACAAAAACACACGAAATGAGAAATATAAACTGAAAAATGTGATGCTAATGCATGGAAAAACATCTCAAATAATATGTACATGCAAGCACTTATCAAACTCCCCCACACTTAAGCCTTTGCTTGTCCTCAAGCAAAATTTATACAATAAAATCCACAAGTAGAGTGATAGAAGTGCGTAGCCTTAAGTTCACCAAAAAATGTGTAAGGAAAGCATTCTTAAACAAAGGAACAATTTGCAACATAGAAAGATAAAAACCAATGCTCTAGCAAAAACACGAAGCACAAAGAAAATAGAATCTGACTGCGTGTGTGTGTGTGTGTGTATGCTTACTCATGCCAACCCTAAGTTTACTCTTAAAAGTTCTTATTGAAAAGGACTTATTTAAGGAGAAAAAATAGGTAGTAGCTGCACACAACCTCGAAGGTAGCCATTTCCCAAGATGCCTCCTGGGCGGCTTTCACGCTTTGAGGTGGTAGCACTTTCCACCTGGGAGTATTAGCTTCCACACAGCCTATTAGATAGCTCTTTCTCTCATTAGGGCATAGCTAGTATTCGACTTATGAGAGTAGCTGCATACAACATAGGTGGTAGCTCTTTCCACCCCGAAAACAAGCAAAAACAAACTTCTTCTTTTTTTTTCAAAATAAAGAAAACTAAGATCCTTTCGGCACTAAACTAGAGTTATCAGGGTTAACAGAGCAAGAAAGATGTAAGCAATACAATCAGACAAAAAATTTCTATGTTTTTCGAGTAAACTAGAGCATGAGTACAAACGATGTTTATAATTCTCCTAAATTCAAGACTGCAATCCTTGTCCCTTAAGGTGAACTATCATTGGCTAAATGAGCATATGAGTGATAAGCATACATAAATAAAGAACGTGTGCAACGTGAACTCCCCCCCCCACACCCCACACTTAAGATGTATAATGCGCTCATTGTACTCATGCAAGCATACAAAACAGCAAATAAATAAAACAAGAGGGCGTGGGAAACAAAAAACGACACTCCCCTTGGCACCGAATGTAGAATTTGAGTGGAGCTGCAAACGGGGGAAGTGAAGCTGCGACGGGTTGTGAAGCTCACACGGCCATGTGGAGGATCCTCATGACCGTGCCTATTACTATTCCTCAACACAAGACTGACATGACCATCTGCACGTCACAAAAGGGGTTCCGTAATGCTCAACACAAAAGATAAACAACGAGAGTTTATAACCATGACGTACACGCTTAAACTCGAAATGAACAAACTACAACTGAAAGCAGTAAGATAGAGCTCAAAAGGTAAACCCTTTCTGAGTAACAGAGATGAAGCAACAAGAAAATAAACAAGTACAAGAAAAAGAAACAACTAAAAGAAAGACGCCTCAAGCGTCATCATCTCCCCGGTGCTCTTGGTGATGTAGGGGATGCATGGGGTGCTCGGGGTGCGGGCGACGCGGTGGAGTCGGAGTCTCTCGCTATTATCTCGCTAAAGTGCGGTGAATCGCGCCATCACTTCGGCGTGATACTCGGCCATGCGAGAGAGCACCTCGGTATGGTTCGCTGCCCGAGTCATCCTCATAGCCGCAAGATCGGTCGGGAGGACCCCCACGGAACTCTCTAATCTCTCGATGCGATCATAAGATGGAGGAGATGCGCGTGCTGACATCGGTGGCACCTCCTCTGCTGCTGGGGTGTCCTCTTCCTCCTCACTCTCCTTCTCGAACTCGTCTGGGATAGGGACAACAAGTACATACCTGCCCGGAGTGGCCCTCTTCACCATGCCCATCATGCGCAAAGTCTCAAGGCCTAGTGGAGAGGGGATGATCACCTTGTCTGCTCCGCGGACAGCTTCAATCAGGCCCATCCCTCTCATGAGACGAGTAATGTAAAGGCCTGAAAACAGAACTCCGACCCGTGCGTACTGTCCCTGGTGCCTCAAATAATCCGTTACCACATATCCCAGGTGCAAGGGCAGGCTTTGGACCATGGAGTACAGATATAGCAGGTCCAGCCGCCCAAGTACGCCAGTGCTATCGCCCTGCCCATTGATTGACCTGCTAAGAACAGCGTGGATATACCAGTGGGCCAGGTGAAGGAGCAAGGAAGCCTTTGTCGAACCGGGCTCATACTGAATGTCACCGCATAGCATCTTGCAAACCCGGCTAGGAGTCACACGAAATGGAAAATCAACGGGCAGTTGTTTGTACTCCTCTGTATGGGTGAAGTCTCTGTCGTACAGGCCGAGGGCGACGGACAAGTCCGTCATGCTCATGCTATGGTACTGATCGAAGGCGCGAAAACGGATGGTGTTGGCCCATTAGTAGTCCGTGTGTGAGCGATCGAACTCGAAGGACACAAGGACCTCGAGAGTGATGTCACGAGTGGCAGGGTCTTTAATGCACAACAACTTGTTCCAACCCCCCACGGTGATCAACTCTCGAAATTCATTCGCCAACTCTTCCGCTTGGGCATGCTCTATCGCCGCTAGTGCGTGTAAATCCGGGGTTCGCGTTTGGCCAAACTTGAGCTTTGAGAGACGCTCAAGTCGGACTTGATGTTTGGGCACGGCGAACTCCAAAACCTCGGGCGAGAAGTCACGAAGCTCACGAGGACGTTTGTGTGCGACTTTCTTGGTCCTTGGAGCCATTCCTGCGGGTAAGAGATGCAAACGAATCATTTCGGGGCTAAAAACGACTTCCCGGGAAGTTCACATGGCCGTGTGGAAATTCCACACGGCCGTGTGTACGCTCGAGAAACCAAAAAGAACCACCCCAAAAATCCACACGGCCATGTGGAATTTCCACACGGCCGTGTGGATCTTCGACCATGGCCAAAAGGCCATGGTTGATCCAAATCGAGCCTTACAAACACATGGATCTTTGAGCAAAAGTGTTTACAACATGAAACTAGGTATTTTTCATGAAAACAACATGCTAAAACACAAGATCTATCACCCAAATCGAAGGATTAAAGATTCATGGCAAGAAGAGAGAGAAAGGGGCTTACCGGAGAAGATGATGATGAATCACACAAGATAATGCTCAAGAAAGCCCACAAATCCTATAAATAGGTGAGGAAATGGAAGGAGAAAAGGTTTGGTCGCGATCTTTGGAGTGGAGACGTTTGAAGATGAAAGGGCGAAGGAGAAGATGAAGAGAAGCAAGCTTCTCTTGTTTAAGTAATCCACATGGCCATGTGGAAATTCCACATGGCCATGTGTTTTCTCTGGATGGCCCTTTCACAATGCCTGAATTTCCACACGGCCATGTGGATTTCCACATGGCCATGTGGAAATTCCACATGGCCGTGTGGATTCTCTAGATCGCTTGGAAAAATTCTAAACAAATCCACATGGCCATGTGGAATTTCCACATGGTCGTGTGTCTTCTCGGATTGGAAATCTGCGGCTCATGAATAGTACTCACATGCCCATGTGGAATTTTCACATGGGCATGTGAAAATTCAATCTTTGCCAAATGAGCTCCAAATTTTACACATGGCCATGCGAAATTCCACATGGCCATGTGTTTCCATTTTTTGGCCCAAAATTGTTCCAAACTCTGCCAAATTCATTAAAAACACATGAAAAACTGCAGAAATTGAAATCAAACAAGAATATGGCTCAAATCTCACCAAATTCATAGGAAAAACTCTCAAACTTACCAGAAACGATGAAAAACACGATTTTTCGCATCTGAAGCAAAAATCGCACTACACCGGAGATGAAACAAAAGAAAACAAAAACAAACCAAAAACTCAGCTACAGATATTGAAATCTAACTAAAACAAATGCCAAGGAATTAAAAATTGGGTTGCCTCCCAATGAGCGCTTGTTTTACATCACTAGCTTGACGTACCTGCGCTTCAAATCAAGGGGGGTCATGGAGCAGAAACACTTCTTCACCTGCGTGATTCTCTTCGCCACCAAAGTATGGTTTTAATCGATGCCCGTTCACCTTGAATGTACCTCTGTCTGGGTGAGTGATCTCAATTGCCCCCTGTGGTGATACTTGTGTCACCGTGTATGGTCCAAACCATCGAGATTTAAGCTTCCCTGGGAATAACCTGAGGCGAGAGTTAAATAACAGAACTTGATCTCCCACCTTGAATTCTTTTTTTACCTTGATGTGCTTATCGTGCCATTTGCGTATTCTTTCCTTATAAATTCGGGCGTTTTCATACGCTCTCAATCGCCATTCATCGAGCTCATTCAATTGGGATTTTCTTCACTCCCCAGCCCGAACAAGATCGAAATTCATTGCTTTGATCGCCCAGTAAGCTCGATGTTCTAACTCAACGGGTAAATGACAGGATTTCCCATAAACCAGATTATAGGGTGTAGTTCCTATGGGAGTTTTGTATGCAGTTCGGTGAGCCCACGGCGTGTCGTCTAATCGTTCTGACTAATCTCTCTTCCCATGTTCTACTGATTTAGTTAAAATCCTCCTCAATTCTCTGTTGGTGACTTCTACTTGGCCACTTGTCTGAGGATAATAGGGAGTGGCGAGGCGATGGTGTACTCCATAGCGTTTTAGCACATTCTCAAGCTGACTGTTGCAAAAGTGTGTTCCTCTGTCACTGATGACGATTCGAGGTGTTCCAAATCGGGAAAAAAGTTTCTTGAGAAACTTAACTACAGTTCTAGCATCGTTTGTAGGTAATGCTTGAGCTTCTACCCACTTAGACACATAATCCACTACCACTAGAATATATTTATTTCCATTAGAACTCGGAAATGGCCCCATGAAATCAATTCCCCACACATCGAAAACCTCGCAGATCATCCCAAAAGTAGTTCTTCAAATCACTGAAAAATTTTTTCTTTTGCTTGAAAAGTAAGACCCTGCTTAAGGACCTTTCCCGACAAATAGTTAGCAAAATCTGCAAACCATGGTGCTTCTTCTGTTGACAATTCTTGAATTCTATACAAGTGTTCCTCCGGAAATGAGTCATTAATCTCCGGTTCTGTTGGCCCATGTCCCTCAAAACCTTCCAGCCTAGAGAGATGATCAGCAACTACATATTCGACACCCCTTTTATCCTTGATTTCAATATCAAATTCCTGCAAAAGAAAAATTCATCGAATTAACCTTGGTTTGGCATCAGTCTTGCTCATGAGATAACGTAAAGCAGAGTGATCTGTAAAGACTGTGACTCTGGATAAAATCAAGTACGGCCTGAATTTGTCAAATGTATAAACCACTGCTAGCAATTCTTTCTCAGTAGTAGTGTAATTTTCTTAGGCGCCTGTGAGGGTTTTGCTGGCATAATAGATGGGTTGATAATGTCTATCCTTCCTCTGTCCCAACACCGCCACAATTGCGTGATCGCTAGCATCGCACATGAGCTCAAAAGGGGAATTCCAATCTGGTGTAATCAAAATTAGTGCCTGGACCAATTTCTCCTTCAGAGAGTTGAATGCTATCAAACAGTCGTTTCCAAACGCAAAAGGTGCATCCTTCTCCAATAGTTTCGTCAGTGGTTGGGTGATCTTGGAGAAATCTTGGATGAATCTCCTATAAAAGCCAGCATGACCAAGAAAACTGCGAATACCTTTCACATTTGTTGGCGGTGGAAGCTTCTGAATTACCTCAATCTTCGCTTTATCCACCTCCATCCCTTTTTTAGAAATCCTATGTCCAAGAACTATCCCTTCTTACACCATAAAGTGGCATTTCTCCCGATTTAATGCCAAATTTGTGTCTTCGCATCGGATTAGAACTCTTTCCAGGTTCTTTAAACAAATATCGAACGTATCCCCAAACACCGAAAAATCGTCCATGAATACTTCCATAATGTCCTCCAAAAGATCATCGAATATCGCAGTCATACATCGCTGAAATGTGGCTAGTGCGTTACACAGTCCGAAAGGCATCCTCCGGTAGGCGAAGGTCCCGTAAGGACAAGTGAATGTAGTCTTTTCATGATCCTCAGGTGCGATGGGAATCTAAAAATAACCGGACATACCATCGAGGAAGCAGTAAAAATCATGCCCAGCTAACCTTTCCAACATCTGGTCGATGAATGGTAACGGAAAATGATCCTTCCGAGTTGCATCATTCAGTCTCCTGTAATCAATACATACTCGCCACCCTATGACTGTTCTGGTTGGAATTAGTTCATTCCGCTCATTCTTCACTACAGTCATGCCTCCCTTCTGGGGGACCACCTGAGTGGGACCCACCCAAGCGCTGTCCGAGATCGGGTAAATAATACATGCATTTAAGAGTTTAACAACCTCTGTCTTTACTACCTCTTTCATGTTCGGGTTTAAACGACGTTAAGGTTGGATCACTGACTTGTAGTTGTCTTCCATCAATATCTTATGAGTGCAGAATGAAGGATTTATGCGTTTGATATCAGAAATCTTCCAAGCAATGGCAGTCTTATGCCTCATCAACATATCTACTAATTTATCCTTCTGAGATATGGACAAATCTGATGCTATAATCACCGGAAGCCTTGATCCCTCGCCTAAAAAGGCACACTCTAAATGTGCAGGCAATGTCTTTAGCTCCAAATCAGGTGGGTCTTCAATGGACTGTCGCAATCTTACCCCTTTAGTCTCTCAATTTCTTCAAATTGTTCAGTCTCTTCTTCAGAACTCTCTTCTGAGCCATCTTCTTGAGCGTTTTTAAGTAGTTGGGGTTCGGGACTTTCCACGCTTTCTGCTTCATCTTTTTCGCATATTTCGTTGGAAGTATCTAAGGAGAGAATTTCTTGACTTTTATCAAATGAATTAAACCGCTGAAGAACCTCTTCTAAATTCTCTTCTGATTCTCCGCCCTTACGTGCCAATGTTGCTTCTTCAAACTGAGTAAGCACACTGAATAATTCACACTTTCGAAACTCATTATCCCCAACTAGACCAAGGTTGCACTCCCCCATGCTGTAATTTATTCCACCTTGATTTTGCGAAAAACAAGTGTTGGGGTGATTGCTCGGTGAACCAATACATCTTTCGCTCAAAGTCTTTCACCATTCCAGTGATCTTCTCAAACAATTCTATTTTATTGATCATGTTTCCTATAAAATCAATAAAGAATAGATATTTCAGAGTGGTGGAAGAATAAGAGAATAGATAATAGAAAAATCGAGGAATGACTAACGAAACAAAGTATAAGAGTTCCTAAAACGCCTAACTCCCCGGCAACGGCGCCAAAAACTTGACACACCCTTGCGTGTGTGTTCCGCAAGTGCACGGGTGTCGAATTAATAAACTACCCAACTGGTGGATAGTCGAATCCACACGGAGTAGACGTTAGAAACAAATAGACTTTGCCAAGTAGTCAATGAAAACTCAATGTGCGAAAAGATTGAATTAAAAGTGAAAAGGCAGAAAATAAGGATTAAAAAACTATGACTAGAGGTACGGAAAGTATCAAGATAAGAATGGGGCACTCGGACAATGTTCCCTCTAGGTTCCTTGTTTCAAGTGCAAAACTCTAATTACCTTTACTTAAACGAGATTTGAAGAGTCGTGGAATCCAAAGACACAAGGTCCCAAACCTAAGGTCAACCCTGACTAGTCTTCTACGAGGTCCCGGCAGAGAGAAAACTCTCGACGCCTCACACCAAGTATGAGTGCGCTAAGCTCTAGGGATTCCAAGTGATAAACCCTATTCCCAACTATAGATCAATCCTTTGGTCCAGGCGAAAGATCCCTAATCACAAATAAGTCCCGGCGGAAAGGCCTCTCTCAACGCCTAACTCTCTTTGAGATCGATAATAAAGCTTGGAATAAGAAGGTAGGGAAAACCACACCGGAGGGGAAAGGGGACTTGTCGCTACCTCTCAACTCACCCTCTCGACCCTCTTCAATCTTGGTTAATCTAATCCTAATGGTGATGGTCACTCGTCAAAAGGATGATTAGATTAGCCCTCAACCCTAGTGTCACTCTAAGGGAGGAACAATTAAGCACACAAGATTGAAAGTCAAATAAACGTCAATTTAAAATAAAAGCAAAAGAGTCATTAAAACAAAGGAATCCTAGAGTTTACATGTCCAAGTACCCACTAAGGGCTTAGCTCTCTATGGAGCAATACAAGTTCATCAAAATAAATGAAGATAAATGCAAGTAATCAATAAAGAAAACACCCTTAAGCTTCGTGATGATGGCCTATGAGGCTGCTCCTTCTTCTCCACGGATCCCTCCTCCAAGCCTAGGGCACACCTCGCCGAATCGAAGTCGTCGAAGGCTCCTCCAATAGCTCTCCTTGGAAGGAATCGGTGTTGAAATCTGTGAAGAAACGCCGCCAAAACGCAGCAAAAACCTTCTCAAACCCTAGCCGAGCTCTCCCCCAAAGTTAGGAAAACGATACCCTTAAAACGCTTCAGAACGGCCTTTAAAATGGCAAACATCGAGGATCCACACCGCCATGTGGAAAATCCACACGGCCATGTAAAAATTCCACACGGCCGTGTGGAAATTCCACATGCCCATGTGGAAATTCAGCCTCTATAAAACTGCATCTATAGGTCCCCGATTTCGCCTGTTTTTTCTTCTGAGGCCACACGAACGGACACACGATCGTGTGGTAGGTCATGAGGCATTTCTTGATGTCGAAAAACCCTTGGAGAGCTTTTGAAATCTTCGATCAAATCAGAACGAGCGAGCATGACTGCCTTCGTGTCCTTCTACAAAAATTGTCTCGAAACCTTTAGAAGTTGGCACATACTCTCTTGTTTGACCTGATTTGCATCTTGAAATTTGTATTTGCACAAAAGGACTCCGCTCGGCACCATCATGACCTAGTTTTGCTTTTTTTCGCATAAAAAATCTTCACAACCCTAATTGCATGAAATGACACAAAAACACACGAAATAAGAAATATAAACTGAAAATTGTGATGCTCATGCATGGAAAAACATCTCAAATAATATGTACATGCAAGCACTTATCAGTTTACCTCCTTCTTGATGAAAAAAGTATGGTAGATTGTCGGAAAACGCCGCCAAGGATGGTGGGGCGACGGTTAAGAGGCCAGGAAAGAAGACCTTATCATTTGATGCCCTAATTCCTCTTTTAATGACTTTCAATCCGAGCCTTATAGGGGGCTATGCGGGCGCAAGGATGCCAGCAAGGCTCCTAGCCAAATCCCGCACAAGAATATCCCGAGTGCTATAGTGCATGCTATAGTAATCTACTAAAGTATTCCCGCTATAGTAACGAAGTCCGTAAAACACCGTTTTTGATGTGGATTTCTTCCTAAATGCATTCTTAAGCTCGCTTTAGCTTCTTTAAGACCTGTAACACAAATAAAACCAATTTAAATAGAAAACGGGCATCGGTTCATCAAAATGCATGCAATTCATATAAAACTTAAACATATAAATACATACATTTAGACACTTATCAGACTCTCCTCAGATGGCCTCCAAAATCCCTAGTCGTCGCGTAGTCGAAGTACCCCTCTAAACCTAACTTCTGGGCTTAAAAAGATGTTTTTGGCCCAAGCACGGGCATGCTTAGGTCGTGCTTCTTAGTCATGCTCTTTGTGGCCAGATCTTGGGTTCAAGCATCGAGATAATTCTCACCGAGACAGTGAAGTGCACAAGTCCCCAACACACCTATGCTTGGGTCGTGCTTCCATATGCACACCACGATCTTGTGGGGACCATGACCATGTTTCGTATTTCTTCAATATCCTTTGAATCCATGTAATCTGCACACAGTGAAGAACATGCTCGTGCTTGGGCAAGTGCTTATCCTAGCTAATTGCAACTTAGCTCTTTTGATGCTGAATTTACTCTAATACTTCTTCTACACACCCAAGATTTGTTGATCTGCACAAGAATGGAAAAATACCCAAAGTAGGACAAATCTATGGAAAATAAATGCTTAAAAACAAGCCAACATAAGTATGAAACAGATAAAATATGTATATAAAGTGCACTCATCATCGTCCTCCTAAGGCTCATTGTAACCCTTTTGCTTTGGGAGGTTAGTTCAACATCAAATAGAGGAAGAATATAAGAGACAAAGTAAAACAATACAAGCGCATAGTAAACTCCCTATTCGTTGACTAATGGTGGTGATGAGAACTCCCACCACACTATTTGACTTATTGTGTGGCCCTTGCATAGTAAATCCCACAAGGGCCGCAAATACTTCAATGAAACATTATGTATCTAGACACTTATCATGTTATAAGGAAAGTCAAACCTTCTTGTGTGGGTGGTTGACGTTATTTAGGTATACTTGTGTTGTATTTTGCAGGTTGCACCTACAATTTGTTTGCTTTCCCTTCGGGGCCTCTTTGGAACTTTGCGGGGAAAGTAATTGCATACAAAGCTTTTGCAGGGAAAGATTTTGCATGCACTTACTTTCCCTGCAAAATAATATTACAATGTTTGGTGGATTCAATAAAATTTGTAATTGAATTGCATGTAAACTTAATTCCTTCGTTTCATATGAATGCATTTTTATTGTAAAGTTAAATTTATTCTCATTTTTGCTCTTAGTTATTGTAGTTATTAAAATGGTTAAAGGAAACTTTAATAATAATACTAACTTAAACCAAAGAATAATTAACCCTTTCTTCATAAGTTTTTGACACACCATTGCGTGTGTGTTCCGCAAGTGCACGTGTCGAAGTAATAAAGTAGCCAAAGGGTGGGTAGTCGAATCCACAGGGAGTAGATGTTAGTAATAAGAACACTTTGCCAAATAGCCAAAGAGAAATCGATTATTGTAGAGACAAATAAGAAATAATCAAAAAGAAATAAAAGACTAAAAGTAATAGCTAGAGTAAAGAAAAGATCAAGGTATAAATGGGGTACTCCGACAATGTTCCCCCTAGGATTCTAGTTTCAAGTGCAAAACTCAAATTATACTTCCCTAATCAAGATTAAAGGAGTCGTCGAAATCCAAAAGCACAAGGTCCCAAATCTAAGGTCAACCATGACTAGTCCCCTATGAGGTCCCGACGGAGAGGAAACTCTCGACGCCTCACATGTATGCATGTTTGGAGTTCTAGGGATCCCAAGTGATAAACCCTATTCCCAATTCTAGATCAAATCCTTTGGTCCAGGCGAAAGATCCCTAATTACAAATTAGCCCCAACGGAGAGGAACTCTAGACGCCGCACTCTCTTTGTGATTGCTAAGAACTTTTGGAATATGGAGGCAGGATAAATCACACCGAAGGGGAAAGGGGGCGTTCCACTATCTCTCAACTCACCCTCTTAACCCTCTTCAATCTTGATAAATTTAATCCTAATGGTGATGGTCACTAGTCAAAAGGATTATCAAAATAGATTCTCAACCTTAGTGTCACTCCAAGAAAAAATCAAACATCAAACACATAGGATTGAAATTCAATGAAAATCTCAATTAAAAGTAATGAAATAAGAGTCAATGAAACATAGAAATCCTAGAGTTTACATGTCCAAGTATCCACTAGGGGTTTAGCTCTCCATGGAGCAATACAAAGTCAGAGACGTAATCGAATAGTCTCCAAGAGCCACTCCTGCTTCTCCAGAAACCCCTCCGTCAAGCCTAGGGCACACATTGGCGAATCCAAACCGTCGATGGCTCCCCTAATAGCTCTCCTTGGAAAGATTTGATGACGAAATCGATGTAGGTGCTCTCCCAAACCTTACAAAAACCTTCTTAAAGCCCTAGCCGCTCTCTAGCCAAAAGTGGGGGAAAAAACCCTGAAAAACTCCTCAAAGCGGCTATTTAAAGTCTGGGGTCGGGAATCCAAACAGGGTGGGCACATGGCCGTGTGGAAAATCTACACGGCCGTATCAACATTTCACACGGCCATGTGGATTTCCAGCCTTGTGTATTGATAAGTGCTTGCATGTATATATTATTTGAGATGTTTTCCATGCATGAGCATCACATTTTTCAGGTTATATCTCTCATTTCGTGTGTTTTTGTGTTCTTTCATGTAATTAGGGTTGTGAAGAAGTTTATGGGAATAAAAGCAAAAATAGGTCATGATGGTGCCGAGTGTAGTTCTTTTGTGCAAATACAAAGTTCAAGACACAAATCAGGGTCAAACAAGAGAGTATGTGCCAACTTTTAAAGGTTTCAAGACAGTTTTTGTAGAAAAACACAAAGGCCGTCATGCTCGCTCGTTCTGATTTGTTTGAAGAATTCAAAAGCTCTCCAAGGGTTTTCCGACATCAAGAAATGCCTCATGACCTACCACATGATCGTGTGTCCGTCCGTGTGGCCTCAGAAGAAGAAACGGGCGAAATCGGAGGCGTATAGGTGCAGTTTTGTAGAGGCTGAAAATCCACATGGGCATGTGGATTTTCCACACGGCCATGTGAAATTTCCACATGGCCGTGTGGATCCCTGACTTTTGCTTTTTAAAAGGCCATTCTGAAGCGTTATGAGGGGATCTTTTTTCTATATTTTGGAGGGAGTTCGGCTAGGGTTTGGAGAGGTTTTTGCTAAGCTTTGGGGGCGTTTCTTCACCGATTTCAACACCGATTCGTTCCAAGGAGAGCTATTGGAGGAGCCTTTGACGACTTCGATTCGGTGAGGTGTGTCCTAGGCTTGAAGGAGGGATTCATGGAGAAAGAGCATCCCTCATAAACCATCAGCACGGAGCTTAAAGGGGTTTTCTTTATGGATTATTTGCATTGATTTTCACTTGTATTAATTTTGTATTGCTCCATGGAGAGCTAAACCCCTAGTGGGTACTTGGACATGTAAACCCTAGGATTTCTATGTTTCATTGACTTTAATGCTTTTATTTAATTTGAGATTTAATTTGAGTTTCAAACTTGTGTACTTCATTGATTTTCCCTTAGAGTGACACTAGGGTTGAGAATCCAACCTAATCATCCTTTGGATGAGTGACCATCACCATTAGGATTAGATTAACCAAGTTTGAAGAGGGTTGAGAGGGTGAGTCGAGAGGTAGCGGCACGTCGCCTTTCCCCTCCGGTATGATACACCTTACCTCCATATTCCAAGAGTTAGTATCGATATCAAAGAGAGTTAGGCGTTGAGAGAGGCTTTTCCACCGGGACTTATTTGTGATTAGGGATCTTCCACCTGGACCAAAGGGTTTGATCTATAGTTGGGAATAGGGTTTATCACTTGGAATCCCAAGAGCTTAGTGCAGTCATACGTGGTGTGAGCCGTCGAGAGTTTTCTCTCCACCGGGACGGCGTAGGGGACTAGTCAAGGTTAACCTTAGGTTTGGGACCTTGTATCCTTAGATTTCCAGGACTCACTAAATCTCGATTGAGTAAGAGTAATTGAAGTCTTGCACTTTAAACTAGGATCCTATTGGGAGCATTGTCTGAGTACTCCATCTTCACTTTGATCTTTCCTACGCTCTAGCTTTCACTTTCAGTTCTTTAATTTTATCATTACTTACTTTTTAATCTCGACAACAATTGGTCTTCTTTGGCTAATTAGAAAAGTGTTTTTGTTTTTAACGTCTACTCCTTGTGAATTCGACCGAATACCCGTTGGGTACTTTATTACTTCGACACCCGTGCACTTGCGGAACACACTCGCAAGGGTGTGTCAAGTTTTTGGCGCCGTTGCCGGGGAGTTAGGCGTTTTAGGAACTCTTATACTTTGCTTCGTTAGTCATCCGTTTTATATTCTGTTTCACACTTCTCTTACTTCCATTGTTCTGATTTTGTTTTCTTTTCTTGATTTCAGCTCCGGGTTATGACCCGTGGACACCCCTCGACATTAGTTGAAGGTGATCCGAGAGATTGAGAGAAGACTACATAGACGGGGAAAACAACTTGAACAAGAACAGTCTTATCAAGCTAAAATAGTAGTTGAAGAGTCCGCAACTATGGCCGAACAGAATGAACAACAGCGAACACTTTCAGATTTTGCTAGGCCGACTATTCGTGGCACACAATCAAGCATAGTTAGGCCACCAATTGCAATCCACAATTTTGAGCTTAAACCGGGGTTCATTCAGATGGTACGACAGTCCGCACAGTTCAATGGGTTGGCAGATGAAGACCCGAACAACCACATCGAAAATTTCTTAGAAGTGTGCGACATGTTGAAGATAAATGGAGTCACAGATGATGCCATCAGATTGAGAGCCTTCCCATTTTCCTTGAAGGGGAAAGCAAAACAGTGGTTGCAGTCTCTACCCAGGGCATTGATCACTATATGGGAAGAAATGGTTGAGGCTTTCCTTGCTCGATATTTCCCTCTCGGAAAGTCAGCAAAGCTGAGAAATGAAATTTCCTCATTCATGCAGTCGGAATTGGAGTCTCTTTTTGCTACGTGGGAAAGGTTAAAGGATCTTCTACGCAAGTGTCCTCAACATGGGCTTCCCGAATGGATGATCATCCACATATTCTATAATGGGCTTAACCCGAGCACGAGATAGTTACTCGATGCCGCACCAGGAGGTACCTTAGGAAACAAGACCCCCGACGCTGCCCGCTAACTGATAGAGGAGATGGCCATGAATAGCTATCAGTGGAATGCTCATGATAAGAGGAAAGTGGTGGGTATTCATGAAGTGGATGCAGTGACATCATTAGCTGCCCAAGTTGAAGCTTTAAACAAGAAACTCGACAATTTGACTTCTTCTTCTAGAGTAGCAGCAGTTTTGAGTTGTGATGGTTGTGGGGGAGGACATGTTTCATCTTATTGCCCTATCTCCGTTGTTGGAACAGCACCTGTTGAGTAGGTGGACTTCGTGGGGAATGCGGGGACGGGGACAAGGGAACCCCTATAGCAACACATACAATCCAGGGGTGGCAAAATCACCCAAACTTCTCATGGAGCAACCAACGGCAGCAAAGGCCCTCTGCACCCCCCGGATTTCAGTAACTCCAACAACCTATTGTAGAGAGCCGAGTTTTAGGGTTGGAGAACCGAATGACGGACTTGGGGAAAACTTTAACCAAGTTCATTCAGTCTTCAAACACATGTTTCCAAGGTGTGGAGAGCATACTTCGCAACCACACTGCCTCGTTGCACAATTTAGAGAATACAGAGAATACAGAGACAAATCCAAGGGAGCAGCTGAAGGCAATCACTTTAAGGAGTGGTCGTGAGATTGAGGGGAGACTCCCTACTGAAGAGGTTGTCCATGTCCCAGCTAAGGAGAAAGAGAAAGAAACTGAAGAGAAGGGTAAGGAGAAGGTGGTAGCACCCCCACCTTATAAGCCAAGAATTCCTTACCCTTCAAGGCTAAAAAATAACCAAATGATGAGCAGTACAAGACGTTTCTGGGCCTTTTAAAGTAGCTGCACATTAACATTCCATTTGTGGAGGCTTTGTCTTAAATGTCTCGTTATGCAAAGTTCTTGAAGGACCTCTTGACCAACAAGAGGAAATTGGAGGAGGGTGCAGTAGTGATTTTAGATGCATCTTGTTCAGCTGTTTTGATGAAGAATCTACCGAACAAGATGAAAGACCCTGGCAGCTTCATCATCCCATGCAACATTGGGAATTTGGGTGAGGAGAAGGCATTGGCAGACTCAGGAGCCAGTATCAATGTCATGCCTTACACCTTCTTCAAGAAACTGGGACTAGGAGAGCCAAGGCCCACTCTGATGACTTTACAGCTAGCTGACCATTCAGTTCGTCACCCTAGAGGCTTCATTGAGGATGTCCTAGTAAAAGTAGACAAATACATCTTTCCCGCTGATTTTGTAGTTCTTGATGTGGATGAGAATGTCGATGTGCCATTGATACTTGGAAGACCCTTTCGCATACTTCTAAGGCTCTTATAGACATGGACGGTGGAGAGATGACGTTGAGGATTGGAGATGAGAAGCTGACTTACCGCCTTGCTGAAGCCATAAGACATTCCCTTGACTTTAATGATACCTTGTATTTCCTTGACACTACCGATGAGTTAGTTGATGATTTTGTGCAGGAAATCCTTTGTCCGGACCCGCCGGGTGGGATAGCTAGACCAATAGGTAGAGGATGATGAGAGTTCCTCGGTTACTCTAGAGGATAAGGAAGAACCTCCTACGGGCATAGTATATAAATTCATCAAAAAGCTGAAGAGGGTGAGACATCGCCGCAAGAGACAACCGAACAATTTTGCGGATGGATATTCAAAGATTAAGAGCGATGCCTCTTACGTTGGTAACAATTCCTATCACTCACCCTCTAATCTGAAAAAGCTTTGCTCATCATGTTGAAGAGTGCAAGTAACAGAGAATTTCCGCTCCATGACCCCCCTTGATTTGAAGAACAGGTATGTCAAGCTTGTGACGTAAAACAAGCGCTTAATGGGAGGCAACCCAATCTTTAAATTCATAGTATTAGTTTTACTTAGTTTTTATTTTCTGCAGTTGTAGTTTTTGTTAGATTTTGTTTTCGTCGATTCATTGCTCGGTGTACTTGCATTTTTGTCCTTTTTTATGCTCATTGATGATTTTATCAGTTCTAGCAAGATTGAGTATTTATCCTGTGAATTTGTCAAGATTTCGACTATGATTTTATTAGTTTTCAATTTCTGCAGTCGTTCCATATGTTTTCAATGAGTTTGGCAGATTTTGGAGCATTTTTGAGTTGGGAAATTCCACATGGCCATGTGAATGAATTTTCTTGGGTTTTCTCTCATCCAGAGAATCCACATGGCCATGTGGAATTTTCACATGGCCATGTGAATGATTTGGAGCTCATATGGTCAAGATTGAAAATCCACATGCCCATGTGGAAATTCCACATGGGCATGTGAGTGCTATTCATGAGCTGAAAAATTTTCATCCAGAGAAGACACACAGTCATGTGGAATTTACACATGGCTATGTGGATTTGTTCAGTAAAGATAGTGTGATCCAGAGAATCCACACAGCCATGTGGAATTTCCACATGGCCATGTGAAAATTGGGGTGTTTTGAGTAAGGGCCATCTAGAGAAAACACATGGCCATGTGGAATTTCCACATGGCCATGTGGATTACTTAAGCAAGAGAAGTTAGTTTTCTCTTCTTCTCTACTTTACGAGCTTTCACTCCAAAGATCGCAACCAAATCGCTTTTCCTTCCATTTCCTCGCTTATTTATAAGATTTGTGGGCCTTATTCGTCGTTATATTGCGAGAGTCATCATCATCTTCTCCGGTAAGCCGTTTCTTCTCTTCTTGCCATGGGTTTTGTTTCGTTGATTTGGGTGATGAATCTTGTGTTTTTGTATGATATTTTCATGGATAATGCTTAGTTTTATGCTTTAAACACTTGTGCTCAAGAGTTGGTGTGATTGTATGGCTCGATTTGGATCAACCTTGGCCTTTTGGCCATGGTCGAAGATCCACACGGGCGTCGGAATTTCCACACGCCCGTGTGGATGCTCGGGTGTGTTCTTTTTTGTGTTCAGAGAGAACACACGGCCGTGTGGAAATTCCACACGGCCGTGTGACCCTCTCGGGAACCTATTTTATGCCCCCGAAATGACTCGTTTGCCTCTCTTATGCGAAGGAATGCCTCGAAGGATGAAGAAACTCGGCATAAGTGCCCACGTGAGTCTCGTGAGCTCGCGCCGAACCATTGGAGTTCGCCGTGCCCGAGCATCAAATACGGCTTGAGCGCCTCTCAAGGCTCAAGTTCGGCTAGACGCAAACCCCCAATTTGCAAGCATTAGCGGCGATAGAGCATGCACATGCGGAAGAATTGGCGGAAGAAGTCCGGGAGTTAATTGCCGTGGGTGGTTGGAACAAGTTACTTGTGCATTAAGGATCCGGCCACCCGCGACATCACTCTAGAGGTCCTCGCTTCGTTTGAGTTTGATCGATCACATACGGACTATCACCGGGCCGACACGGTTGATTTCCGCATCTTTGGGCAGTATCACAAAGCATGAGTCTGACGGATTTTGCCATCGCCCTCGGCCTCGTATGATAGAGATTTCATCCACATCGAGGAGTACGCACAGCTTCCAGTTGATTATCCATTCCCCGTGACTCTAAGCCGAGTGTGCAAGATTCTATGTGGGGATATTCGGTACTAACCTGGATCGACAAAGGCTTCTCTCGCTTCTCCTCCCGGCCCAAGGTATATCCATGCTATTCTTAGCAGGTCAATCAATGGACGGGGAGACAGCACCGGTGTATTGGGGCGGCTGGACCTTCTTTACTTATACTCTATGGTCCAGAGCTTACCCTTGCACCTGGGATACATAGTAGCAGATTATCTGAGGCACCAGGGGCAGTACGCGCGGATAGGAGTCCTTTTGACTGGCCCTTACATCACCCGACTCATCAGAGTGATGGGGTTGATTGATGCTGTCCGTGGAGTCGACAAGGTGATCTTCCCCTCTCCACTAGGCCTTGAGACGTTACGTATGATGGGCATGGCGAAGAGGGCTGCTCCAGGCAGGTATGTGCTTGTTGTCCCTTTCCCAGAGGAGTCGAAGGAAGAGAGTGAGGAGCATGAGGAGACGGAGGACATCACCAGCAACACCAGCAGACGACGACGCTTGAGACGTCTTTAGCTTCTTTTTACTTTTATTTCTCTTATTTACTTTTGTGCTATTTCAGAACTTGTTTACTCAGAAAAGGTTTATCTTCTGAGATCTATCTTTCTGTTTTTAGTCGTGTTTAGTTTGTTTCGAGTTTAAGCTTTGATGTATGCTTATAAACTCGTTTTATCTTTTATTTGTGTTGAGCTTCACTAAACCCCTTTTGTGACGTGCAGATGGTCTTGTGAGTAATGTTTTTGAGGAATAGCCATAGGCAAGGCCGTGTGCTTCATCCACGCGGCCGTGTGAACTTCACAATCCTTCACAGCTTCAGTCCCCGCCACTTCAGCTCCACCACAATATACATATGAAGATCATGGGAGTGTTGTTTTTAATACCCACATTTTCATGTTTAGTTATTTACATATTTCTATTCTTTATGCATGCATTTATACATTGAGGGCACTGTCCATCTCAAGTGTGGGGGGGGGGGGAGTTCACGTTACACACGTTCTTTATTTATGCTCATCATTTTCATGCTCATTTAGCCGATGATAGTTCACCTTAACTGACAAGAATTATATTTTTGAATTTAGGTGAAAATTTAAACATCGTTTGTCACCATGCTCTAGTTTACTTGAAAAACTTAGAAATTTTTTGTCTGATTGCATTTCTTACACCTTTCTTGCTCTGTTAACCCTGATAACTCTAGTTCAATGTTGAAAGGACCTTAGTTTCATTCTTTTAGTAAAAAAAAAAAAAGAATGCTTTTATTTGTTTACTTGTTTCGGGGTGGAAAGAGCTACCACCTATGTTCTATGCAGCTACTCTCATAAATCGGATACTAGCTATGCCCTAATGAGAGAAAGAGCTATCTAATAGGCTGTGTGAAAGCTAACACTCCCAAGGTTGAAAGAGATACCACCTCAAAAGCGTGAAAGCCGCCCGAGAGGCATCTTGGGAAATGGCTACCTTTGAGGTTGTGTGCAGCTACTACCTATTTTTTGTCCTCAAAAAAGTCATTTTCAATAAGAACTTTTAAGAGTAAACTTGGGGTTGACATGAGTAAGCATACACACACACGGGCAAATGATTCTATTTTCTTTGTGATTTGAGTTTTTGCTAGAGCATTGGTTTTTATCTTTCCATGTTGTAAATTGTTCTTTTGTTTAAGAATGTTCTCCTTACATACTTTTTGGTGAACTTAAGGCTAAGTACTTCCATCACTCTACTTGTGAATTTTATTGTATAAATTTTGCTTGAGGACAAGCAAAAACTTAAGTGTGGGGGAGTTCTTTGCCCCGATACTCCGGACTTCACTCCTTTCTTCTTATGAGGCCACCCGGATGGACACACGCCCGTATGGTAGATCATGTGGTGTTTCTTGGTGTCTATAAACCCTTGGAGAGCTTTTGAAGTCCTCGAGCAAACCAGAGCATGAGAACATGACTCGCCTTTTTGCCCTTTTACATCTTCAAGTGACTTGAACCCCATAGAAGTTGGCACACACCCTCATGTCTGACCCTAGTTTGTCGTTGATCGTTATGAAAGTGCAAAAGAACTCCACCCGGCACCTTCATGACCTATTTTTGCCTTGTTTCCTCCAAACCTTCTTTACAATCCTAATTGCATGGAAGAACACAAAAACAAACAAAATGAGCAATAAAACCCGACAAAAGTAATGCTCATGAAAGAAAAACACATCAATTATTGTGTACATATAAGTAGTTACCAGTTTTTTTAAAAACAAATTTTAAATGGAGTTTTTATGCTTTATAGTACACTAAAACAAATATGGCTTTCAAGCACTATGTGTTCCTAAATTTGTGTCCATCATATAATTTTGTTTGTTTTAATTCCTACATCCATTATCATGATTGATATTATCCAACAAAGATTCATGAGGCATTCTATATAAACAATCACATCTTAAATAGTTCAAAGTATTGCTTGAAATTCATAATCCAAACTCAAAAGTAAAACAAAGTCTAGATATATTGTTTTTAATAATCCAAAACATAAAACATGTCCATATCATAACCAACGAAATAAAGTTAAACAGAACATCTAGATGAAACCATCTAATACACTCTTCACATAAATCAGCCTCGCATCATCATCTGGAAATGAAAAAAATGATTCATTCTTACCTCGATCTGTTGAAATGCGTATTGAATAAACTGCCTCTTCCTTAGTTGAACCGTTGAGTTTTTTGATGTTCTCATATAGAAGTGTATTTTTATTTGTATTTGCACTTAAGTGTTGGAAATAGGTTTCCACTTTTCTTATCTCTTGATTTGTTGCTGCATAAATATCGTAAAATCTTTCCATGTGCTTGGAGAAGGAATCCTTAGTTGATCCCTTTTTCATTTGCTTTTTTGGAGACACACTTGACTCCCCTTGCATCTTGTCTTATTAATAAGTATACAATTGTACATATTTTATATATTCAATTGTATACTTATAGAGTTAGTATGGGAGTAATTTAGTGGAGTATGAGCCTAAATCGTTTATAAATTGTCTTCGAAGGCACCAAGTGTGGATTAAAGTCAGAAGGGAGCCAAAACAAGTAATTGGGAACAAAGATATCGGAGATGGCATGCTCTCGCACAAGCACTTGGATGATTGCATCGTTTACGGACTCCTTACAGCCGGGCTTACAGTCGTAAGCCACATGTAGAGAATATTACGGTATCCTTATGCCCGTAAGTGAAGAGGTCCTGTAATACAGAGGAATTTACGGTCAGGCTTACGCCCGTATAAGCCAAATTCAGAGGACTTTACGGGGGGAACTCCAGACCGTAAGTGAGGGCGTAAGGCAATGGAAAAGTGAAATCCCGATGCTTACGGCCTGGCCGGTCGTAAGCTTACGGCTATTTAAGCCTTTGCTGAAGAGAGAGAGAGGACTTTTTTTTCTATTTTTCATGATTAGGTTTTCTTGAGTTAGAGGGAGAGGGTGGATGGAGAAGGAAAGAGCTCAATTGCAAGATCAAGAAGGAATTCCTCCAACAAAGACCCAAGGAATCGGTGTGTGCTTCGATCTTCACCAACCTCATCATCTACTAGGCCACCACCGCAACGTTGAGGGGAACTTCAGAGCAACCCTCGTTCCTTTGGTTTGAGGGAGATTTCCACTACATTTCCTTATAATGAATGCTTATAACTTCTTGCTTGTATTACCTTGCATCATGAGCTAATCCCCCCTTAGGGGAACTTGGACTTGAACCTTAGGGGAATTGTTAAACTCTTCTTTTATTCCTTGAATGACAATTATTTGTGATACTTAATCTTTGGAATGCATGTGTGAATTGATATGTGTCATTTATACAGGGGTAAATTTATTAGAATGCCACCGTGTTATGGCCATTTTTCACTTTGATGCTTGTATTTCAATTTGTTTTTTTTTTCGGTCCTTGGTTATCGATTTATATTCACATGGATGTCACTTGGGAAATTCCCGCCGAATCTTGCTGATGTGGCTGCCGGAAATGCCACATCGGTTGTGATAACTCAAGCATTTCGTCCACTATGGCGACGCCACGTCGGCAAATGTCCACCTCGGCACAACTTACCCAAGTCAAGCATCCAGCTTAGCCGCCACCTTCTTCCTCGAGGGGATGCCCTTGAATCACAACGCTAGGGAAGACAGGGAGAAACCCGGGAGCTCGCTCAACCAAGTGGCAATTATATTGGGAGTTTGCTCAAGAGGAGGCCCTTGGTGTGGACTGTAAGGGAAGATAAAGAGTGAGGGAGATAAGGAGTAGGGGAGTAGTAGAAGAGGGATGCATTTTTTTTTTTTGGATTCCCATATTGTTGACTCGTAAGGGAAGATAAGGAGTGAGGGAGATAAAGAGTTCCAGCGACATATGGGTTGCTTCTCCTTTCTTTCTTTTTCGGGTAAAAAGGTGAAAATAGGGCCCGGGGTTAAGTTGAAAGGGGGTTGATCTTCACATCTGGCCGCCGCCGAGCCTGGATGCTAACTAGGGTCTTGGGACATTTGCCGACGTGGCGTTGCCACAGGTGGACGAAATGCCGAGTTATCACAACCGATGTGGCATTTCCGGCAGCCACATCAGCAAGATTCGGCCGGAATTTCCCAAGTAACCTCCCCCTGTGAATATAAATCGATAACTAGTGACCGAAAAAAAACAAATTGAAATACAAGCATCAAAGTGAAAAATGGCCATAACACGGTGACATCCTAATAAATTTACCCCATTTATACATTGCGTGATTGTTGACGAGCGGTGAAAACCCGTTATTCGATAGATTAGCGTGCGGTGAAAACCAGTCGTCCTTGAGGCTAGGCGTGAGGTGAAAACCCATTATACCTTTCGAATTTGCGTGCGGTGAAAACCCGTCTTACCTTCACATTCTTGTTAAGATTGCTTGTAATTGAGCGAGGTTTATCTCGTTGAGTTAGTACCTCACTTGTCTAATCACCGAGTTAGTATTGTCCAAGTATACCCTCCTCTACCACCGATTCTCACAACTATTGTTGTTTTCAGTCTTCTAGGTAATTCTGGACTTTCCAATAATCACCCTTTCTAGGCTAGATTTCATAAGCTAAAATTAGTACTAGTATGCCTACTCCATGTGGTTCGACAACCCGATCCCCTCCTTACTCCTCTTACATGAAGCATTCGAGGAATCATCGCTTGCATTTTCAGAGATAAAGAGATGCTCATTTTCTAAGTCAATATCCACACTAAAGTAGTCATCTTCAACCATGCTCTTCATTGCTGCATAAGCTTCAAAAGTTGCTTTTGGTCGTTGCGAGTATTGAGTTCTCCCTTTCTAAAGCTTCCACATATTCACTTGCAAATTTAGCTCCGTCTCCAATTGTCTGATCCTTCCCAAAAATGATTGCTAGCTCATCGAAATAAGTGAATTGCTTGTTTCTAAGTCCAACAACCTCTTTGTGACTCTACATTATAAGTAGTTATTAGTGATATTGTGCATAAGAGCATAATTATAAATTGTCTAGTAGAGTTTCATTTCATATTACCTTCAACCAAGAATACCATACATCATCCTCACAAGTTACATATTTGTGAGCTTCGTCCCATCCAAACCTAGATTGGCTCCTCATCTCCTTTAGTTCTCTAAACTATGCTTTGAGTGTCCTCATCTTAGATTTAATATGAGGATCACCCATGATTTTGCAATTGGGAATCTTTTCACTCATCCATTTTTGTAGTTGACTCAAGTATCTTGTTGTGAAGCCATGGTCTACTCTTCAACCTTGGTGATAAGTATACAATTATGCGTATTTTATATATTAAATTTGTATACTTATCGAGTTAGTATTTGAATGCGGAAGTTTGACCTTTTTCGCTTCTTTTGTGTTTTGGTTTCTTGTGTAGAAGTTGTGTGTTTAAATTTTTCGTCGGGTGTTTTTTGTGTTTAGGATCTTAGTTAAGGTTCTTTTTAGAGTAGAAAAGATGAGGAAAAACCTTTGGGGAAACAGCTTTTTAAGTAGAGGGTGTAAGGCATCTAAATGCCGCAAGAAACCCCCAAAAACGGGGGCCTTGCGGCCTCCCACGCGGGCCGTATGGGAGGCCGCAAGCGGCCATGCGACCCCCTTGCGGGTGCATGGCCGCCATCAAGGCTCTCTCGGGAAAAGGGCCTCACGGTCTCCCATGCTCCCCGCAAGGGAGCCCGCGAGCCCTCCCGCGCTTTGAGTCTATAAATACCCGATTTGAAACTCAAATGGCCTTCATAGGACCTTTTTCCCTCTCTTTTTCTCCCCATCTTGAATCCTCATTCTCTCCTTTATTAGATCTTCATTCTTGAGCTCCAAGAAAGAAGAAAGGTGTTGAACTCTCCCTCTCCTCCATTGATGATGATTCTCCTCTAGATCTAGCAAGGTTTAAGGTGAGTTTTCTTCTCTTCTTCAATTTCTTGTTCTTTTATTCAATTCCCTATAGATCCATGAAGGAATAGTGTGGATCTATTATGGATCTAATGTTTGATTGGAATTAAGGCATAGATCTAATGTTTGGATTGTTTAAGAGCCTTGATCTCATGTTTTGGTGAAGAATGAGGGAGATCCTTCATCTCTAACCAATGATTCTTGTAGATCCGAACCCAATTGTGAATTTGTTGATTCCTTTATGATCTTTAGGGTTATGAGGATCCTATTATTGTTAATTCTTGAATCTAGAATATCTAGTGAACCTTAGAAGCCATGAGATCTAATTTGGATCATTCTCTCCTCTCTTGTTTATTGTTTAGGTTATGTGATTGATTCTTGTTTTTCTTGGATGGTTAATGGGATCTAGGAGGTGGATCTAAAAGCAAGGGTAAAGAGCAAGTTGGTGAGTAACCCGGAGGGTTCAATATCGCCAAGTTTGTGAGTGGGAAATTGTTTAATTCATGAGCTATGATCCTGCTTGTTTGAATACCTAATTATATATGTTCTTGAATGATGAATTTCATGTTTCAAAGCTTTCTTGAGATGTTTTCATGAAACTTTGAATAATGATGATTTATGTTTCAATTTATTTCTTGATTCAAGACATTGATCATTTATACTTTTTGATTTCTGATCCGATGTACTTTTTATTAAGGTTATTGATCATTTATACTTTGCGGTTTATGATTCGATATACTTTTCGATTATAATCAATGATCTTTTATTTTTCTTAAAGGATGAAAACCCTATATCTTGAAATGCATATTTTCAAAGTATTGTCAAAGGGTTAATGTTCTTGACATAAAGACCCAAGAAAGGGCCTAAGTGAATCAAAATGGATTTCTTGGTGATGAAGCTCTATTTGAAATATTGTTCTTTGTGATTTGAAATGTGTTTTCAAAGAATACTTTTATGATAATATTCTTGATGAAAATAATATCATTGCTGATGTTTACTCAAGAATTCACTTTCGAATTGAGAGTTGTATCTCTTGACGAGATTTATGATATCATGATATCATATTGATGTGTTCATATTATTATCGTGATGCTTTCATGATGAGTCTACGGGCGGGATGGATATCCCAAATGTTTCGATGGTAACATTGGGGGAATCCCCATCTTTTGCAGAAGCGAATCTCCATGGAACGACCTAGTTGGGGTGGCGTGGAGTTCTCGGCTGACTAGCCTTTACAGGAGGCGCGTTGAAAACCTGAAGGTGCTGTATTGGGTTCCCGGAGTCACCACACGGGATTCCCAACGGCCAACGCCAAGATACACACATCTTGGTGGCTCCTGACCTAGCCACGGCCATGGTTAGTGATGAAGGGTTTTCATAGACTGTTGATGATGCTATCGATAGAGGATGTCCGCATGTGTTGCACTATAAATCCTTGACTCGATAGGTTTGATCTTTTAACAAGTATTCTTAACTTGAATTTTCAATGTTGAATCTCTTTTAAATGATTTTCAGAGTTTTAATGATGCCTTTCTTTGAGAAAGTTGGAAAGCTTCTTATATTGAAATGTGTATTTAAAGCATTTTGTAAGTTGTTGGTTATTAAAGATATACATATATTTTCGGCATATCATTTTGTTACACTTGTATGAGTTATAGCTCCATGTTCAACCCCTCACTAAGTAACTTAGTTACTCATCCATTCTTCTTCTCTTCTTTACAGGTGTTAGCACGGCAGCAGGGCGTGAGACGCGATAGTGCTTGGCACAGCTATTCTTACATTTACCTTTGAGTAGTGTATGATTCATAAACATTATTGTCATGTATAAGATGAATCCACTAGGACCTATGTTTTCATATTTTCATTTTGGTATTGAATAATCTTGATTGATTAAGTCAGGACCTTAGGTTGTATGAGCTTTACACCCAAAGTGTTTGGGGGAGACTATGTTGTGTTCATGATCATTCTCGTTGTGATTTCCAAGGTTATATACATCGTGTGAGTATGTTAATTTTGCACACAGTTGTGGTTGAATACCTTTAGATTTAGAGTATTATTGTTGTGATATTAATATTGTATAGGTAATGTGTTAGCCTTGCGGCAATCTAAGGTTGAAGCGGGCGTCCGACCTCCCCCGGGTTGCCGTGGCGGTAGTGTCATGGGCCGGGACCCGAGGGTTTGGGCGTGACATTGTGTAATTTAGTGGAATACGAGCCTAAATCGAGTATGAATTGTCTTCGCAAGCACCAAGTGTAAGTTAAAACCAAAGGAAAGCTAGAGGTAGCAATTAGGAATGAAAACATCAAAGATGGCATGCTCCCCGACTTAGCACTTGGAGGGCCGCAATGCTTACGGGCACCTTACCGCCGTGCTTATGGCCGTAAGCCAAATCCGTAAGGCCTTGCGGGCATCCTTATACCCGTAAGAGGAGAAGCCCCACAGTACGGTCGGGCCTTACGGCCGTAAGCGAGACCGTAAGCAGAAGACAGAGGCGTTTACGGGAGCAACCTATGCCCGTAAGGATTGAGAGAAGAATTATCGGAAGGGGGTTTACGAGCCTAGCTTACAGCCGTAAGCAGGACCGTAACCCAAAAGACAGAGAACCTTACGGGAAAGGCTTACGGCCGTAAGCCTTTCCCGTAAGGCACGAGGTAAAGTGAAATCCTAACGCTTACAGCCTGGCTTTCGCCAATAAGCCGGCCGTAAACTTACCAATCTATTTAAGCCTTTACTGAAAAGAGAGAAGGGGGGCTGTTTTTAGGTTTTGGTTTTAATTTTGGGGAGAGAGTGGCTGGAGAAGGGAAGAGCTCAACTACGAGATCAAGAGGGATTCCTCCTTCCAAAGGCAAAGAACCCGCGAATCCCTCCATCAACATCACTTTCATCATCCATTAGGGCATCATCGTTGCCGAGGACTGCGTTCCCCCAATGTCAAGGGGAATTTCAGGCCAATCCTTGTCGTCTTGGTTTTGAGGGAGTTCTCCATTTTACTTTCTCATTATGACAATCGATATTTGTAATTCATTGAATTCATTTGTTTGCATCATGAGCTAAACCCTTTTTTTGGGAAGCTTGAACTTGAAACCTTGGGGGATTGTTGAACTCTACTTGTATTCCTTTAATCTCAATTAATTGTGATGTTTAACCTTAGAAATGTATGTGTGAATTGATGTATGTCTTCTACATGTTGCGTGATTGTTGACGAGCGGTGAAAACCCGTTGTTCATTGATAAACGTCTAAATATACGTATTTTATTGGTATTTGCGTGTATTATTTTGTTATCTTTTTGCTAAGTCGACGCATATTTTTTGTTTAAATTTGTTTTATTTGTGTTACAGGCCCTGAATAAGCCAAAATGAGCTCAAGGACGTATTTATGAAGAAATCAACACCAAATATGGCGTTTTTGAGCTTCATCACTGTAGCAGTACTGTAACAAAATTGATGTATCAGGATACTGTAGCAGGTGCAGTAGCAAGTACTGTAGCACCTGAGACGAAAAAAAACTGGAAAGTTTCTGGGAGCCTTGCAGGCAACCTTGCGCCCGCAAGGTAGCCCGTATGATGTCGCGATGTCACCCTTTTTAAGGGTTTTCAAGGTTTTCTAAAAGGGACTTTTGCCTTCTCCTTAGAGCTACACACCACCATCTTCAAATCCGGCTTGGAGGAAGGCTTGGAGGGCGTTTTCACGGCAAGATTGGCTGGGAGAGTGCGTTTTTGAGCAAGATCCACTTCTAGGGCTCATTGGAGAAAGGTTGGAGACAAGGTAAGCCACCTCTTGAGTGGCGTCTTCGGAACTTCATTTCCATCCTTGAGGGAGTTGATCATGCCTTATTTAGTTGTTTTCATGCTTTTGATTGTATATTTTGAGATTATGAACAACTAAACTCCAAGGTCACTGGATGTTGGTGAACCTTAGGGTGAACTTGTGTATTTTTGGATGCTTTGTTTTAATTAATACTTGTTGGCTTGTTTGTGATCCTTGTTTGGTGTTCTTGAATGTTAGGGTATGCATGAGAACTCTGTGTATCTTTACATAGGCAATACTAGGTTGCATGACCATTGTCCTAGTGTTAAACTCACCAAGCTTGGAAGGGAAATACAAATAAATACCCCATGACCACCGGATATTTGTACCCCTCCAATTCTAGGATTAAGTACTCACTTGTATTTCTACCCTAACTTGAGAAAACCACCTTGCCCTTTGCAATGGTAGCAGGATTTGGACGGAATAGATTCCGTATCCAATACTCGTACCGGATTAGGGGTCAATTGCCGTGACCATCGAGTTAACCTAATCTAGGGTTTTCTCGGTCCAACTAGCCACTTGCATATTAGTTCAACATCCTGTACACTTTAGTAGCCCCTGAGGGGATCCTCATCCGTGACCGTTTTCTCACCCTGATTTCTCTCGTTTATCGTCCTGGTTATTTAGCACCTTGAATTGCATTTGTTTTATTTATTTGCATTTTCATCCTTTACTCTCGAGTTTGATCGGCTAGACAACATTGCGAGAAGGAAGTAAGGATAGATTCTCGGGCCCTTGGGAATACAACTCACTCGTGCGTGCAAGAGTGGTTTATTACTTGATGACCCCGTGCGCTTGCGGGGAACCCACTATTCATTTGATTTAGCGTACGGTGAAACCCCGTTGGTTCTTATAAACCGGCGTGCGGTGAAAACCCGTTAGGTCGAACGAATTAACGTGCGGTGAAAATCCATCTTACCATCACATTCCTGTTAAAACTACCTTTAATTGAGCAAGGATTAGTTGTATGAGTTAGTGCTTCATTGTCTAATCCCCGAGGGAGTATTGTCCAAGTATTCCCATCTCGCCAATCGATCTCTACCCCCTTTATTGTTTATAATCCTTGTAGTTACTTAGTTAGACTTGTCAATCACCATTTCTTCCAGGCTAGATTTCATAAGCTGAAGGTAGTACTAGTGCATTTGCTCCCTGTAGTTCAACAACCCGACCCTTCACCGGGTCCACTTTATTACTTGATGACCTTGCACTTGCGGTGGCTCAAAGAGCGTGTCATTTGGTTCACAAGCTCTAAGCAACATTCAATCAAAATTTTGTCCTCCGCTAGAGTCCACTGATAGATGTTCCTCTTGTTAGTCTTTACACTTGCTTCACTTGTTAAGTTCTCCATCTATACAAAAGCAAACATTGCCACCACCAAGGATAGTAATTTAAGAAAAATCGCATTTTATAAATAACATAATAAACACTTTCATATATATAACATAGAAAACATAATAAACTGTTTCATAAATAATAGATAAACACAATATTTACATTGATAAAAGAGGAAAATATATAGATTGCATACAACTCTCAATTATATAAAGCATTTTTCAAAATTACATAGACCACCCAAAAGTCATTAAACATATGGCAATAGTTGCCCTTAAAGATAATAAATAAATAAAAAATTTTAATTTCAAAGTTGATTCCTAGAAGCTTGCCACTCATTCCACATTTCTTGAGCCAAGTTGTCTCTAAAAGTTGTTCTGCATTGGAAGTCTCAATGTACTGAATGCTTTGTGCATTAGAGAAAGGTTCTAAATCAGCATACGACTCATCCAATTCAGCCTCTAGTGGATCAAGAGTCATCTCCCTTCTAATATGATTATGTAGCAGTGGATATCCACTTATAATCCAATAATGTGTTTTAACTAGGTACCAAGACCTATCTCAAAATATTGCCCATCACATTTTCAACAGTCCAAAACACATTTCAATGACATTTCGTGCACTTGAGTGTTTGTAGTTGAACAATTCTTCTTTTTATTGTGGATGATTGTTTTGTCTCCACTCATTCAAATGGTAACGTTGCCTTCTATGTGGAACTAGGAATCCCTCCCCATTTGTATAACCCGCATCACAAAGGTAGTAAAAACCTGAATTTAGAAGCTTCTTTTATTTTTTAAACTTAAATGATAAAGGTTACACTATTGTTTTGCTAATTTGAGAACATAAGAGATTATTACCTTGAGGAACTTTTAAACCATTTGACCTTGATAGTGCACTTCGCAAGCACCCGGAATCTACCGTAGAACCTTCCTACCCGTGCAATATATATATGAATTGCAAATCTTGTGAACACACACCTAGAACATTAGTGGCAATTTCTCCTTTTCTTGTTCTCGTATCTAGGCTTGTCAACTTCAGGGACATTGACCTTTATATAAGTCAAATCTGAATCAAACACCATCCTCCTAGGATTGACTTGCCTAATGAGATGGCTCTCATAACTACAACTCATTTTTCTTTTTCGGTTTCTATTTTTTAACTTTAAGATATAGAACTCCAAAACCGAACTAATTATAGAAAACAAGTTGTTCGGATGTAGAATAACAAGTATATGCAACCAAGAGCATTGCATAATCTTCTTCTAGAATTTCATCCATTTCAGCAACTATAATCAAAATTGACCTATAAAAATATATGATAAAAATATTGACACACCCTTGCGTGTGTTCCGCAAGTGCACGGGTGTCGAAGTAATAAAGTACCCAAACGGGTGGGTAGTCGAATCCACGGGGAGTAGACGTAAGAACAAAGAACACTTTGCTAAGTAGCCAAAGACAAATCAATTGTTGTTGTGATTGAAAATAAAACAAGAAAAACATAAATAAAGTACCGAAAGTAAAAGCTAGAGTGTAGAAATAAACCAATATGAACATGGGGTACTCGGACAATGCTCCCCTAGAATCCTAGTTTCTAGTGCAAAACTTAAGTTACTCTTCTTAAAATGAGAATCAATGAGTCGTGGAAATCCAAAGGTATAGGGTCCCAAAGTCAACCCCGACTAGCCCCATACGAGGTCCCGGCGGAGAGAAAGACTCTCGACGCCTCACACCACGTATGACCGCGAAAAGCTTGTGGGAATCCAAATGATAAACCCTATTATGAAATATGGACCAACCCCTTTAGTCCAAAGCGGAAGATCCCTAATCACAAATAAGTCCCGGCGGAAAGGTCCTCTCAACGCCTAACTCTCTTTGAGATCGAAGTTATCTCGTGGAATGAGAAGCTAGGGTAAATCACACCGGAGGGGAAAGGGTACGTGTTGCTACCTCTCAACTCACCCTCTCAACCCTCTTCAATCTTGATTGATCTAATCCTAATGGTGATGGTCACTCGTCAAAAGGATGATTAAATGTGATTGTCAACCCTAGTGTCACTCTAAGGGAAAATCCAAGAAGCATACAAGATTAAAACTCAAATTAAAACTCAAATTAAAACTCAAATTAAAGAACAGCAATAAAGTCATAGAAACATAGAAATTCTAGAGTTTACATGTCCAAGCACCCACTAGGGTTTTAGCTCTCCATGGAGCAATACAAGATCATGAAAGAAATGGAAATTAAATGCAAACAATCCATAAGTAAAACCCCCTTAAGCTCCGTGCCGATGGTCTATGAGAGCTTCTTCTTCTTCTCCAAATGATGCTTCCTCCAAGCCTAGGGCACACCTCGCCGAATCGAGTCATCGAAGGCTCCCCCAAGAGCTCTCCTTGGAAGGGATTGATGTTGAAATCGATGAAGAAGCACCCCCAAAGCGTAGCAAGAACCTCCCCGAACCCTAGCCGTCACCCCCTCTCAAGTTTGGAAGAAGATCCCCCAAATAACGCTTCGTAACGGCTTTATAATTGGCCATCTCGAGGATCCACACGAGGTTGTGGATGAGCCACACGGCCGTGTGGAAATTCCACATGGCCGTGTGGAAATTCCACACGCCCATATGGAGTTTCAGCCCCGTGGAAACTTGCGTATTGGTCCCCGATTTCGCCCGTTTCTTCTCTTGAGGTCACACGGACGGACACACGCCCATGTGAAAGGTCATGTGGCATTTCTTGACGATGAAAAAAAAAACCTTGGAGAGCTTTTGAAATCTTCGAACAAATCCGAACAAGCGGGCATGACCGCCTTCGTGTCCTTCTACAAGAATTGTCTTGAAGCCTTTAGAAGTTGGCACATACCCCCTCGTTTGAACCCGATTTGTGTCTTGAACTTTGTATTTGCACAAAAGAGCTCCACTTGGCACCATTATGACCTAATCTTGCCTTTATTCACGTACCATGTCTTCACAACCCTAATTGCACGAAAGAACACAACAAAGACACGAAATTAGCTATACAACCCGAGAAATATGATGCTCATGCGTGAAAAACATTTCCAAAAATATGTACATGCAAGCACTTATCAAATATCTAAGCCTAAAAAAAGTTGATGAAAGCTCTTTGCATACATAAAAATATGAAAGTATATAATACAATATTTATACAATATTTGAGTGATAGAAAAAAGCTTTTCTTGGAATGGATGAAATATAGAAATTTATTAACCAAATATCTAATTAACCATATATAGTATGAAATAGAGAAAAAGGCTTTTCCTAAACACTCGAGTATATACATATATTTTATTAACCAAATTTAAAATTCATAAGATAATCCTATAGTGTGTGTGTATATATATATATATATATTAATCAAATATAAAATTCATAACATAATCATATATTTTGGTTCAAATTCAGAAAACAATTGTCGTCCAGAAATATATGTCTAAACTCTCTCACTCTTTCTTATTCTTATGTTATCCTATTGGATAAATTTAATTCAAAATAGATATTCTCCCATAAAAATATTATCTAAATAAAATTGCTTAATTAATTCAATTAAAATAGAACTTTCACAATAAAAAACATAAACAAAATTCAATACGATGATAATCAAACAATAATCAAACAAGTTTGAGGAAAAAAATTACCAAAATTGCTCCGATTGGAAAGAAGCGACAATGCCGAATTGGGAAATAATTTGCGTTAGAGTTTTTGTGAAGAGAAAAGAAGCAAGGAAAAATTTTTATATAATAAAAGGGGAATATGGTAATTTTATAATTACCCAATTTTCCACCCATGGATGCAATCACTTTCACACCACCTCCCCTTGTGAATCACTTTCTCTGGTCAGAGAGTTAGTGATTGCGAAAAGACCATTTATTTTTTAAAAATTCAAGCGAACGATTGTAGGAAAAGTTGTTATTTTACATCGTATCAAACAGTCCCTCAGAGAGAAATTTCTCTGGCATGGGGTTTCTTCTTGACTTGGTGAACATCATCAAAGATACACTAGAATAAGTTTTGGAAGGCTTTTGCATGGCCAATATGTTGTGGTTTAAATCATATAAGTCTTTGTCACATGATATTGTATCTCATGCATTGTGAAGTTCAATTAGCATTTGAGTTTGAAATCTTGTCCTATCTGTAAGCTACCATTGTCTCCCTCTCCACAAAATATTTAGCATTGATGAAGATCACATTTAATGTCATTGCAGTTATTTGTTTTTATTTAGAAAAATGAGTATAATAGGAGGTTTCTAACATATATTCCAAATACAAATTCTTAATGTGATCTTTCTTTTTATGAGTTTTAAATTCACCCATAAGAGAAAAGCTTTCCTGGAAATATTTATAGTGTTTGTGGTAATTGAGTTGACCACTGTCAGCTTTAGGCTTCTTTGATGTTCATTTTATTATGGTTAGTTTCTTACCAACGATTAAAACACTCTAAATGATACTATTATCCATCATGACTAGTAATTGTCAGGATTAGGATGATGTTCATAAATCAATTTATATTTGTATTACTATCATTTTCAATTTCCAACTAATTCTAGGCTTTGTGTTACTGTATGTGTCCAGGAAGTGCAAGTTCTTTGCAATTTTTTAAGTTGACAACACTGGTTCAAAAAGCTATTTTAATATATAATGATATTGACTCTTGTGGACCATAATGTGGAGTCTTGTATAAAATTAAGCCTTTTCACTTTGTTTAAGTTGCCTCCCTTATTTTTTAAATTGTATAATGATGAAAATTGTGACTAACAATTTAACTATTTATACTCCCTATTGAAGGTTACTAATATCCAAAAGCCATGATAATTACTTTGGTTCTCATCTTATATTTGTAAAAGTTCTCACATGTTCATTTTCTCTTGAAGCCCATACAACATCCCTTGCTACTTATGTGAGAAATGCAATGATAGACTTAAGGCATGAAAATGGAAAAACAATGCTTGCAAACTTTACGGAAGAGACTTGATAAAGGTCAGTTCTAGTTATAGAGAAACATGAATCCTTTGTTTTTTTAGTGAGTATTTATTGCAGATCACTCTTCATGTTTACATTTAGAAAGCAGTATATGTCTAACATGCCTGACCACAGTTCTTTTACATTTTTTGCGCAATAACCTTTTGGGCTTACCATAAATTGCCTTTAATATTATTGATTTTATAGTTTCTACCATATTTTAGCATATCTTTTTCTTTGGTTGTGACTGTTTAATGACTTTTGTTCTCATTCATGGATTTTTTTTCTTTTTTATAGATGAGCTTTTGTAGAGATATTTGGGAAAATATTTGACTTGAAGTGTGTAGGTATGCATATGTGTTGGAAATTGTAGGAGAAAGAGTTAGAAAAGAACTTTCATCTTTGTTCAAAACTCAATTTTGTTTGGGAAACTATGAAGTATATATATCATGTGACCTTCAACGCTTCATTTATTTTCTCTTGAAGCTAAGGGCATGTTCATTTGGGCTCAAGTGGGGGGAAGTGGGTTGACTTCCCCCCACTTCATATGTTCTTTTGTCATGAAGTGGGGGAAGTGGCACTTCCCCCACTTCCTACTGAAGTCAAAACATAACTAAATCCACTTCAGTGTTTTTGTTGCTAAAGAGGCTGAAGTGACTTTCATATAAATACGGACTTCTTCCACTTCCCCTACCCAAATGAACTCCTTGGAAGTGACCATTTCTTTTTCGTGAGGATGCTGATGATACTCAAACAGAGAAGATAACCCTAACCTCTCAGGCGTCGGCGATCGGCAAGAGGGCTGCGAGTTGATACAGATCTGCTGTGGTGCCACGTTGAGCTTGGGATCGCTCACCGTCACTGTGCCGAGGCTTGGTTCTGGGTTAAGGGCAGAAGGTATTGTTTCTTCTCTCGCTCTCATTGTTTCTCTCTCTCTCTCTCTCTCTCTCTCTCTCTCTTCTGCCTTCTGCACTAAACTTTTGATGCATTTACTTTGAGAAATATGGATCTTTTATAACTAATTAGGGCTAATCTGATGTTTTCCTCCCAAACTATGAGTTCTCAAATAAATTTCATGGAATTTGTGTTTACTGTATGACATTTATTCCTCACGAGGCATGGGAAAATAGACGCTGGAGATGGAAAGCTGATGAGTCTTTAGATACGAAGATCTATTAGTGTTGACAATTGTCTAATTGACAATAGAGTTCTTTATGGGTCAGGCATGCTTGGCTTATGAATTTACTTCATTTTTTTTTCACATTTCACAAAAAGTTTTTTGAAAATTTTGTTAATTTTGCAAACCTTAGTAATATATAGTCAATGAGTGTGGATAGGTCCATCACCGCCTTTGTGATAACTATATCTATTAAGCACCAATCCTCGCCTGTCAATCCTCGCTTGTCATTTTCTATCAATGAGTTTTGGTATATGGCCTTACAAGTTTATCCTCATTATTGTTCATCATATTTGGGCTAAAATTAGTTTCCTATAAAATCAAACTTAGGAACTTCCCATCCCCGAAAAATGCTATAAATGTCTTTTTTTTTTTTCTAAATCCTTAAAATTTGTACATGTTTGAACGTAAGAGCCGTTGGCAAAGTTATTTACATCGAACATGTTTGTAATATTATTAACTTGTGATAAGTTATCTTCAGTGGTTCATTTTTTTTTTTTTTTTTGCATTCTATTGTTTTTATTGATTGCATATATTTTTTATTTTCTTGGCACCTCACTTGTTTGCAAATGTCCTCGCTTGAGAATAGAAAGAAAACACTATGTTTCATATCTTACTCCCGTGTGTTTCTTTAGTGTCATTTATTAAAAATTGTCACCAAAACAATTCTTATAGAATGAAACCAATATGGATGCCATATGGAGAGAAATTTAACTTTTTTGATGACTAAAGTGATCAAGCCCATAATGATCAATATTGGATTAAATGTTTGGTAGGTCACTGAAGTTTGGATTTATTTCATTAAGGTCACCAAGTTTCAATTTGTATCAAAAAAGTTACTAACATTTGATTTTGTTTCTCCGGCAGGTCACCCGCGAGTGACCACATTCATTCAGCTGACGTGGCGATCGGAAAAAACACAGTCAGCCTCATTGTGCCACGTAACTAGCTGGCGTGGCGACCGGAAAAAAAGATTATATTTTTGGTAGGTTACTGAGGTTTGGACTTGTTTCATTAAGGTTACCAAGTTTCAATTTGTATCAAAACGGTTACTACAATTTGATTTTGTTTCTCCAGCAGGTGACCCGCAAGCAATCACATCCATCCTGCTGACGTGTTGACCGAAAAAAACACAATCAGCCTGATGTGGCTATGTCACTAGGATGCCACATCGCATTTGTCCACGTAATATAATTGTTGGCCACATGGTGGCGTGGACAAATGCCGATATGGCACCCGGTGACATGGACAAATGCCGATGTGGCATCCCGATGAGTCGACATGTCAATAGAATGGATGTGGTTACTTGCGGGTCACCCGCCGGAGAAACAAAATCAAATTGTAGTAACCGTTTTGATACAAATTAAAACTTGGTAACCTTAATGAAACAAGTCCAAACCTCAAGAACCTACCAAAAATTTAATTCTTTTTTTCCGGACGCCACGTCGCCCGGTTACATGGCACAATGAGGCCGACCGTGTGTTTTTCCGGCCGCCACGTCGCCGCCGAATGAATGTGGTCACTGCGGGTGACCTGCCGGAGAAACAAAATCGAATATTAGTAACCTTTTTTATGCAAATTAAAACTTGGTGACCTTAATGAAATAAGTCCAAACTTCAGTGACCTACTAAAAATTTAATCCGATCAATATTTGTTGATTTGGTTAAACAATATGGGTTTTTGTATTTGTTGTTTGTTCTAGTTTGCTTGCTTGTTGCTATTTGTTTTGGATTGTTTTATTTTTAGTATTTTGACATTCAGGATATTCTCTAGTTTTTATATAATTGTTAAAAAAAATTATAAATGGATGGCATTTGAGCATTGGTTCAAGCCTTTTGACCACCAAATGTTTGATCCTATAATGAACCAATTTTGAGTTTGAAACTTGGAATTATGTTTACTGTGTTCATTGAAATGTCTTGATAAATTTACTAGTATTTGTCTCTTTATTGCACATTGGATTATTAAGGATGTTATGAATGTTATCCTAATTAAATACTATTTTGGTATTCTTAGACACTCACTAGACTTAAATTAATTAAGATAATAGTTATCTTCTTATTCCTTTTTGCATTTGGTTAATTTTAAAATATTTGCACTAGTTAATCCATGTGCAACCTTAGTTTATATTGGAGATGTTTGGTTCTCAATATAAAATTAAAATACTACATGAAAACTTTTAATGAATCTAAAGAAATTTGTTGTCTTTGTTTAAATGAACCAACTTTAATTCCTATATTGCTTCAGACTATTATATAGTTATTTAATTTCAATAATTTAGGTACTATGATGTGATTTGTTTAGGAAGTTCAACAGTTTAGTATTATGCACATTAATCTATAGAAATGTTTCTCTTTGTTTAAAGTGCCATTTGTTTTCTCTATATTCTCTCACTATTTTGTAATTATTCATATCGTTAAACCTTTTACGTCATCTTGTGGTATTTTATTCTCATGTAATCAAAGTGGGTAAGTACTGAAATAGTTTGATCTTGATTACTAGATTATGCTTTCTGAAGTCAAAACTTATAGTAATATTAACATGAGCATAAGATTGAAGAAATTTCATGATATAAGATTGACATTTTGCTTCATAAAATATTTGCAAATCAAGTAGGCTGTGTTAGTTGTGTTTGAATGCTTCTCTAAGAATCCTTTCGTGTGAATTTTTAGGTGGCATGTGAAATATTACTTTATTAAAGCCCCAATGGCATTTGAACAATTGAAGTGGAGAAGTGATGAGTTCCCTGAAGTGTCACTTCCTTCTAGATGAACACATGAACCATAAGAAGTGAAACCACTTCCACTCACTTCCCCGAAGTGTCACTTCCCTCCACTTCTCACTTCCCCCTCTTCAGCCCAAATGAACACGCCCTAAACGTGAAAAGTGCCCTACAAATTGCCTTTTAAAATAATGATGTTGATATGCCACCATATTTCACTTTTTACTTTACGTTTGCTTCTATTTTTTCGATATTTCTTCAGATGATACACTCAATTTCTCCTCATATGGAATTTTGTAAATTTAGGATGTTTAGAATTATATTATAATTCATTTGACGCTATTTATTTACTAATGTAGGAGAACTCATAGTTCAAGAATCAAGGGCTTGAAGATCGGGAGGCTATAAGAAGCTTTTTACTTTTTGTAATTAAGCAAAAATACATTGTAATAGAAGTAAATAAAATGGTGTGAATTTTTTTCTTTCTGTAATTAAACAAAATACCTTGTAGAATGCTCATGACTCGTTAATCCAATGTGTCTTATAGATTTGTAGTTCAAAAACTCAAAAAACTTTGTTTATGATTAGCAATAAAAATATATTAAACTTAATTCAGCCATTGAAAAAGTTATAGAATGGTTATAATTAACCACCTCTACAACCTTCCCTAAAAGAATGAAAATATTTAAAATTTATCAATTTTTGAGGTTATCATAACCTCTTTTAAAACCATGGAAAAGTTTTAAAAATTATTAGTTTTTGAGATGGTTATAACCACCTCTACAACTTTTAACTTTTAGAAGTGGTAATGACCATCTCCAACAGAGTTTAAAAATTATTAGTTTTTGAGGTGGCTATAACCGCATCTACCATTAAATTGTAGAGTCGTTTATAGCCACCTCTAAACCTATAGAAAAAGTATAAAAATTATTAGTTTTGAGGCGATTACAACCTCTTCTAAACAAGGTACTATAAACCAATGTTTTTAAAACCGGACCGGGAAGTGAACCGGCCTCACATTTGGGTCATGGGTTGGTCGGTCCGACCGGATGACCCATCCCGGTTGGACCGGATGACGTCATAAATATATATTTAAAATAATATAAAATTATAAATACCTTTTGTGACAATTAAATAATATATATTAAAAAATAAAATCATAACAACAAAACTAATTTGAGATAAAAAAAATCCTACATAGTTAACCACAACATCCATACATAAATATGAAAGTCTACAAAATTAACAACATAACAAATAACTAAATATCAAAGTTTACAAAATTCTAAAAAGAATCAACTCATCAAATGGTTCAAACTCAAACTAATTAAAAAACCGGGTTTTGACCGATTCCGGTTCAACCGGCGAGTTTACCGGTTTAATCCGAGTTTGACCGGTTCTAATTTCGAGCCAAAATTTGGTATTAACCCCGACCGGACCGCGGTCCGGTTCCCCCGGTTTTTCGGTTGAACCGGCCGGTGCGGTCCGCTTTTAAAAACATTGCTATAAACCTCTTCCATAGTTTAAACTTATCCCAACGGGCAACGGTTGCTACAAACCGCCACTAAAGTATAAAGTTGGCTTGATATGAGGTAATTTAGGGACAAAGCCAAAAAACCATTACTAAAGCTATAGAAGCGGACTTAACCCCTTCTATAGGATTTGAAAATTTCATCTAAAACTTTTTCTAGTGTAGTGATGGCATCACTTGCGACTTTTCATTTCCGACAACCTTATGACATAATAATAATTTTATTATTAGTAAAATAATTTCTCTTTCTTATTCTCTATTTTAATTTAGAAGCTTGCTGTGAATTATATTAAAAATTTAATAAAGTCCAATATCTCCAGAAAATTTTATTATATAGATACTATGATGAGGAAAAAAATTCCTACGTTAGATGCCTAATCTTACTTTGACATTTTCAATCTACATCTTTTCCTCATTGTACAGCATATTTTTACCAAAACATTAACCACTTTAAATTTAAAAAATAAATCAATATCTAAAATACTAATTATTATTAATATATAATATTAATAACAAAGATATGGGTTAATTGATTTAAATTTAAATTTAAATCAATCATATCTAGAAGTTAATCAAAATAAGATTATTAACAATTAAAAAAAAAGTAAGACAAGCAATTAAAAGATGGGCAAAAAAGTAATTTTACCCCACATGAATTTTACTCCTCTACTATTATTTGGCCATGTTCATTCCATCCATTACCAGCCTTTAGGAGTCAATGACCCATCCAAACACCCTCTAAAAGTTTTAGTACTGAAATTGTAACCTTTTGCTTTGAAATGTTCTCAAGTGTTGGTCAGTTACGCGAAGATGATGGGCGGAAACCTTTCACGCAAAAATCAAAGCTGTCAAAGAGCATTTTATAAAAGCACTAATTGTATGTGAATCCACCATATGAAAGAGTATGTAAAAATGTGAAAAAGGTACCCTTTTGAATTTATTTCATTTTATCTTTATTACCTATTTTCCAAAAAAGAAACATATGAGCTTGTTCATTGGGACCACATATAAAGCTTAGTTACTGAAATACGTTGGTGAAAAGGCTTTTAATTAATGGGAGAACTTTTATTTTAATTTGATTTAATTTACGATAAAATTTTTATAAAATAATGCTTTTTGTGAATAAATAAATAATGTCAATAATATAGTAATTTTTATAAAATAATGCTTTTTGTGATCGGAAAAAATTACTATATTATTGACATTATTTATTTATTTATAAATAAATAATTTATTAATTTATCAATAAATATATAACTTATTAATTTAGATAGAGTTTTTATATTTCATGTAATTAGGCATGAGCAACGAACGTTGAAAAATTAACATATTTGATACTTTTAATTTTATTAATGCTGCCTTGAGCATTGATTTGAAGACAACAACTATTGTAAATTGTTTTCACATAGCAAAATCCAATTAAAGAATGAACTGTTTTTTGAACAAATTAGTGAAGAGGGAGATATCTATAGACTAAAAGAAATTACTTTTAATTTATAATATAAATATGGAATGGAAGTTTAGCGGTTTTTGAGCTATTCTATTAAAAATAATAATGGAATCATTTATAAATAAAGAGATTATTCAAAGGGTTATTGATACACCAGTTGATGATAATCAAGATCTAAATAATAGTTGTGTTTACTAAGCATTTCTCCAAAAGAGGTTTTTCTAGTAGTATATAGAAACTTTAAAACATTACTCATTGTAATATGAGAAAAAAATACCAAATATAGTTTGTACTTTGCAAAACATTATTCACAAAAAAAAAAAACCAAATTACTCTAGATGCTTATTTTAGAAAAAAGTACAATTTTAAAATATAAGCAGCTTAAAAGGTTTAATATATATGTATTTTGTACAATTTTTTGTCTATGTATTTAATGGATTATTAATTTATATTTTAGTTGGGCCCTAAAGAATTTTAAAAAAATTATTATTTTATGTATTTAACAAATTTAATAATTTAGCTCATACATGAATTTTATGTTGTGGGGTCCATTTATAATATTTATTTATTATAAAAAAATGTTTAATGTATGAGTTTGGTAATGATAAAAAAAAATCAAACCATAAGCATATTTAATACTGACAAAAACAAAATCAAAATAACATTCTCCATGACTCCACACACAAGATAAATTCAATCCTCAGATTTTCGTACATAGAATAGGGTTGAATTTGGTCATTTCACTTCACAATTTTAGAATAAGACTCACCAAATTTGCATTGATAATTATCCAAACTTGAGTAAAATTTTAATTATATTTAAATCCCATGGATGGTTTAGTGATAAATAACCAAACAAAACACACAAAGAAACAATGAACATATATTTATATATATAATGCAAGTTACCTGTTTCTTCATTAAAATGATTATTGAGTACTTAAAGTTGCATATCAATCACAGCATAAAATAGATCAATTTGATAATGGCGTGAATTGCTAACTCTTCCATGTCAAGCATTTGAATTTTGATCCTATTGCAAAGTGTAGAAGCAACATTCATCAAATGTCTCCATCCATCATCTCTCATTTGTTGTAATCGTTTTTTCACAGTTTTAACAAGTGACATGGCATTTACAATTTATTTATCTTGTTTTTGTAAAGTAAAATTTTATTCATTCATAATCACTAAGATTGCCACCATCAAATGTATGCAAAATATAAAATCAAATGACTCAAGTAATTCCATGAGACGATGCGCTTCTTTTCTTGATCTTGATAAGTGCCTTCTTTTTCAATGTATCCATGTATATCAATAATTGAGGAAAATATAGCCATTTTATTCAAAAGTGAAGCATAATGAGAACCCAAATGAGCATCATCAGGTTTCTTAATACTCATTTCTTGGTGCAAGCCTCGAGCAGTTTGCATCTTGCCATTAATCAACTATTCTATAACTTTATTCCCATGTTGCTCATTAAGCTTGTCTCGACGCTTACAAGAACCTCCAATTACATTTAGCAAACGGGCAACTAAATCAAAGAAATCATTAATAACAAAATTATTCTTTGCAACAAACATATAAAGGGCTAACTATAATTGATGAGCAAAACAATTAATATAATAGGCAGATTTAGTTTCTCTTATAATCAAAGTTTTCAAGCCCTTGAACTCTCCTTATGGTGTTTCGGCTTTTCTGAGCATGTGTCGTTGTCTAAACTGTTTAGACAACAGTTGTGTCTTGAGTCTTAGTGCGTTTTTAGTTGTTGTGGACTTAAAACACAGTTTCCAGAGCAAGCACAACCGTGCTTGTGACCGTGATCTTGATCGTGCATTTTATAGGATGATCTAGATTTTGTTTCCATCAACCTGTAAAGTGCACATATAGGACGAAGCATGCCCCTGCTTTCGGCTGTGCTTGTGAGCGCACGGCCATGTTAGGGGTAGAGAAGCCAATTGGATGAGTATGCTAGCCCTATTGGGATATGAATATTTGTCTTAGGCAAGAACCCTGTGAAATGATTTACATGAATTCTGTCAATGATATACTCTTTATGGTTTTGTTGGTGTTGGGGTTGGATCCCGCCAGCTGCAATAGAGGGGTCCCCACGGTCCATTCTTTAGAGGTGGCGTGGTGGACCTGATTGATCTATCCATTTTAGGTGGTGCGTAGAGCCCTGACTGGACTAACATTGGGAGTCTGAAGTCACCACATGGACCCAGTGGATCAACGTCAAGGACATGAGTGTCTTGGCGGCTCTGAACTTAGCTGCGGCCATGGCTAGAGTTAAGAGAAGTTTTTAGACCATGATTCTATTGCTCGAGATGCAAACGTTGTATTTAGGGAAAATATATATCTTATGCAAAGAAAAATTGTTTTTGATACTAAACATCAAGTATTATGATTTTAAAACCCGTATTATATTAATCATGAGATTTGAGGGTTGAAGCCTCCTATGAGCAAAATGGTTTATATATATATATATATACTTTCTACAATGCTATGATATATTTGTGTTACTGCAAAAGTTTGGTATTGTCGCTTTATAGAATATTTTGTATTCCATAAAACTGTGCTAACTCATTCACTGAGTGACTCTAGTTACTTACCTCCTCCATCCTTTTCCAGGCTCTAGCTAGTGATGGTGGTGCGGCAGGCCGGAGTTGTGAGAATTATCCTCTACTTTCATTCTCAATCCTTGTTTAATGTATGTTTGTTTCTCCTTAAACATATGCATTGTATAAGGATATGAATCCATTAGTGTATTTGACACCTTTATGCATGGTTTTCATGCTTGTCTACTTTTTGAAACCTTTGTTGTATTTATGTCAAACTTGTATTCAGGCTTTAGTCGTATTACTTCCTCTCGTGTACTTTTGTCTTCATTTCCAAGATAATTTGAATTTGCGAACCCCTGTTCAAGTTTGTTGTTCCCAGGTTGTGGTTAGCTTTACAGCGACTCAAGGGTTGAGTGACGTGAGTGTCTCTCCTCGGATTGTCGCGGCGGTTGTCACGTGTTGGTCCTGTAGGACGGGGCATGACACCCCTCATATGTTGCTTGCCCCGTTATAACCTTACCCTCCAATTTTTGAGAAACTTAATTGATGTTCTCAAAGCATCAAACTAATATCATTTTTAAGAGATTTTGCTGAAGTATCCAAAACATGAGTAAGGCCGATAAATCTCTCCACAACAAATCCACTTCCATCCACATAATGCAAAATCAAAGCCATCTTGCTCTTTAAATGATAAATCATGAGATTCATCTAATAAAGTCCCAAAAAAAACCATCCCCGAGATCATCAATTATAGTCTTGATAGTTTTTTTGCAGCTGCATGCACAATGTCATTTTGATTTGAAGGAACAATCATTTTTTGATTTACTAGGGCATCATGTAATAGAACACTACCCATTTTGTCATAAAAATGTAAAAGCTCAAGAAAATTCCCTTAATTACTAGAATTTTCAAGTTCATTATGACGACATAAAGGTAATCCTCGTCCTAGAAGGAATCTTAATTACACAATCAATAGAGGCAATTAAACAGATTTGTACTCGCTTTAACCAAGTCTGCTTACCTATCAAATGCAGAATAAACAAATTATGATTGCTTCTTCAAATATTGACATTTTTTAATAGCCATATTATGTGCACTTGTGAAATCATGAGCATCATGTTGAACTGGTAACAGGAGAGAGCTTGAGAGGTGGATAATGGAAAGGAAAATTCAAACTCACTGCATTGATTCAGTTCAAGAAGACATAATAAAGAGCTCAGCTCTGAGTTACAAACTAGCCAACTAACTTCTAGGAAAAGACAAAAGTTAACTAACTTAATCTAATAGACCAATCAAAGGTGGCCAGATAAGACATAAAGTAAGCGGCTGATGGATAAAGGAAACGGCTCATAAATTTCTGGCTTCAACACTGACCAATCACTCGCCTTCAATCTATCCAAACTTGGCATTCACCGCCGAGTCACCCCTGGTCAACCTCTAACCGAGCATTTTCATCATCCTCCATATGCTCGGCTATTCCAAGTTTGCTTCGAATAGCTCATGTTTCGGAGTGATAGAGACTTCGTCGCATATCCGCAGGTTGGTCGTTGGTGAGACAATGAACTAATTGAATAGTCCCTTCGAGATAAGATCCCCGATGAAATGAAACCTCGTGTCGATATGCTTGGTCCTCCCATGCCGTCCCCGGATGCTTGGCGAGAAGAATGGCTGACTTGTTGTCACAAGATATCACGCTTGTGTTGTTTTGCTTCATTTCTAAGTCTTGCAAGATCCCGCGAAGCCGCATCGCTTGACAAGCCGCTCAAGAAGCCGCCATGTACTCGGCTTCGGTGCTTGACAACGCGACTACACTCGCTTCTTCGAACACCATGACACAAAGACATCGAGCCCAAACAAAAAAACCACCCTCTAGTACTCCTTTTGTCATCTAGACATCCCCCATAATCACTGTCTGTAAAGCCTTTTAATTTAAACTCTGAGTTCTGTCTGTACTCTAAGACATGATGTATTGTTCCAGAGATGTAGTGCAAGATTCTTTTAACTGCACCCATGTGGTGTTCTAATGGCTTTTACATGTATCGCTACACTACTCCAACAGCAAACTGAATGTCTGGTCGCGTATGTGTTAGATATAGTAGGCCACCTACCAGCTTCCTAAATCTCAACACATTGGCATTCTCAGAGCTATCACACTTCTGTAATTTTTCATTAGTGTTCATTGGTGTTGGCAGGCTTTTGCAATTGAGCATTCCACACTCTTTTAGCAACATCTCTGCATATCTCCTTTGTGATACCCTGATCCTCCCGGCATGCTGTGTAATTTCCAGTCCTAGAAAATACTTCAGGAGTCCTAGATCTGTCATCTCGAACGAGTGCATCATATCTTCCTTGAATTTTTGCAGTAAACTAACAGAATCACTCATGTAAATGATATCATCAACGTATAGACATAAAATCAGGGTACCTTGAGCTTTTACAGTCAGCTTGTATAAGGTTGGCTCATTGTCACTCCGTTCGAATCCCATACTGATAAAATACAGATGAATCTTATTGTACCAAGCTCGTGGAGCTTGTCTTAACCCATATAAGGCCTTTTTCAATTTATATACCTTCTCTTCATGTCCTGGAACAACATAGCCCTCAAGTTGATTCACAAACACCTCCTCATTCAATTCACCGTTTAGGAATGCAGATTTAACATCCAATTGAAGAATGGGCCACCCTCGTTGAGCTCCTACAGCCAAGAATACTCGAATGGTTTCCATCCTTGCCACGGGAGAGAACACTTCACTGAAGTCAACTCCTTCCTTCTGTGCGTACCCTTTAGCTACCAACCTCGCCTTTCGTTTTAGCAGAGACCCATCGGCATTGAGTTTGGTCTTGAACACCCATTTGATTCCAATTGCTTGTTTTCCTTCTGGGAGTGAGATGAGCTCCCAAGTGGCATTCTTTGTAATGCACTTTATCTCCTCATTCATAGCTTCACACCACTCCTTGCTCTTACTTGCACCTTCAAAAGTGGTTGGATCTGCGCCAGTGAGAGCAAAGGAGCATGTATTATATAGGTCAGCTAATGTTCTATACCTTTGATGTTCACCAGCCTCCAATGATATGGCACCTTTTTTTCATGATCCTGAGCTGATGTAGATGTGGTGTGTGTTGGCATTACATCTTCAGTCAAATAGTCAGTGTTCACTACTTCAGTTGTAATATTTTCCGTTGCAGTATCCTTGCTTGACCAGCACCATTTGGTGGTCTCACAAAAGGAAACACTTGCACTAATAGTGATCTTTCCCGTGTCAGGATGTAACACCTTGTAAGCCTTCGACTCCAAACTGTACCCCAGGAACACACATCTCTCACCCTTAGCTTCGAACTTCCCTTTTGTATGTGGCTCTTTTAGAACATAAGCCACACACCCAAAGACCCGAAGGTCTTCTACTCTGGGCTTCACACCTAACAGCTTTTCATAAGGAGTTTGATCCTCCACTGCGCTTGTGAGACATCTATTTAATATATACACTGCACTTGCAACAGCTTCTGCCCAATATTCGACAGTACGTTCATCGCCAAGAGCATTGTTCTAGCCATCTCTATAACAGTCCGATTCTTCCTCTCCGTGACTCGTTCGCCGAGGCGAGTAAGGAGCCGTCACCGCCGAGATATTCCATTGTCTCGCACGTAAAACATCAAACTCCTTGGATGTAAACTCTCCTCCTCTCGTCTCGTACGCAAGGCTTTTATAGGAAGTGTGAATTGCTTTTCTCGCTTGTTTCTTAAAGTTTTTGAAACATTGTAGTGCTTCTCCCTTGGTATGAATAAAAAACACCCAGCTATACCGAGAATAATCATCGGCTAACATAAAAAATATCTATTACCTCCAATAGACTAGGTCTGCATTGGACCAACTAGATCACCATGAATGAGTTCAAGTGGTGAGCTAGCTCTTCTGGCTTTCCCGGCTGTGAAGGAATGCTTCACAATTTTCCCTTGCATGCATTGTTCACAGGTTCCTGTCATCATAATCAATTGCATACCTGAGACCATTTGTTTCTTCACCATCTGTTGTAAGCTTGCCTTATTTACATGCCCAAATCGCTTATGCCAGAGTGAGGCTGTATCAATAGACTGTGTTGCTACCTTTGCTGAGCCACAATCTCCCATTTCAAGTGGAAATAAACAGTGAGCTGTCATAGGGATCTTTACCAAGAGAGTATCTGCATCACGATCCCTAATAATACATTCTTGATTGCTAAATGACACAAGTATAACCATCTCGCTACAAGCTGTCCAACACTTAGAAGATTGTGAGCCAACTCGGTACAAACCGAACATTTGTGAGAGTCTTGATTTTCCCCTTACTTGTCTTGAGTCTTATTGTTCCAACACCTGCCACCTTGAGTATCTTGCCATCTCCTAGTCTCACAGTTTGTTGTATATTGTGGTTCAGAGCTTGAAACTACTCCTTAACTCCACTCATGTGATTTGAACAGCCGTTGTCAACTAGCCATACCGAGGGTGTGTCAAGACTTGCTTCTCCACTCTCCATAAAAAGCTTATGTTCATCAATCATAGCCTCATCCTCTTCCTCAGTAACATTGGCCTCGTTACCCCTGTACCAACACTGAGCCTTTAAGTGGCCATACTTTTTACATATATGGCACTGCATGTTTGCTCTACCAGTACCTCTTGCTCTTCCTCTACCTCTGAACCGGCCTCTAAACGGTGCTCGGCCTCTGCTCCGTCCTCCAAAGCTGCTACCTTCGTCTTTCCACCGGATAGAGCTTTCAGCTTGCAGTGCTTGGATCGGCTTCTCATCCTCTAAGCCAGTGCTTAGTGCCAATATAGCTTTATGGCTCCTCAATGAGCCACTGAGCTGATCTACTGTCATGGTGTTCATGTCGTTGCCTTCCAAGATAGAAGAAACTATGTGACTATATCTACTTGTCAAACTTCTCATAATTCTAAACACAACTGTTTGCTCAGTAACCGTTTCTCCCATCATTCGTATCTTGTGCACTATGTGAAGAACCCGACTGATATACTCTTGAACTTGTTCTCCAGTCTTCATCCTCACAGTATCCAATTCCTGCTTAAGTTAATACAGATTCACAGTTGCTATTTTACAGCTTCCTTGGTACTCGTTTCGAAGCATGCTCCATGCCTGATGACTTGTTGTAGCTTCAGCAATTCGGATTAATATTTTTTCTTCTAATCCCTGCTGAATGAGATAGAGTGCTTGGGCATCTAGCTATCTTTTCTCAATCAGCTTCTTCACATCTATCTCCTTCGCAAGCCCGACTTCCACAAGCTCCCACAAGCCCTTAGACCTAAATAAGGTCTTCATCTTCAAACTCCAGAGGTTGTAACCTTCACCTCTGAACAGGGGAATGCTGGGAGTCACCATTTTTGCAGCGCAATGCTCTCGCCATTGAAGGGCCTCGATACCACCGTTGAACCGGTAACAGGGAGAGAGCTTGAGAGGTGGATAATGGAAAGGAAAATTCAAACTCACTGCATTGATTCAGTTCAAGAAGACATAATAAAGAGCTCAACTCTGAGTTACAAACTAGCCAACTAACTTCTAGGAAAAGACAAAAGTTAGCTAACTTAATCTAATAGACCAATCAAAGGTGGCCAGATAAGACATAAAGTAAGCGGCTGATGGATAAAGGAAACGGCTCATAAATTTCCAGCTTCAACACTGACCAATCACTCGCCTTCAATCTATCCAGACTTGGCATTCAGCTGCTGAGTCACCCTGGTCAACCTCTAACTGAGCATTTTCATCACATCAAGCCTTGATTTTTTATTCCAAGCTTTAAATCCCTCATTTGCAAAAGAGTCGGAACCACTTTGACAATTTAATTTTAGTTTTAAATAGATAACAACATTAGAGTTTATTGAGTCATAGTTTATTTTACCCGAGCATGACTTTAAATATAAGAACTTCAAATATATTTTAATGTTAACTTATTATTTTCAATTAATCTCCTAACAGCATAGACTTCATTATACTGAGTTTTGATTTGTATTTTATTTGAGCAAATAAGATTCATCCATAGAAATCTGAAAGTGGTTAAAAAGTTATTATATAATAAAACGGTCATGTTTGACAGGTTTAGTGTTGCATAATTCATGTCAAATTACAACATTACCTTTTGGAAATTCATATATCAAATTATTAGCAGTTCTACAAAGTAGCTTTAAGCACTCACAAACCCCTTACAATTCCTGAAGCATCACCAATCACATTAATACCCTTCGACCTTGAACCTAATTAATCAAAACCATCACACAATTAACAAAGATAGCAAAAATAAATAATAATTAAAATATTAACCTAAATAATTGATTAATTAACGAAAACTTGAATATGTGTAGATTAAAATATTAAAAAGGGAAAATTACTGTTCACCCCTCGGGAATTCAAAACTTCTTAAAAACCCCCTCCAACTTTTGCACACCCCGGACAACCCTTCCTTTATAGTTTACATTCCCTTTTACCTCCTATCAGTCACTTCAAGTGGATCCATGTTATGAAATTCCATTTTTGCCCTTGCAAATGGTGGGAAAATACCGTCCAATCACATCATGTCTGACCTTTTATGCGTACGAGTGTGCATTTTTTTTGCCTTATCGTTTAATTATCCAAGTCTCTGTTTAACCCAATCAAGTTTTCATTTAAAAATTGTCTTCTTCGTTTAAATTATTATGTTTTTGTTTAAATATTTATTTTAACATTTAAATTTTATAGTTATCGTTTAAAAATTTTATGTTTCTGTTTAAAATCTTGATCACACTAGTTAGCCATGGAACAACCTAAACATTTTAATACGCTAAAAAACAACAAGCTAAATCCATTCTTGAGAATTAATATTCTTTCACATGATCCATCTATCTATATATATGTAATCAACTGAAACGGATGTTAAATTCATGTTCATGAATGTTAGAATATTTGATAGTAATGTATCAATGATCAAAAGCTTATTATATAATAACATTTATTGAATTTTAAAATTTTTAAATAAAACAGAATTAAATTTTTGATGTTTATCTAAATATCTAAAATAAATTCAGCAGTATTTACAAATTTTGAAGCAGAAATATAAGTTTTTAAACGGAAACCTCAATTCTTAAACAGAGAGATATCACTTGTTAAACAGAGACCGAGTTTCTTAAACAGAAACCGCAATATTTAAACGGAGACATACTTTTTAAACTAAAACTCATTTTTTAAACGAAAATTTCATTTGTAAAACTGCTACCATATCAATAAAAAGGGAAACGCACATTATAAACATTAAACAAATCATAACAATCGAAAAACTATTTCGATCGTGTACACATATGAAAATGTAAAACAAAACAAACTGTCTAGGATGCCTTGAATCAAGTCTTCAATCTGTGGTGAGTCAACTATGTTGCGCTTCTTAGAGCTGTACGGGGGTCTCGCTGTTCTTCCAAACCCTAATAAAATTCTGATTTCACTAAAACTTGTTGTTCTTGGTTGTTCATCTATGTCTTTGCGATCAAGAAATTACAAAAACCCTACCAAATGATGTTGTCGTTGGAATTTAGCCAAGGTCTCCACCACCGGTGTCAAGTAACATCGCCATTAACTAGGTTTACCGCCATAATCACAAGCATGTGACAATAACAACACATTCAGCAGTATTCACAAATTTTTAAGCGGAAATATAAGTTTTTAAACAGAAACCTCAATTTTTAAACAGAGAGATATCACTTGTTAAATAGAGACCAAGTTTCTTAAACAGAAACTGCAATACTTAAACCGAGACATACGTTTTTAAACAGAACCCTCAATTCTTAAACAGAGAGATATCACTTGTTAAACAGAGATCGAGTTTCTTAAACAGAAACCACAATATTTAAACGGAGACATACGTTTTTAAACAGAAACCCTCGACCCTTTCCTTCCTCAATTTCTTCAACTTGATCAATGATCTCCAACCCATAAACAACTTTCCCAGCAGCACTCCCAACCTCACCACCACGAACATCAACTACCATCTCCACGTCATCACAAGATCCATTCTTTTCCAGTCGATCAACATCACCAACCTCTCCATTGCCAGCACGAACTCCCGCCACCACTTCACCGCACTCCAAACTTCTCCCTTCCACCATCTCCATCTTCAGATCACCCCCATCTTCCTGTTGACCATCAATTTCAGCACTCTGCCGCTCACCTTCGGCATCATTACCGGCATTAGCACAATCAGCTTCTTCCAAAGCTGAAGGGGTCGTGGCTAGGGCTTCCACCGGATCAGCCAGGGATGGTTCCGAGGGATAACCCCGGGAGTTGAGATTGAGGCCACAGGCCTCATCCATGGACCAAACCCTACACTACGTTGGAGAAGAACGAACCTTAAGAAAGAGACACAGAGAAACAGAGACAGAGACAGAGAGAGAGAGAGGTACCTGAATTGGGATCAATCGGTAATGGAGATGGAGATTGGGAGGTGGAGTTCCTTCGAGCTCAAACCGGCAAAATGATTGGCTGAGTGCCACGACTTCCCATGCAATGGGCAATTTCGTCCATAAAATTCAAAAATAACTTTATTAACCATCATTATATGCTTTGGGGTGTTAGAAAACATTGTCTTTAAAATGAAGGGGTTTTTAGGTATTGCGAAATTAATGTGGTGTTTTTGGCCATAATGCAAACTTAGCATTTTTTTTGGCAATTTCCACTATTAAAAATAAGATATAATGGTATTTTTATTATTATGAATTTTACCGTTTGATGAATAAAAAGTTAGTTTTAATGTATCATGGGATAAATTAACTTACATTTATATTTTTGAAAACAAAGTCTAAAAAATTAATCTGAATAATCAAGTGCTTAATGAAAACTAAGATAGGATATTTGTGATTATTAATTTTATAATTTGATAAATAATATAATATAATTTTGAGAGTAAATGGATTTTCAAAATATTAATAAGTTTATAAATCGATACCAATTTTTAAAAAATGGGTTTAAAACACAAAAACAGAAAGAGTATTTTATCAATTATCAAAAGCTCAAAAAATAAAAAAATAATAAAAAAAATCAGACAAGCTTTGTGCCCAGCAAGGAAGCTGACCAGGTGCTGATGTGAAGGCTTTAGGACCATAAAATAGCCTCATGACTTTTTATTAATTAGGGAAAAACAGTTAGTAAAGACAATATTTAAAAAAAGAGAAATATTGTCCTTGACTACGATCAAACTACTACAATATCAAGGCCATCTATTAGATTTATCTTATCATATCACCATCAAAGAAAGCCGGCAAAAATAATTCAAAGAACTTATTTAATAAAGTAACGAAACCGGCCACTGCACACCCACATTGATCTGTCCATATTATTAATTAAAAAAACAACCAAACGAAGAATGTCCTCATTAAACACCACCCACTCCATTTCCCTCCTCACTTCACAAGGTATATATATCGTCAAACTCATTTGCTGGCCGACCAACATTAAGAAGAATTTTTTACTTGAAAAATAGCACAATTAGTTGCCAACCTAGACTTTTTCTTTAATTTAACTTTATTATTAGATAGAATAACATAATTAGATATATATCAGAAACATAATTCATTTAAATATTAGCAAAATATAACATTCAAAAAGGTATTGTTGTGTGATTTTCTCAATTTTCAAAATTTATTTAAATATGTACTTAAGGTTATCCCATATGCAAAATTACATTTTTTTTTCAATATATAAGATCCCAAAACTAAGTTAAATCCAAGCATTTGGGTAGATTTAAAATCTATGCATATCTCCATAAAACATGAGCTAAAAAATATGTTAAAAAAATTTAAAATAAGCTATTTTTTCAATAATGAAAAGGGCCAAAAATGGAAGAAAAAAAAAACTAGTTGGTTTTTAAAGCGTTTAACCAGAAAGCTGATTGGGTATGAACGTGAAGGCTCTAAGATCATTTTGATGAATAAAATATATAGATAATTTTTTCAATAATTGAAAAATATTTAGGTTACAAAATATTAAAAAAAGTATATCATTATTGACTATGACCTACCGGCTACATTATGAAGGCCATGATCAGATTTATTCTTACCATATCACCATCAAAGAAAACCCGCAAAATAATTCAAAGAAATTTGATAAATGGAACCGGCCAATGAGAGCACGCATTGTTCCGTCCATTCGATTAATTAAAACAATAACTATAACATGAAATATACATGTACATATTAAACACCACCTGCTCCATTTCGCTCGTCACTTCACAAGGTATACATCCAATTATATGTATGATATCTTGAAACTCATTTGCCGGCCGCCAATATTTAAAAGAATTTTTTACTAGAAATAACGCAATTAGTCGCCAGCCTAAACTTTTTCTTAAAAAAAATCTACATTTTTTGTTAGATAAAATAACATAAATAGATATTGGAAATATAATTTATTTTCATTGTTGTGTCATTTTCACAATTTCTAAAATTTGACTAAAGGTGTACCTAAGGTCATCCCATTTGCAAAGTTACCCTTGTTTTTTTTTCTTTTGACATATAATATACCAAAACTAAACTAAACCCTTAGGCTAGGTTATTGAAGTACACGTTTTTTTTTTAATAAAGGAAAGAGGTGATGAGCCATCTAGAAAGTTAAAAGTCGCAAATGCATATATCATGTCAAGTAATAGTAGTGTGTATAGAGGGGCCGTTTGGTTTCCGAATTGGGAATTGAAAAACAGTGAGGGAGTAATGGAAAAAAGAAGAGTAAAAGAGGATTGGGAATGAAGGATGTGTTTGGTTGATAAGGTATGGGAGATATGTTTCTTAGAAATGGGAAAAGTAAAAGAAGAAAATATAGTAAATTAATTTTTACAACCTTGAAAGAAATAGATTATATTATATATAAAATAAAATGTTACTTTAAATAACGGCTATTAATTATTATAAAATATTTTGAATATTATTATTTTTAATTTTATAATTAAATATTTGAATTAAATATTTTCACTTTAATCATTACTTATTATTAAAATTATCTATTAAATTATTATTTGTTGTATATTATTATTTTAATTATTAATTATTATTATTTGAATAAAATTATTATTTTAATGGTTAGTTATTATTATCTATTTAATTTTTATTTAGTATTAAAATTATATATTTAGTTATTATGTTAATTAATTATAAATTTAGTTATTAAATAAAAGCGCAAATTTGTAATTACATCCTCAAGGAATGGAGGAGGACCGAGCAATCCTCCCAAATGATTATAACTTTATTTGGGAGGATTGTCACTCCCCCTCACTCCCAGTCATTATTCACCTCATACTCTCTCACTCTCATTTATGAGCATCCAAACAAAAGAGTGGAATGAGAAAATAATTACTCCCAACCCACTCCTTACATCCAAACACCTCCAGCAACAAAACCAATCTCATAAGGTAATTGAGTACTCTATACTAACTCTGCTCCTATTATCTAGCGAACCAAAGTGAAGTTTAAATTTCTAATAAAAAAAACATATAAAGACTACTACGGCCGCTTGATTCACAATAATGATATATTACCACAGTAATGAGATTACTATGGTAATGAGCTCGGGAATCTTGTGGTAACATAAGATTACTATGTTTGGTTGAGAACATAGATTACTGATAATCTTTTGTTATCATATTTGGTTAGTCACGGTAATCACCTCAGTAATATGTCAAATTTACCGAAATACCCTTACATATAAAATTTTGAAAATTTTTATTTAAAGTATATAGATAAATAAATAATTAAATTATTATATCTAAAATTATTTATTTCACATTTTTTTAAGTACCTTTGTATTTAAAATTTTGAGCAAATTTAATCAAATTTCAACATCTGTTGGTTTGGATGCTAATAGCTATATAATTAATTTCATAAAGAATAACATATCATTATAAACTACACAAAAAGATATTAAATAGGGATGTTAATGAGCCCCGGCCCCGACAGGGAACCTAATTCTCCCTTCCCGTCGAGGCCGGGGTCGGGAATTTTCTTTGTTGGTCCAGATCGGGGCCTGGGCCAGAGCCGGGGCTGGAGAATATCCTCTCGCCCCACCCCAGCCCCGAATATATATATATATATATATATATATATATATATATATATATATATATATATATATATATATATATATATAATGTTATAAATATCTAAATAAAAATGGAACAAAAGCCCATTTGATAATACAAAAAGAAAACATTAAAAATAATTTTACATATAAGTAATAAGTACGGCGGCGTGGCAACACGGAGGTGATGTAGCAAGGATGGTGATGGCTTGGATGGTGTCGGCTAACAGGAGAATAAAAATTAAGGTTTTGATAATGAGTATAATAAGGAATTAGATTAAATGAGTGGGGGTATAATTGGAAAAATATATATTACAGATTACCACCAACCTGAATGGACACCTATTTTGGTGGTAATCATATTACCACCTTATTTAGTAATATTTCACTATTGATAATTTCACATTACCATTAACATTACCACTGGTACAGTAACCAAATATGATAATATGAACATATTACCTCCATATTACCTGTAATGTTTTCACATTACCGCGAACCAAAAGGCCCCTAAGAGTTTGCTTCCAAGATTCACAAGCAAGTTTTAAAAAAGATTACGATGATGAGAAAAATGCTTGGGATAATAATTCTTTAGGTCCTGTTTGGTTACAAAATAAAAAAATCTGTCATACTTTTATTACGTAGGAAATGCAAGTAATTATTACAGAAATTATAACATATTTTATTATTACAGAATGAGTGTTTGGTTAACAAAATAAAAAAATATCACATAAATATTTCACCCACTTTATAATTAGAAAAAGTCACACACTTCAAAATAAAAAAATATTCCACTCCGAGTGGAATATTTTTTTATGCCATAATTCCCATATTATGGCATAATTTTGTAGTGTAAATTAAATACCCAAACAGCCATTATGGCATAATTCTGTGAAAATATTATATTATGTCATAATGTATGGATTATGGCATAATATTTGGTTATCCAAACAGGACCTTATTTGTTAAGAGTGGACGACTTCTAATATCAAGATTTTTAAGTTTAATTATTCTTGATAATTGGATCGTGGATGTTTCTTACATAAATTAGCTCTTATCTCTAAGTGACTAGTTCTTAAACATGGTGTGGCAGGTATTTCAAACTGATTACCATAGTCCAAAGAGTTATCATCATTCTATCTTTGAGAAATAATTTCAAACTTGTTGGTTCCAGTGGATGCATATGGGTTAATTTTTACTCAAACTCTCATGCAAGTACGCAAACAATACAAAATGGCTTATGTCTGGGGGCCAAGACCAAATATAAAATCTACTAAAATAGGAGAATAAATATGAAAATAAATTTGTTACTCATTCTCAAAAAAAAAAAAAAAAAAAAAAAAGAAAGAAAGAAAGAAAGAAAGAAAGAAAGAAATACACACACACAAGAACCTTCTCTAGATTATGTGATGCCCACTCTTTCACACATACATTAGGGGTTTTTATTCAAGTGGCTCATCCAAAATCTCAGAGCAGTATATCTTATATGGACATCTCCACGTCCATCTTTTAAAATCTCCATAGCTATTTAACATGGACACTTTCCAAATTTAGTCGGTGCACCTGTAGTAGTAACTGAGCTTACAACATGGTCCGACTATTGGTTTTGACTGAGTTCTAAATCTCATTGCAATGCGACCTAGTGACATCTCCGTCCCTCTTGGTTGTGTCAATTCAAGTCGAATGCAGTTGAATCCTTCTAATCATAACGAGCAACTAACTTGCCTCCTTATGTCATATCATCAATACATTCTTCAAAGGTCACACCCCACATAGCGTGGTGTCTCCATCTCACCACAGATGATTTTCAAAACATTTTCAAATTTTTTTTCCAAACTTGATCTTCATTCATCCATATTATTCTTCACAATCTTCAAATTTGATCTTCATTCATTCAAGTATTCACAAATATCTTGTTACTAAACTTAATCTCTCATTCATCCAAGTTTAGTTTTTCACAATCTTTCAAATTTTACCTTTATTCATCTAAGCTTAATCTTCAATCTTCTCCGTATAGGATAGTGTTTTCAATTAGATCTGCTCATAAATAGCTTCTTTCTAAATCTGAATTTGTGTCTTCATAAAGCTTGCTACCAAATTGGGTTTCAATTAAACTTGGCCTCCAAGTAGTTGATTTCCTATGATTAATTCACTTATCAAAGATATATTATATCCTCTCAATTAGATATGCGGTTGAGGGATGTTGTTACAACATACCTATATGGCTTCCTTGAAAATGACATATATATAAAAACTCTGAATGATACATAATAATAGACATTACAATTAAACAATATTTGTACTTTATTAAAGTATAAAGATCTCTTTATGGATTAAAACAATATGCACGTATGTGATATAACCATCTCAGTGATTATTTTATAAAAAAAAAGATATAAAAATAACAATATATGTCCATGTGTTTTTATTAAAAGTTTTACTTACAAATTTGTTGTGATAACAATATATGTGGATTATTTAAATCTTAAAGTATTCCTGATAAAATTGCTAAAATAACATCATGTCTAAAGAAAGAATTTAAAATGAAAAATCTGGGAAATATGAGATTTTCTCTTGACCGAGAGATTGAACGCTTGCCTGAAGCAATATTTGTCCATCAATCGACCTATACCGAAAAGATACAAAAGATTTAATATGAACAAAGCCTATCCACTGAGTACTCCAATAGTCATCGGGACACTTGAGGCCCAGAAAGATCCATTTCGTTCACTTGATGAAAGAGAGATGGTTCTTGGTTCCAAAACTTTTTATCTAAGTGCGTGCATCAATATATCTTATAAATAATATAAGACCAGATATAACTTTTGCACCAAATCTCCTAATAAGATACAAATCTACACCAACACGAAGATATTGGAAGGGTGTTTTGTGCTACTTACGAGAAACTATAGATTTGGGTCTATCTATTTTATCCACAGGAATCTTCATCGAATCTCATAGGTTTCATTAATGATGGGTACATATCTGATCCCTTAAAATGTCTCAAAATAGATATATATTTTCTTATAATGGCATGATAATATCATGGGGTTCCACAAAGTAAATCTTAACAGTTACTTCATTGAATTATGCTGAAACTCTAGCTCTCTATGAAACAAGTTGGAAATGTCACTGGTTGCGATCTATGATCGAACATATACAGTCATCATGCAAACTATTATCCATTACAACAAATGATATAGTAATTTATAAAAACAACAACGCTTGTATATCCCAAATACAAAAGGAATTTACCAAAGAAGATAGAAGAAAATATACATATCCAAAATTTTACATCCATGATCTACAGAAAGACGGCGTCATAGTAAGGTTTTAATAAGATATATCCTTTGATTATAAGCATCTAAAGGAAAGCATTGTAAAAACATAAATAGTGGATAGTACTGTAACAATGATAAAAAATCATGATTGTAGTACTGACAATTGTAGCAGGCGTTCACTTTACACTGTAGCAACTGTTTGTATTTTTGCTATTTTATCTACTAATGTATTTTGGACCGTCGCATCGTTATCATGATTGTATTACCGACAATTGTAGTAGATGTTCACATGGTATTTTTATTATTTTATTTACTAATGTATTTTGGACTGTCAGATTGAATTAGTCCAAATCATCCATTTATTTCTTTAATAATTATAAATATCTCTTTATTGTTGTATTTTGAAGAATAAAGAAAAAAATAAGAGTAAGAGAAATAGCAACAAGGATATTTGATATATATATATATATATATATATATATATATTTTTCCAGTTCGTATTATCCCATATTATATATTATTTATATATATACACACGCGCGCACACACGAGAGAAATTATTAGTTCCTTTTATTATAACTATTATTTTATTATTATGGTATGATAAGATGTATTAGCAAAAAGTCCAAAGTCATACACGGTTTTGTCCGCCATTATATAATCTCATCCATTTCGTCCAAGAAGGTGACCACGTCAATCATGTACTACTTTTTAGCCTTTTCATTATTTACTCGCATTTAAACAAAAGCATTAATTTGATAGAAAAAGCATGAAAGGTCGCAGTCTTAGGAAAGTAAAAAAGAAATAAAAAAAAAATAAGAATAAGAAATAAAAAGGCTCCTTGTGGGCCCGATAGTAGTTGAAGTCGGAGACCCTTTCGAAACTATAATTTCCTATTATTTTACAATCCAACCCCTGTAATATACAACTATGACAAGTTTGGGTTTTCGAAAGTAATTTAATACTAATTCAAAATAAGTATTTTGTAATTAACTTAATATTAGGCTAATAATTATAAATGTTTATTAATAATGCACAATATCAATTTATATTTATATTTTTGATACATAAAATTTGATGAACAATTAATTTTATTCTAACTTATTCCAATAACAGAATTTTGTTTAAAAGATGGGACTCAGTTGAAACAAACCATTTAATAATGTTTTTATTTTTTAATATTAGATGTAGACACATTACCCAAGTGCAACAGACTTTTGAAAAAAATACTTTAAAAAAATTTTATTTCACTTAAATAGCCTAATATATTATAAAAGCTATTAATAGTTGTTCCTCAATATATACATATTTTCATAATAATAAAATAAATATAAAATATAGAAAAGAAAATATGTACTAATACTTTATTTTTTATTCAATTAATTTGATTCAATAGTGTAAAATATGGATAAGTAAAATAGTAAAAACATGGGTGACGATTATAGTATTAAGTTGACTTCTGCTGCACTATAATCGTTGATATAGTACCAGTGCGAATATAATAAAGCCATTTAAAAATAATTCTAAAAACTACAAGGTGTTATGTGTAAAAACGAAAGAAACCAACATTTTGCTTCCTCTTTTGACCTTTCCCATAAATCAACCCGCCACGCAACCTCTCTCTTGTCTCAACAAATACCCCAAATTGTTTTATATTTATGAATAATATAAAACATGTAAACAATACAAAAAGAACATAAATATTGGAACTATATATATACTCAATAAATAACAATAAAAGATCTCAATATTCTTAGGATCCCAAAGAAAGGAGCAGGCGGACGAGAAACATGGCGGTGAGGTTACCGATGGGATGGGCGGTGACTTTAATGCTAACTCTTGGTGTCGTGATGTCGGTGCGGGGCTCAGGGTCTGGGTTCCCCAGAGTTCTCACGTTGGAGCGTGGCTTGCCGATTGGTATGCCCTTGGAGGCGCTCCGGGCGCGCGACAAGGCTCGGCATGGCCGCGGTCTTCTTTCCGGCAGCGACGGCGTCGTTGATTTCCCTGTCAAAGGCTCGGGCGATCCCTTCACTGTCGGGTATTTTTTTTTTATATTGTTTTGTGTTTGTTTTTGTTAAATTTTGAGTTTTTGTGAGTTTAATCCTGTGATTTTCGAGCAGAGAAGATCTTTGTATTAATATAATTTTCTTTTTTCTTGTGAACCAGGATAACATATTGTGTTGAAGTGTTGAGTTTTGTTTTGATGATGATGATAATCCGTAAATGGTGTCCAAAGTTTCTTCTTTTTTTTTTGTTTGTAGGCCTTCTCTAATTTTTGTTTGCGTTTTGATAGTTTGGTGTTGTTCGTGGAAAATTTGGAATTTTTTATTGGTTTGGTCATGCGGTTTTGGAGAACATGTGATCTTCTTTCATTGATGTAGTTAGGTTTGGAAAATCTTTTGCTGTTACTTGTAAGCTCTACTTATTTACACAAGCATTTGTTTGCTTTTGTTGATTCTGTTATATTATGTCTCTGAAAATTTTGCATTCTTGTGGGTTCAGTCCTGTGATTCTTTGAAAAAGAGAAGATGTTGTTGATGTAGTTTGTTTTGACTGGATTTTAAACTCAGATGATCTTGTTCATTAATGCGTAGCTTTGTTTTGGCATCATGATGTTTAATTGATGTGTAAATTATTTATTTTTTTTTTTTTGTGTGTATGTGTACTTTGGAGCTGTTTTTATTTATGTATATGTTTGTTTGCTTTAATTTTTTATTATGTTTGTTAGAAAATTCACATTTTTATTCTATATTAAACCTGGGTGATCTGGTCTTATGAAATTATAATATGCTTTATATGTTTTTGGGCTTCATATCTTTTACTTCGAAGAGGATGAAATTAAATGCTATGTAAAATTTATTTTCATTTGTGGGCTTTATGTAATCTCCTTTAAATATTTTTGGACTTTAGATCTTTTGCTTCAAAGAGGATGAAGTTGATTGCTAAATAATACTTTGATTTCTAAGCTTTACATAATGTGCTTTGAATTTCTTTGGATTTGACAGCTTTTGTTTTGAACAGGATGAAATTAATTGCTATAGGAAACTTATTTTGATTTCTAGGCTTTACATAATGTGCTTTAAATTATTTTGGACTTGGGAGCTTTTATTTTGAAGAGGAAATTAATTGTGATATAAAAAAAATTATTTTTATTTCTAGGCTCTATTTTACTCAAGTGAAATTGGGGAACCCTGCAAAGGAGTTTTATGTACAGATTGATACTGGCAGTGATATTTTGTGGGTGACATGTGCTTCTTGTAATGGATGCCCTACCTCTAGTGGACTCAACGTGAGTTTTCTCTTTTTGGATTTGTTATTCTGTAATTATTGGTTTTAAATTCTGTTGCGTATATATTCCTTTACTGGAGGTTCTTTTTTCTTTTATTTAATTCTGGGAATTTCTTTTGTTAAGATTCCACTGGAATTCTTTGACACTAAGAAGTCATCCACTGCATCAAAAATCACTTGTTCAAATGAGAAGTGCATCTCTGCAATTCAAACCGGAGAGGCAAGCTGCCAAACCGATTCTTCGAGCTCTTTCTGTGGTTACACTTTTCAGTATGGTGATGGTAGTGGAACGTCGGGATACTATGTTTCTGACACAATCTATTTTAGCAAAGTTACTGGAGGCGACCAGACTACGAATTCCTCAGCTACTGTTATTTTTGGGTAAAGTTTATTGGGAATATCTCAATTTCATTGAGCCAAGTTATTATGGTCTGTTATTTTCATGCCATTGCTTATTTATTTGGAATTTATCTTTTAGACGTGCATATATATTATGTGCATAGAGTTGGATAATCATTCTAGAAAAACTATATGCCCACACGTGTCCCTAGTATTTCATAGAAATGGAACCTGTGGTAGGCGAAAATTACATACAATCAAACAAAGCTTGTTTCTTTGGAGTTATAGTTTTGACCTACGCTTAATAAGCAAAATAAGGGAAATTACATACAATTAAAGCTTGTTAATTGTTAGAGCAACTAAAATAATCCACATTGGTTAATTTGATAAATATAGATTTGGATATATAAGCTTGTGTCTCTCATCCTTGAAACTTAATATCTTAGATTAAACAAAGCTCATATAGTATGTTTGGTTTACATCTAAGATGGTATTAATACTTGGTCCATTCAGTTTGTTTACAGTGTACCATAGGGGTGCATTAGAGTATCTAATAGTTCTAGATTAGTTAATTTGATAAATATGGATATAAATATATAAGCTAAGATTTTTGGGATGAATACGACCTAGATAATATATGGCGTTTGAATCTAACAGTAATTGCAAATGTTTTTGATTTGGAAAATAATTTTATGTATTCTAGACCTTTTACCAAAGAGATGCATTGGCATGTGATTGGCATATGGTGATATTGCTTTTGAAATGGAAGCTTGTAATCTTGTTTTACTTAAAATAATTATATTATTTGCAAACAACCTATTGTACATAATGTCAACAAGGACCATTTTTTTCAATTATTATTAACCTTTGGCTAGGGATGGATTTGAAACAGATGTAGCAATCTACAATCTGGAGACCTGACCAAGTCAGATAGGGCAGTCGATGGGATATTTGGGTTCGGACAGCAGGCTTTATCTGTCGTTTCACAGTTATCTTCTCAAGGTGTGGCTCCAAATGTATTTTCTCATTGCTTGAGAGGGTCAGACAATGGTGGGGGCATATTGGTTCTTGGAGAGATTGTAGAACCAGGTGTTGTCTATACCCCTATGGTTCCATCACAGTAAGTTCCAGTTGATTTAATTGTTACTGACTGCAGTGATTCTTCGAATCTTTTCATAACTTGCTAATGGCTTTGTTGAACTCTATATTTTACTATTTGTTTTAATGTATATTACTTCTCCCTCAAGAGAAATCCACTTGAATTTGGTTTCATATAGATTGTATTCTTTCCAAGAAAGCAGTTAATTTTCTTTTTATTTGACCGTCAACCTTTGAAGCATATTAAAACCACACAGTTGAAATTCTTGCTTATTTACTAAAGAGTGCAAAATATCCCAAAACAGGAGAATTCAGATTCATTTAACAATGCCAATTTATGAAGGTCCAGAATCCTTACATTATTGACATTTACCATATTATATGCGGGAGGTCTTATCATTTACCAAAAATTGACGCTGATTCTATTAATAATCAAACAATGGGTTCCTGGCATTGGGAAGATGTAGTTTCCATCAGAGAATTTTGTTATATCACGACAAATTTTGTCGTATCTCCATCTTTATGTCTCATCTAGATTAGGTTGCCTTTAACCCCATCATCCTTATTTTTGACAAAAATAAATGATTGGCTAGAGTTTGACTTCCACTTGTCGTTTCCTGTATTATGTAGTTCTGTATAGTGGCAATAGAGGTCAGATTTGCCTTTTCCATTTGGATGTTTTGTTTTTCTCTTTTTCATTATCGCTACCTGTATTATGCAGTTCTGTATAGTGACAATAGAGATCAGAGTTGCCTTTTTCATTGTGATGTTTTGTTTTCTCTTTTTCATTCTTGGTACTCACAGGAGGAGCATTAAAAGGTTGCTAATTAATATCATTCACCAACATATTGCAATCTATGGTAGGGTGTCACTCATTCTTGTTAATGATGCTTCATGTTGGAAATTCCATGATTTTCCTGGGAAATTAGTTTCATTATGGTCATAGATCAGAAATAACATATTTTTAAGATCTTGAACTTCTATACTGATGGCATGAACATGTATCTCTGAATAAGTTGTGCTCAAATCCCAAGTTATGTTATTGTCATGGAATTAAACAATGACTTAAAACAATTCAAAATTCTTGGTTATACAGTAGCTATGTTATTGTCATGGACCATTAGTTCTATATCTTACGATAAGTATTTTCTACAGTAGAATGCTAAAGTGAGTTATATTGGAATTTTGGATTTTTGCAGCAATTATTCATACAACCTAAATAGTGACTATATGTTTGTTAACGTCAAAGACTTGATCTTAACTATAAATTACTTGGAGTTGTAGGCACTATCATTTAGAAAGTTTGTGAAAGGCCACAATGTGAAATGACTTGTTCCTTTTATGCTCAGTATGCTGAATTTCTGGCTATTCTGGAGATGATTACATTTTGCCTTGTTTTCTTCCTATCTTTCAAAGTATTATGCTTTAATTTTTCTACTGGATGTGAGCTCGAATTTACTCCTCCAAAATATATTGTTTTGCCTTTCTGTGATTTATTTGCTTTTAATTTTAGGCCACACTACAATGTAAATCTCACAAGTATTGCAGTCAATGGGAAAACAGTGCCTATTGATCCATCGGTATTTCTAACAACGAGTAACAAAGGAACCATTATTGATTCTGGAACCACTTTGGCCTACCTGGCAGAGCAAGCTTATGACCCTTTCGTTAATGCTGTAAGTAAAAGCTCATAAATTGTTCTCATTTATATGTCTTATTTGTCGATGTACCTTCCTTTTTGTGTGTGTGTGTGTGTGTGTGTTCTGGCAGAACTGTTATTCCCTTTGAAATCAGTGATACAATTGGTTTCGGAATAACCCTAAAATTTGGAGGCCACTGAAGTTCCGCATTCAGATTCACTAGCTTGATATATTATTCAGAAACCGTTTGTTGATTCATAACTCATAGTGGGCTTGGAAAATGTTGTAATACTTGTTTTTAATGTGAAAGATCTTATCCATCTTAGCTTTTTTGTATGTTATTTTTTATATTTTTCTTTGTAAGCTTTCATTACTATACAATCACTTGCTTTACATTCTATTCTGGACCTCTCTCCTTTCAGAGTGTACCTACTTAAAGCATTATTAACTAGGCTGGTATATTACCATCATTTAAAACCATAATTGACCAAGCTTTTAAATTTGTTTTCCTTGTTTTATTTACATCCACTGCATATCCTTAAATCCAATGTTTCATTTCTTGATTTTCAGATTGTTTTTCTGTTAGGCCCGGCTCGTAAAGATTTATATTATGTCCCAAATAAAAAAAAGGAAAGGGTCAGTTAAGGGTATGATAGTAATTTACTTTTAAGGTTCCAGCATAAATAGGATGTTAAAGGAGTCAGATGGGGGTCATGCAGTGTTCTGCTCTTTTTTTGTTCATAGGAATTGGAGAGGTTGACCTATTTATCAAACTACAGGTCGAGCTTGGGTGTTCTTTGATTCAATTATCAATAAATTTTCAATTGTTTCTCTTTGATTCCTATCAGTTTCTTAACATTTTCTGTTTGCAGATAAATGGTGCTATTTCCTCATCAGTAAATTCTGTTGTTGTTAAAGGAAATCAGTGCTATATTACTGCTGGCAGGTTTTACTTCTGAACTCCTGTGCAAAATTTGCTTTAAGACATCATTTACTGAACTTATGCTACCTTTGAAGTAATTATTTGATATTTTGGCTTTCTGACTTGTGTTTGTAAATAACAGCCCTGAAGATATATTTCCTTCTGTGACACTATATTTTAATGAGGGGGCATCCATGATTCTGAAGCCTCAGGACTACCTTCTTCAACAGGATCAAATTGTAAGTTCTAACTGCTTCAATGCCATGATAATTCATATCAGTGTTTGAAGTCCCGTAGCTAGCTAAATTGTCCATAATCTGTATTTTGTGAATTATAGAATATGTTATATTTCAAATTAAATATATATATATTCTCGATCAAGCAAATTTTCTAACCATATTATTGCTTATCATCATGCATGTATATATTATGCAGCAAGATACAAGAGTTGTTCATTGAGCTTTTTCTGACAATTTCTGATCAGTCCTTATGGTTATTTTGATGTGTTCATTTATTTGCTTTCATCTCATTTTCCTCCCATAGACTTCTAATTGAATGCTTTGTTCCCTGCCTGTAGAATAATGCCATTGTATGGTGCATTGGCTGGCAAAAGAATACTGGTCAGGGCATAACAATTTTAGGAGGTTTGTGAGACAAATTCCTTTTTCATATTTTGCGCAATTATGAACTGCTACCAAATTAATGACAAATGCAGTGCTCTAATTTATTTACATTAAAAATTTCTCTCTGTAGCTTAGAACCTTTATTCTTCTAGTTCTATTTGTGATAAAGTATGCTTTATCATAGCCTACTATCATGGCGCATCGTAATTTGTACTTCAAGCTTTAGACATTATATCCCTTCGAAAACTCATGTTTGACTACTGTATCTTTTTCCTTACCTAGGACTTTGTAGTTGATACCATTTAAGTAAAACATTAGGCTTGTTTGGTGGTGCTTAACTGGTTTTGCAAGTAATTATAGTTATTGTAACTTCTTGTATTTTATAGTTTAGTTGTATCTGAGGGGAAGCACTCATGTAACTCACATTAATGATATTTATCTCTTGCTAAAGCTTGACTTATACCCCAAGGTTATGTTTGGTCATGTGTAATATTTTGGGATTATTTCAGTTATTCCAAGTTGTCCAATGAAATCTAATTAGTTGGAGTAACTGTGTTAAGAAAAAACATATTGATTTACTAATATAGTCATTTACGCGTATTAAAATTACTTTTATAGAGCTTGAACGCAAAAGGCATTTGGTTTAATTAGTGTCAATTAAGTTAAAGCTTAAGTAACTTGGATTAACTTGGGGTGTTACTTTTCCTGACGTTGCAAATTCAAATTATTCCAGTTTATTCTAACTACAACTGAACATAATCCAAATGATTTTGTAGTAACTCAAATTAATTTGTTTTGTTTAGACTTATTTCTTATTTCATCTTATATTATATAATAAAATATAGTAATTTTTTCCAAATCAGAATTCATAGTTTTGTTAAACCAAGTTCTAATTAATTTGATATGAAATAACTTTTAATTGATTAGTGCAGTGTCAGTGTATTTAAAATTAACAATGGGATATGAAAGTATTAAATAAAATATAGCTAATTATTTGTGCATTATATTAATAACAAGATTTACTAAAAGAATTTAGAGTATTGTGTAGTTTCATAATGATTGTTGTTGTCTCCCGGCTTCTCCTACATTCATCAAACATTTTGTTTTGTTGATAATGGAACATCTAAGATACTTCACATGTTTCAACTAACTACTCTAGTCGAAGCTAGTGGTGTCAATAGACAAGTTGACTTGCTGGCTACTCTTGAGTTTGGATTAATTTAAACTCAAAAGTAAGCTTGATCCCAAGTGTGCAAAGGCCAATGGTTGGGTTGTTTGAGTTTTGCTTGATTATGCTCTGAGTTTTGGAGCTTATATGCATTATTTGGATCAAGCTGAGCCATAGCTTAGCCTTTTTGCTTATATGGTCTTTGGATTGAGATTTGTTTGTGCTTGAGCTAGCTGAACTTGTGTGGTCTTGCTCAAGCATGTACTGAATCAAAACGAAGTTCAAGCTAGTCTTGCTTGCTGCAGCTTGATTCTTTAATGTTAAGGTAGTATTATATTGTTAGTGATAGGGAATATTTATGTCTTATCACTTGTTAGGTGTTTAATTATTATTAGTCCTCTTTTGGTTTATTTTTATTTTATTGTTATGTTGGTATTACTTATCTCTGTTTTCGAAGGATTGAGCTAAATCCTATGCCTGTCCATATCTCTATATTTAGACATGGCATTCTTATGAAGCAACAACCCTTGTCTCTCCTTACTTATGTCTGAAAATAAATGGTCCGTCTTTATAACCAAAATTGAATTTAAAAATAAGGTGTTTTAGTGATACTTATAATGAGTATTATAGAGTTCTATATATGTGATGGTCCTAGCTATGGTAAATGGGATGTTTTTAGTTTGTATAAGATTTTCTGTGGAGTGTTTGAGTAATACATAAAGATCAGTTATTTGCAACTTGCCTGTGCCTTAAGATGCATGTAGAGTGAGCCATTGTTGCCAATAGGCCAAATAGCAGCAGTTTGTCCAAGTCTCCTCGCTGATGCCTTGAGACATGAGGTTTCCACACAACCATTGGATGGTTATAGCTGAACTGAACTCCATCTCATTGCTATTGGAAGCTGCTTTCATGTTAACAGATGATGTAATATATTCTAGTGATAATTCAACTTAAAAACAAATTGGTCACTCTGATGACATTGATAGCTCATATTAAGATGTTTAAGATTTTTCTGTACGAGTTTCATTTTCATCGTATATGATGTCTAATCTATTTGACTTATCTTAATACTAATTTATTGCTACTAAATTGCGTTAAAAAAATTACAACCAACATTGGGATGTTATATGCAAAACCGTCAGAAAAAGCAAATTAAGATAAAATGTGGCATGGCAAAGTGTAAAACATATATGTAATGAGATATGGCACGCTATGCAAGAGGTTAATAAGATTCTGTGCTTTGTGTGAGGCAGATATTTCAAAGATTGTTGACAATTTTATAATGTATCTGTCTTCTTTGCAGACCTTGTTCTGAAGGACAAGATTTTTGTTTATGATATAGCTAATCAACGCATAGGCTGGAAAAACTATGACTGTAAGTAGCACTAAGAACCTTCATTTTATTCCGTCTCATATTTGACATGATGAACTCTACATGTATTTAATTCCTTTTGGGGTGTGCGTGCACATGCGCCTGTGTGCAGGTTCTTTGTCAGTTAACGTTAGTACAACTTCGGGCAAAAATGAGTTTGTGAACACCGCACAACCTAGTCAGAATGGCTCGTCACAAACTCTTCATTTCAATTTGCTGACCACCTGCGTTGCAGTTTTACTTGCACATATCTTTGCATATGCACACAGATGCCGCTAACATATACAGACATGCTCTCACAGAAGCCATTTCAATTCCATTCGTTCGTTGCTTGTAATTAGAAACACCTGTGATAGATGCAGAGTCATAAAGCAAAACATGCATGTAAATTATATAGTTTTTTTTAAATAAGATATATGGCGTGCAGTATATTTCCTGTTTCTAATTGTTTGTTTATTATTTTCATGTTATTGCAATTTCTGGGCCAGATATGTTTTCTTAGGAGGAATGCGCAAATTCAGCTTCATTGTTTACCGTATAATGAATCATCATTCCTCCCAAAATCTTTTGTGATGTGCCTTATTGTAGTTTTGGATAGATCAACCCATCAGAATATTATCTGTGGCATCATCTGGTGTGGAAGTCTCTGTACTTGAAAATGTATTTAATATAGTGAATATTTACCAAAACAAAGCTCCCCGCTAAGTCATGGGACCATGTACAGGGTGATGTTTGTTTAGTGTGCAATGTTAAGGATATTGGTGATTGGATGACAAGGTGGCCAGAAAGCTTTACTATTTTCTTCTTTCCTTTTAAGTATCATTAGAAAAAATTCTTTCACTTTTTCCCCCATAAAAAACAAAGCAAAATTAATTGCTACCATTTTATATTTTGACAAAAGTACTCATTAGTCCCTGGAAAGTTTCTATATTCCTGATCAGTCCCTCTTTCTGATATTACATTTAGTCCTTCTTTATTTAGCCATTTTCGTTGAAGTCATTGTTGTTAAGTCCGTCAGTGAACACCATGTAAGTTACCAAAAATGCTCTCATGAGTTTAAGCAATTGACTAATGGATTTTCTTCTGTCAAGTCACATGGGGGTTGAGTTTGGTGTATGGAGAGAATCCTAAAGAGACTTTGATAAATGTTGTTTTGTCTATATTTTACCAATCATTTATAGCACTTATTGAACCCTAAATTATGTATTTTGGTGATATTTGGTACTTAATTGCTTCATTGTAGTCCACCGGTGAAGAGAAGCGCAATAATGGCCAAAGGAAGGAATTTGGGAGCAAATCGACGCCGAAAATGCAAAACGGTAAGTTATATCTGCAAAGTACACGTTCGTTTACATTTTGGATGAACTTCAGAGAAAAAAGGGCATGCCATGTGTCATCAGTGCAGGTTCTCGTTCCTTTCTCCTAACCTGGATATACATGGTTGAATAGTTGAAGTACACACCCGTGTACATTTGAAGAATAGTGGAACGTATCCCAAATAGCTACATGGGCGAAGAAAGAGTTACACGGTCATGTAAAATGCAAGCAAGAAGTGAAGGGAAAAACATGAAAGTTACACGGGCAGACGAAAAGATACACAGCCATGTACTTCACCGTGTATTTACAAACTTTATTTTTCAGGTTTTCCTGAGAGATACACGGGCAAGTATATGCCCGTGTATAAGCTCATGTACCGTTCAGTTTTTCCCAGGTATAAATAGGTTATTTCAAGGAGAAATGAAGGGTTTTTTTGGGGAAAAAAGCTGGTAGGGAAAAGACGATATTTCTGGAGGTGATTGAAGGGAAGCTAGAGCAAGATTGAGAAGAGAGCTTGAAGGAGTCGTGGGGGAATCATCTATTGGTGACGATAGCTGCTCACATCTGCTCTAAAATCACCACGACCATTGAAGGGTGTTTTTCCAATCGATGTTTATGCTTTCTAGGATAAAAATGAATTTTGTATCGATGAGCATAGGCCTTATGGAAGGCTAACTTCTCTGGGTGCCCCGATTAATGTAGTTGGGAATACTTTATATGTTTTGATTGTCTTTTTAATATAAATTGTCCTTTGGTTTCAGATTCATTTATGCTTTATTTGTTAGTTTGATGTATTGAGAGAGATCTCACTATCTTGTTATCACTTGAGTGTCTAGAGATCCATGTGATTAGAACACCTATGAATGAATAGGTGTTGATAAACCCTTCTAGAGATAGTAGAGGAGCCACACATTTTTCGGCTAGTATTCGGTATTTCATTGCCGTTTCTTGACATGGGAGTCCTAGTTTTTATTGCATAGCATTAAGGAGTCTTGAGAGAGCATCTATTGTATCTTTGATTCCCTCCGTTCTGTTTACCCTGGGTTAATTTATCTTAAATTGGAATCGGCATTCATTTCTAATTCCCCAACGAAATTAATGCGGGCACTACTTATTTTTATTGATTTCCGCCCTTTCTCCCTAGTTTCAGCCTTGATTTTATTTTTCTTTCTAAACTAAAATCAAGTTTTTTTCTTAGGTAGATAGTATAAAGAGAGCGAGTACTTATATACTAAGTCCCTCTGGATTTGATCTCGCCTTGTGCGAGTATTACGATGATTGAGCGTACGCTTGCGTGCGAGTTGCCCCGTGTTACGGGGTGGCTGATCAGGCTTCCATTTCAAAAGCCTTTGTTGTTCTCCTCTTCTTTGTCTCCATATTGTTCTTCTGCTTCATCTTCTTCTTCTTTTCCTGTTAGGAATCTTGGTGAAGCTTTGACAGGGTTTATTATTGAATTTGTTCTTTTATTTCTCTTTTCTTCTTCTTCTTCTTCTTCTTCTTCTTCTTCTTCTTCTTCTTCTTCTTTTCTACTTATATTCCTTTATTTTCATTTAGTGAAGCTCCGATTTATGGTGTAGCCGGTGCTATCAAAGTGGACATAATCATCGTTCATGTAACGCAGTCCTAGCGAACTGAACACGCGATGCGCAACAGTGACGGGGATGTTTCATTTTCTTTGTTTTATTTTTTTTGAGAGGTAGAGTGTCTCTATATGATATAAACATGAGTTGTGTACATTTGTATGTTGATATAAATATTTGTAGTTTATGTGTATTATTAGTTCTTCCTATGCATTATTTGTTATTCATGTATATTATTTATTGTTTTTGTGTATTATTCATTCTTCCTGTGTATTATTTATTTTTCATGTGTATTATTTGTTGTTCCGGTGTATTATTCATTGTTCATGTGTATTATTTGTTATTCTTGTGTCTTATTTGTCGTTACTGTGAATTATTTGTGGTTTGTGTGTAGTAATTGTTGTTTCTATGTTTTATTTGTTGATCCTATATTTTACTTGTTGTTCCTGTGTATTATATGTTCTTTTTGTGTATTATCTGTTCTTTCTGTGTATTGTTTGTTGTTCCTATGTATTATTTGTTATTCCTGTCGTTTACCTGTTGTTGTTGTGTAGTAATTGTCATTCTTTTATATTATTTTCCTTTTTCAGTATAAAACAAGTTCGTACAAGTATCTATATCATACATGAGAGAGAGAGAGAGAGAGAGAGAGAGAGAGAGAGAGAGAGAGAGAGAAAGAGATATGCGGCAACATTATCAGTTTTTGGCCTCGTCCTCCTTTCTAGTGACAATACTGTCATTGGTCTCATCCTCTTTCCAGGCGGTGCCCCATGGTGGGCCTGTGGCCTCCGTGACATCCGTGCTTGGTATGACTTTTCTCCCCATACCATCAACCGATATCCGTACTACATAGCAGAGCCGCAAGTATGGGACGTCTGATGATAGCGAGGTGGTGTGGGAAAAGGTGAACTCCTGAGGTTTCAGCACAATAAGAAGAAGGTGAGATGGTGTAGGAAAGCGAGGGTCTCCGGCTCGCATTTCAACGTTTTGGGCACCCAACCTTCTAGCTGTTTTCAATGCCACTATGGAGGGTATTTTGGTCATTTTGAAGGGATGAAATTCTGTGTATGGGAAGATGGGTAAACTAGTAATTTCCCTCCTTAGGTATCAGAATCTCCATTTCCATCCGTTGCATTTGGACTAAAAGTGAACAAAACAATAAAAGAGAGACCTTTTACGAATACCGAAACTGGGAGGGATTTATTGGGATTATGCAAGCTATAGGGTGACTATTAATTACTTCCCTATTTGTTTTTACTTGATAAGTATTGATTTCCCAAATAACCCATAAATCTATCATCACCTAAGCGTCAGATCACTTGATACGAATAAATAATCAGAAAAAAACTAAGCAAAGGAAAGGTAACTTATATTTACATCAATATAACTGCCCATATAGCTTTTCTAAAAGATCACAAACATAAATATGTTTGGTGAAATCTTGTTTAACAAAACCAATTAGCTTTATACTTGTAGCTTGAGCAAATCCACTTACTTTCTTATTAAATCACACATAATGTGGGATACCAAATTTTTTCTATTTTTTTAAATATTTTTTAATGTGTTTGGTTAGAGGAACAAGCCCACTGTAAGGGTTGATGACCTTACACTTTGTCAGCGGACATACAGTATCACATAAGCCAAGCCACGAAGGCGCACAACTGCGTGGATTTGGCAGCGCGCGCGGTTAGCGCGACGCGTGTGTTGTGTTGGGACCAAGGGCGGATGGAATATCCCGCATGATCATAGGCTAAGACCGTGAGGCGCGCGCGCTGGACCGTGGGGGTGCGCATGACCGATGAGCGCGTGGGGCAGGCGCGCCTATATCAAGAGTCAAATGTCGCAGGACTTCATCATGTAGAGGGTTGGATCTCTAGCAAGTCTAGGCTGGGCGGGACACTTGATCAGGCCGGGTGACCGAGAGCTGATTCCGGATCTGACAAGGTTTTACGCAGGCATATGCAAGTGGGCACGTGGTCGAGAGCGTTGCCGAGCCAGGGGCGAGGATGGCACGCGGTATTACCGCGCGTGACTGGTACTGCTGCGCGCTGTAACCAAGGGTGGCTGGTTAAAGCTACAATCGAGTCAGAGGACACTGCAAGCTAAGTGAAGTCAGAAAATTCACGCCAGACCTGTATTGGGCATGGGGCTCAATCAACCTTGGATTTGGGGTAGCTCTTGTAATAGGGTCGAATGAGTCTTTGGGAGGAGACAAGGCCACCTGGTGTTGGTTTTGGCCATGGTTGTAAACATTTCTCAATATAAGAGAGTTTTATATTTTTCTCTCTCAAAATGGGTTTCATGTGTCGTGTTTCTCGTACCGAGGGGTTTTCCGGATTTGCTCACTTCTTATTATTTTCGCTGTGCTTTGTACTGCAAACAGGAATTCACTAACTGTTCTTGCAAGGAAGGCTGACTTGTCGCTATGGTGCATGTCAGGTGCTGCACGGCAGAAGGTGATCAGTTGAGGCTGTGACACCCACCATCTGCCCACAAACACCATACAATTATCCCGTCAAATTTTTATATAAATAATAATTATTCAGATAAATATAATTTCTAATTAAATTAAAAAGCATGAACATTTAACAAATATGCATTTTTATCAAAAAAATATATTTTCAATTTATTAGTATTCATTTTAATTATTATTGATCAAGTTAAAGATTGAATGATTTTAAATAAATAGTTTTTAAAGCATAAATTACTTAAAATAAAGTTTCAAGTCCACAATTTATCCACAATCAAACACTAAGGGCATGTTTGGTTCACTGAAGTATGCTCCGAAGTAACCATGGTGGGGAGTTCTGGCGCACTTCGGCATATTTGTCACGCGCCGACCCTAGGGTCCCGACCTATGACAATACTGCCACGTCAACCCAGGGGAGGTCAGACACCTGCCTCAACCCTAGATTGCCGTAAGGCTAACCTGTTACCTGTATAATATTAACATCACAACAATAATACTCTAAATCTAAAGGTATTCAACCACAACCCTGCACAATATCAACATACTCACACCAAGTATATATATATCCCTGGAAATCACAACAACAATGATCATGAACACAATATAGTCTCCCCCAAACACTGGGTATAAAACTCATACAACCCAAGGTCCTGACTGAACCAATCAAGATTATTCGAGACCAAAATGGAAATACGAAAACATAGGTCCTAATGGATCCATCTTATGCATGACAACAATGTTTATGAATCATACACTACTCAGAGGTAAATGCAAGAATAGCTTTGCCAAGTACTATCACGTCTCATGCCCTGCTGCCGTGCTAATACCTGTAAAGAAGAGAAGAAGAATAGGTGAGTAACTAAGTTACTCAGTGAGGGTTTGAACATGGAGCTATAACTCATACATGTGTAACAAAATGATATGCCGAAAATATATGTATATCTTTACTAACCAAGAACTTATATAATGCTTTAAATGCACATTTCAATATAAGAAGCTTTCAAACTTTCTCAATGAAAGGCATCAATAAAACTCTGAAAATCATTTATAAAGAGATTAAAGACTAAAAATTCAAGTTAAGAATACTTGTTAAAAGATCAAACCCATCAAATCAAGGATTTATAGTGCAACACATGCGGATATCCTCTATCGATAGCATCATCAACAGCCTATGAAAACCCTAGATTACTAACCATGGCCGTAGCTAGGTCAGGAGCCACCAAGATGCGCGTATCTTGGCGTTGGCCGTTGGGAATCCCGTGTGGTGACTCCGGGAACCCAACACAACACCTTCAGGTTCTCTACGCGCCTCATGTAAGGGCTAGTCAGCCGAGAACTCCACGCCACCCCAACTAGGTCGGTCTGTGGAGACTCACTTCTACAAAAGATGGGGATCCCCCAATGTCACCATCGAAACATTTGGGATATCCATCCCGCCTGTAGGCTTATCATGAATACATCACAATAATAATATGAACACATCAGTATGATATCATAAATCTCGTCAAAAGATCACAAATTCTCATAGATACAACTCTCAATTTGAAAGTGAATTCTTGAGTAAACATCGGCAATAATATTATTTTCATCCAGAATATCATCATAAAAGTATTCTTTGAAAACACATTTCAAATACGATATCATCACAAAGAATAACCTTTCAAATAGAGCTTCATCACCAAGAAATCCATTTTGATTCACTTAGGCCCTTTCTCGGGTCCTTATATCAAGAACATTAAACCTTTGACAATACTTTAAAAATATGCATTTCAAGATATAGGGTTTCCATCTCTTAAGAAAAATAAATGATCATTGATCATAATAAAAAAGCATATCGAATCATAAACCACGAAGTATAAATGATCAATAACCTTAATTGAAAGAACATCGGATCATAAATCAAGAAGTATAAATGATCAACGCCTTAAATCAATAAATAAACCGAAACATAAATCATCATTATTCAAAGTTTCATGGAAACATCTCAAGAAACCTTTGAAACATGAAATTCACCATTCAAGAACATATATAATTAGGTATTCAAACAAGCATGATCATAGCTCATGAATTAAACAATTTCTCACTCACAAACTTGGCGAGATCGAACCCTCCGGGTTGCTCGCCCACTTGCTCTTTACCCTTGCCTTAGATCCACCTCCTAGATGCCATTAACCATAAAAAAAACAAGAATCAATCACATAACCCAAACAATAAACAAGGGAGAAAAGAATGATCCAAATGAGATCCCATGGCTTCTAGGGTATACTAGGCATTCTAGATTAAAGAATTAACAATAATAAGATCTTCAAACCCTAAAGATCAGAATAAAATCAAGAAGATCCTAATTGGGTTCGGATCTACAAGAATCATGGGTTTAGAGATGAAGGATATCCTTCATTCTTCACCAAAACATGAGATCAAGGCTCTTAAACCATCCAAACATTAGATCCACACTCTAATTCCATTCAAACATTGGATCTATACTAGATCCACACTTTTCCTTCATAGATCTATAAAGAATTGGATAAGAGAGCAAGAAATTGAAGAAGAGAAGAAAACTCACCTTTAACTTTGCTAGATCTAGAGGAGAATCATCATCAATGAAGAAGAGGGAAAGATCACCATTATTCTTCTTTTTTGGAGCTTAAGAATGAAGATCTTCCTTTTGCACTCATAAGATTCTGATGGAGGAGAATTATAAAACAGTGATTCAACCTCAACGAAGGCTTAATCCGAATATGAAGGAGGTAGTGAAAGCAGAGGTAGTGAAACTTCTTGATCCAGGAATTATTTACCCCACATCAGATAGTGCTTGGGTGAACCCAACTCAAGTAGTGCCCACAAAAAGGGGTATGACGGTAGTAAAGAATGAGCAGAATGAACTGATTCCCACAAGGACAGTCACCGGATGGCGTGTATGCATTGACTATCGAAGATTAAATGATGACACAAGAAAGGATCATTTTCCATTGCCCTTCTCTGATAAGATGCTAGAGCGCCTCACTGGTCATAAATTCTATTACTTTCTAGATGGCATGTCTGGTTATTTTCAGATCCCAATCGCCCCTGAAGATCAGGAGAAGACGACTTTTACATGCCCTTATGGTACTTTTGCATACAGAAGGATGCCATTCGGGTTATGCAATGCATCGGCCACATTTCAGCGGTGCATGACAGCTATTTTCGACGAATTACTGGAGGATGGTATGGAAGTCTTCATGGATGATTTTTCGGTATTTGGTGTCTTAAGAACTTAGAAAGGGTGCTCATGCGGTGCCAGGAAACAAATCTTGTTCTAAATTGGGAAAAATGCCACTTCATGGTGCAGGAAGGGATAGTTCTTGGTCACAAAATTTCTAATGAGGGAATCGAAGTGGACAGAGCAAAGATTGAAACGATAGAGAAGCTACCACCACCGACCTGTGTCAAGGCAGCTCGCAGTTTCCTGGGGCATGCAGGGTTCTATCGCCGCTTAATCAAAGACTTCTCCAAGATCACTCGACCGCTAACTAAACTCCTAGAAAAGGACGTCCCTTTTGAGTTTAATGATGAATGTCTATTTGCTTTCAACTTACTAAAGGAAAAACTCACTCAAGCACCCATCCTTATCACACCTGACTGGGATCTTCCCATTGCGCTTATGTGTGATGCCAGTGATCACGCAGTAGGGGTTGTGCTGGGACAAAGAAAAAACAAGCATTTCCAGCCAATTTATTATGCAAGCAAGACCTTGACAAGTGATTAAGGGAATTACACAACTACTGAGAAAGAACTACTGCTGTAGTCTTTGCTTTTGATAAATTCAGGCCCTACTTAATCTTGTCTCGAGTGATTGTCTTTACAGACCACTCGGCCCTTCGTTGTTTAATGAGAAAATCTTATGCTAAACCAAGACTAATTCGTTAGGTTTTGTTGTTGCAGGAATTCGATGTGGAAATCAAGGACAAGAGAGGTGCAAAGAATCTAGCAGCAGATCATTTATCCTGTTTGGAAGGGTTGGAAGACGACAAGGCTACACGTCATGAAATTAATAACTCTTTTCCTGAAGAGCATTTGTATGGAATGCAAGAGCTAACAATATCGGATACCCCATGGTTTGCCGACTTTGCAAACTATCTCTTGAGTAAGGTTCTTCCCAAGGGACTCACATTTCAACAAAAGAAGAAGTTTTTCGCAGACCTGAAAAATTTCCTTTGGGAGGACCCGTACTTGTTCCGAATATGTGTAGACCACGCAGTGCGACGATGTGTGTCACGAGAAGAGGGATGGAGCATTCTGACTCACTGCCACTCGGGGTCTACTGGGGTCATTACGTAGTAGGCTGAACTGCAGAGAAAGTTTTGGCTGCAGGTTTTTACTGGCCAACACTATTTAAAGATGCTCACTAATTCATCCAAAGTTATGATAAATGTCAAAGGGCAGGAAATCTATCCCGGCGGGATAATATGCCTCAAAATCCAATTCAGTTTTGTGAAGTATTTGATGTTTGAGGCATTGATTTCATGGTGCCATTTTCTAGCTCAAATGGAAACCCATACATTCTAGTCGCCGTGGATTATGTTTCCAATTGGGTTGAGGCACAAGCTCTACCCACAAACGATACTAGAACTGTAGTAAGATTTCTCAAGTGGTTGTTCGCTTATTTCGGTACCCCAGGATCATCATTAGCGATAGAGCAACTCACTTTTGTAATGTGCAACTGGACAAGGTCCTGAAACGGTACGGAGTTAACCATCGCTTAGCCACCCCGTATCACCCACAAACAAGTGGCCAAGTCGAGGTTACAAATAGAGAGTTGAAGAGAATTCTAGCTAAATCGGTGGAGCACAATTAGAAGGACTCTTTTGAGCGTTTGGATGATACACTCTGGGCACAATCGATTTGGCCGATAAGGTCCGAGAGCTCACTGCTGTGGGAGGTTGGGATCGTCTCCTCACTATTCGTGATCCCACCTTTCGCGAGCTCACGCTGGAGGTCCTGTCCTCATTTGATTTCAATCGCGCTCGCCTTGATTTTGAGAAGGAGGACACGATCCTCTTCAGAGTATTTGGTCAGTATCACACCATGAGCCTCACGCAGTTCTCTGTTTTCCTTGGCTTATATGACAGAGACTTTGTACATACGGGGGAGTTCGAGCAACTTATTATTGACTATCCTATTGGACTCACGCTGAGGCGTGCATACTCGACCATATGTCGAGGTTTCCAGTACGAGCCGGGATCCTCTAAGCCCACCATGCTCAGCCGTCCCTCTTACAGATATATTCACTCTATTTTTAGCAGGACTGTGATGGAACGAGGCGACAACACCGGAGTTTTGAGCCGCCTCGATTTGCTGTACTTGTACACCATGGTCCAGAATATTCTCATGCATCTAGGCTTTGTTGTGGGGGGCTACCTTCGCCATCAAAGCCACTACGTGCGTGTCGGTGTGATCTTCTCGGGAGTATACATCACACGACTCGTTCGTGGCATGGGTTTGACGGAGGCACTTAGAGGGATGGAGACGATCAGCGTACCTGTATCTTTGGGGCTTGCATCCCTCCGAGCCATGAGCATGGTGAAGAAGACGAGTGCCGGCCGATATGTGCTCGCGGTTGAGGCTGAGGAGGAGGACACAGAAGAAGAGCCAGCAGACCCCGCAGATGCTCTCGAATCACCAGCACTGATAGCTGTACCGATGGAGACTGAGGCCCATGCATCCGAGTAGGAACCGGAGTAGCTTTCCACTCGAGCCTGTGACCGTTTGGCGAGGCTCGAGGTAGCAGCGGGAGCCCTCCGTTGAGACATGGCGACTGTGCTCACTAACCAGTCTATGATGTTATCACAGTTGCCTATCATTCGACATCTTGTGGAGAGCGACATAGCATCTAAGGTGACGACATCAGCACCACCATCAGCACCAGTAGAGTTCCTTGACGCATGAGGCGTCTTTTAATCATGCTATTTTACTTTTCTGTACTTTTTTATTTCAGTTTTCTTGTTGAGATTTTGTTTCTTTCTTTCTGTCGTTTCATTTCGTTGCTCTAGTTGTATTTCGTTGTTTTCTTATCTAGTTATGTTGAGATTCATTGAACCTCCTTTAATCCGTGCAGATAGTCTTGAGAGTCATGTGAAAGAGTCATGTACACGGCCGTGTGTCCCAGTCACACGACCGTCTTACTTTCTAATGCCCGCTGAGCTAAACACACCCTTGTAACAGATTCAACCAACTACTTCACATGGAATTTAGGGGAGTATTGTTTTTATTTTGCACACCCTCACATGTTATTTTCAGAATTTATATTCTTGTTGTGCTTGCATGTGTACATTGGGGGCAATATACATCTTAAGTGTGGGGGAGTGATCACGTTATACACTACTTTATTTGTGCTTTTATCATATATGCTCATGCAACCTGTGAAGGTTCACGTTAGGGTTAAGTGTTTGATTTTAGACAATAGGAGAACTTCGAACACCAGATATCATCATGCTCTAGTTGTCATCCAATTTTTTGAGAATTTTTTGTCCGATTATTATTTATACACTCTACTCACTCATTAGACCTATAGAAACTCTACTTTAATGCTTTGAGACTTTTTAGTAGTTGTGTTATTAAAAAAAAACAGAGCATTTTGGGATTCATTCTTGAATATAGGGGGTGAAAAGAGCTACTACCTTTGATTGTATGCAGCTACTCTCATAAGTCGGATACTAGTTATCTTCTAATGAGAGAAAGAGCTATCATAAGGGATATGTGAAAGCTAGCACCCTCGGTAGAAAGAGCTACCATCTCTAAAGTGTGAAAGCCACCCGGGAGGCCGCTTGAGAAAGGGCTACCTTGGAGATTGTGTGCAGCTACTACCATTTCTTTTCTTTTTGATTATTACATAAGTCTCACACAATAAAAACCTCGAGTAGTAGACATAGTATCAACATGAGTTGAGTTTTTCTTCACACACACACGCTTTCGGATTCCTTTTTCTTTCTTTTCATTTTATTGTTTTCTGGAGCATTGACTTAACCATTTGATGTTAAATAGATTCCTTCTTGGTTATAGAATTGTATTCTTGCACTCTCTAGTGAACCTGAGGCCAAGTACTTATTCTTTCTTTCCTTGTAATGAATATTTAGTTTGCTTGAGGACAAGCAAAGGCTTAAGTGTGGGGGAGTTTGATAAGTGCTTGTATACATATATTTTATAACATCATTTTGTATGCATTGAGCATCACTTTTATCAGGTCATATCACTAATGAGGTGTATTTTATGTTCTTTTGTGCAAACAGGGTTTTGGAGGTGTGAAATATAAGAAAGGAAGAAAAGATAAGGAGCGATGACACATTTTAAGACCAAAAATAGAAGCTGTACTCGCATACATGAAGGTGTTGCCAACTCTCGGAGGTGTCCAAGTCATCACATAAAAAGAAAGGGCAGGAAGGCAGTACTACGTCCATGTCAGAGCTTCTGCGGGTAAATAGGAGAAGGTTGTGAAGGTTTCAAAGGCACGAAAGCTACACACACTACCATGCGGGCTTGTGCCCAATCGTGTGGACCCGAAGAATATTTTTGGACTAGTTATCAGCTACCTGGAGACAGGGGCCGTTACACCTTAGGATACCTACGACTCATTGTTTTCGTCTAGAAACACTTGTAATCTACATTTAACACCCGAATCCTAAGGGAAACATTGTCCGGATACCCCACTTTTATTGATTGATAACTCCCTCTCCTTTCAGTCCCTGTGCACTTGTAGTGACACTCTTAGGCTTAGCCATTAGATCATCACACACTACACTCATTAGGTTAGATAACAAAAGAGGAGCAACTACTAGTACTATTATTCCTTGTGGTTCCACAACCCGACCATTTGGGGTTTACTTTATTACTTGACGACTCGTGCACTTGTGGTAACGCAAGGGGTTGACACATCACCCTGTGTTGCGGAAACGCATCATGGACCCAATGGGTCGCGTTGTCGAACCATAGGGAACAGAAGTACTAGTAATTGCTCCTCTTTTGTTATCTAGTGTAATGAGTGTAGTGTGTGATGATCTAGTAGCTAAACCTAAGAGTGTCACTACAGGTGCGCAGGAACTAAAAGAGAGAGAGAGAGAGAAAGAGAGAGAGAGAGAGAGAGAGAGTTATCAATCAATGAAGGTGGGGTATCAGGATAATGCTCTCCTAGGACTCGGATGTTAAGTATAGATTACAAGTGTTTTTAGACGAAAGTATTGAGTCATGGGTATCTAAAGGTATATCGGCCCCTGCCTCCAGATCACCGATAACTAGTCCCTTATGAGGTCCCGGCGGAGAATTCTCTCAATACCTCACACCACATATGACTGCTTAGCACCCTAGGGATCCCAAAGATATGACCAATTCCTAAAAGTAGATCCAACCCTGCCTCCAGGTGAAGGATCCCTAACTCTCTACGAGGTCCCGGCGGAGAATTCTCTCGACGCCTCACACCACATATGGTTGCTTAAAACTTAGGAAATATGGAGATAGGAAATATCTATCGAAAAGGAAAAGGGACACTCCGCTATCTCATGGCTCACCCTCTCAATATTTTTCACTCTTGGTGATTCTAAACCTAATGGTGATCTCTCTCTTCACTAGGTTGAATAAAACATGCACGATAATCAATAATGAAATCAAAAGTAATTGCAAGCATTAAGAATTCAAGAGCGAAACTCAATGTATTAAACTCGAATAGAAACACAATTTAAATCTAATAAAATTATGAATCCTAGGGTTTACATGTCCGAATACCCACTAGGGTTTAGCTCTCCATGGAGCAAGTCTTAAAACAAATAAAGCAATTATAAACAAGTTCACAAGCCAGAGAAAATAACCCCCCTAAATCCGTGATAATGGTCTTGAAGGGTAGGTTCCACATTTGGATTAAGTCCACTCTGAAGCTAGGTCACTGATGGCTTCTTTGATGCTATGACAAAAGAGGAATCGATCCAAGTTGGTGAAAAAGTAGCCACCTTGCAACCTTGCCTCTTGGAAGTAGCCGAAAAAATCTTTAAAAATTAGAACAAGGCGGCTTTTATAAACTGAAATCCATGGGCATCCACACAAGCACTCACACACATGTACTGTAGCCATACGCCCGTGTGAAAATTCCACACTGGAGTGAACAGTAATTCACTACAGTAAACTACTACGTTATTTTACTACAGTGATTTTCCTTGAAATCCTTCTTCGAGTTCACACGGTCGGGCACATGCCTGTGTGGTAGGGTGTGTGGCTTTTTGTCATCTGAAATCTTCAAAACCTTCTCCTATTTGCGCGAGGAAGCTGGGACATAGACGTACTACTGCCTTCGTGCCCTTCCGGTTTATGTGATGACTTGAACTCCTCCGAAAGTTGGCAACACCTCCATGTATGTGAGCACAACTTCTATTTTTGGTCTTGAAATGTGCCATCACTCCCTTTCTTTGTTTCTTTTCTTGTATTTCACACCTCCAAAGGCCTGTTTGCACAAAAGAACACAAAATACACATTATTAGTGATACGACCTGATAAAAGTGATGCTCGATGCATACAAAACGATGTTATAAAATATATGCATACAAACACTTATCGGGCTTCAGGTCAATATGTCAAGATAGCACCATCTTCTACATTTTGGTTCCTAATTGCTTCCTTTGGCTTTGTTTTGCTTTAAAACTCCATCTGGTGCCTGCGAAGACAGTTCACACTTTGTTTAGCCTTACTTTTCATAAATTTACTCAATACTAACTCGATAAATATACAAATTGATATGTAATATATAGCATAATTGTATACTTATCACATACTAGTGGATCCTGCCTATACAAAGGATAGAACATCTACAATATGTGAAAACAAACAATTTTATGAAAACACACCAAATAATCGGTCTCAGAGAATTTTCACAAATGCCCGGCATTGACCCGCTTCGCACACAACTCAACTTTAGAAAAATGGAGGTCGGAATGAATAATCATAATCACTCAATGAGTGAAACAACACAACCTAATGAAGATTAGGAAAATGGAGTGGCTCCTAAATGGGTACAAATCAACCCTTCTACCGCGCCACCTCTCATAGGCTTGACCATGAGGACCGCTACTATACTAGCCAGGTTTAGCCCATCGTCACCACTAATAAAATTTAAACCATGTACATAGCAAACTCCGAAACACTTTTTCTATTAACATAACATATGCCAAAGCCTTTCAAAATATTTACTAAATAAACAATCTTTTCTAAAGTAGATCTCAACAACCTTCAAGAACACTTTGAGCATATTTTTGCAAAGCATAAATATCAATTCAAAACAAGTTACTGAACATAATAAAATGCCAACAAAATCACTCCATTTAACAACCCAAAGCATTATATATATATATATATATATATATATATATATATATATATATATATATATATATATATATATATATATATATATATATATATAAAGCATTTAGGGCTCATCTAATCATCATTAGATCATGCTTTAATTAACCCAATATTTCCACTTACAAAACTAGGTTTTCAGGCTCTAGGATATCCACTGCTCCTTCACCAAGCCCTTGCCCTTAGTTGACATTGAGAATGTGAAGTACATCCACTATTCATCTCTTCAGTGGTGCACTTATGACGCTGATTAATCCGCAAGCTCAAGGGTCATCAAGTAATAAACCTCTCGTTCAAGCACGAGAGTGTCATATTTCCTGGGGTCCTAAGAGCTGCTATTACTTCCTCCTAGATGGCACTATCTAGTCTACCAAAGACATCTTTTAAGCTTTAAAATTAGAAACGAGATAAATATAAAAATATGGACTCAGGCACACCACATAAGCATATTAAGGAAGCAATTAGCAATTAAAGTGTGAGACACCCTGGCAAGGATCCCCTTGAGAACAGAACAAGCAAGGATGAAATGGGAAATTTAAGTATGGTGTTGGCCGAGTTGGTCCGCATAGACTCGGGAGTCGACTACCCTCGAACCTCGGTGATGTAGCTCTAATCCAACACGGGTTTCTTCATCCGAGAGGATACCCCTACAATGCCTTTAGAAACACGGTGTCTTGGCTAAGGGGTTCTAATGTTCTACCGGCTAGAACTATCCCTAATGCTGGTGAAGGTCTACCAGCACCTTTTTTTCTTAGTGTACCGGTATACCGAATCTCCCATTAAACTATGTAGATCTAATATGAGGGCACATCCCGCACATCCAAGTACAATCGACTACAATTAAGCACACATAGCATGAAACTATACAACAAACTAACATTCATTAATAAACTAATAATATCATCCAAACAAGTTCTTCTCTCAAGGTTTACCTAATGCCCGGCGGCCTTGGGAGGCTAGTTCCACATCACAAAGAGAAAAGGATTACAATACATGTAAATTATGAAGAGAAGTTCAAGATCAAACTCCCTTAAATGTAGACTAGAGGTGGTGACAAGAATCCGGCGGATCGGCGCCAACGAACTCCTAGATGTTCTCCCTCGAGTATAACATTCTTCTCCCTCAAATTTGCCCCTCAAATCTACCCTCTCTTGTAGTCTTGAAGCCCTACAAGATGGTGGTGGAGAATGGTGGCCAAGTCTCCTCGCAATGCCCTAACTTTCCAAATATAAAAGCCCCCAAAAGGGCTTCCCGCAACCCATTGATAAGTGCTTGCATGTATATATTATCTAAGATGTTTTCCATTCATGAGCATCACATTTTTTAGGTTATATATCTCATTTCGTGTGTTTTTGTGTTCTTTTATGCAACTAGGGTTGTGAAGAAGGTTTATGCGAAGAAAAGCAAAAATAGGTCATGATGGTGCCGAGTGGAGTCCTTTTGTGCAAATACAAAGTTCAATATTCAAATCGGGTCAAACAAGAGAGTATGTGCCAACTTCTAAAGGTTTCAAGACAATTTTTGTAGAAGGACACGAAGGCGAGTCATGCTCACTCGTTCTGATTTGTTCGAAAATTTCAAAAGCTCTCCAAGGGTTTTTCGACATCAAGAAATGCCTCATGACCTACCACACGATCGTGTGTCCGTCCGTGTGGCCTCAGAAGAAGAAACGGGTCAAATCGGGGGCCTATAGGTGCAGTTTTGAAGAGGCTGAAAATCCACATGGGCATGTGGATTTTCCACATGGCCTTGTGGAATTTCCACATGGCCGTGTGGATCCCCGACTTTTGCGTTTGCGTTTTGAACGGCCGTTCTGAAGCGGTTTTGGGGTATCTTCTTCCCAACTTCGGAGGCGGTTCGGCTAGGGTTCGGAGAGGTTTTTGCTACGTTTTGGGGGTGTTTCTTCACCGATTTCAACACCGATTCTTTCCAAGGAGAGCTATTGGGGGAGCCTTCGACGACATCGATTCGGCGAGGTGTGCCCTAGGCTTAAGGAAGGGATCTGTGGAGAAGAAGAAGTAGGCCTCATAGACCATCATCACGAAGCTTAAGGGGGTTTTCTTTATGGATTACTTGCATTTATCTTCATTTGTATTGATGATTTTGCATTGCTCCATTGAGAACTAAACCCCTAGTGGGCACTTGGACTTGTAAACCCTAGGATTTCTATGTTTCATTGACTTTAATGCTTTTATTTAATTTGAGATTTAATTTGAGTTTCAAACTTGTGTACTTCATTGATTTTCCCCTAGAGTGACACTAGGGTTAAGAATCCAACCTAATCATCCTTTTGACGAGTGACCATCACCATTAGGATTAGATTAACCATGTTTGAAGAGGGTTGAGAGGGTGAGTCGAGAGGTAGCGACACGTCCCCTTTCCCTTCCGGTATGATACACCTTACCTCCATATTCCAAGAGTTAGTATCGATCTCAAAGAGAGTTAGGCGCTAAGAGAGGCCTTTCCGCCAGGACTTATTTGTGATTAAGGATCTTTCACCTGGACCAAAGGGTTTGATCTATATTTGGGAATAGGGTTTATCACTTGGAACCCAAGAGCTCAGAGCAGTCATACGTGGTGTGAGGCGCCGAGGGTTTCTCTCCGCCGGGACCTCGTAGGGGACTTGTCAAGGTTAACCTTAGGTTTGGGACCTTCTAGCTTTGGATTTCCACGATTCATTAAATCTTGATTGAGTAAGAGTAATTAAAGTCTTGCACTTGAAACTAGGATCATTGGGGGAGCATTGTCCGAGTACCCCATTCTTATCTTGATATATTCCGTACCTCTAGTCATCGCTTTCAATCTTTATTTTCTGTTTATTTACTTTTAATTCAATCACTTCACACATTGAGTTTTCATTGACTAATTGGTAAAGTGTATTTGTTTCGACGTCTACTCCCGTGGATTCGACTACCCACCCTTTGGGTATTTATTACTTCGACACCCGTGCACTTGCGAAGCACACACGCAAGGGAGTGTCACCCATGCAGGATTCATGCGCCCATATGGAGGTCGCATAGCCCTTTTGCAACTCCATGCGGGCTTAGTTCATCTCCATGCGGGCTTAATTCATCGCCATGCGGACTCTACAATACGCATTGTCAAAACTGCTAGTTTTGGCTCAGATTTCACCCACATTGTGTTTTCCGGGCCGCAATGGCTTCTTCATGATATACAAAAATAAAAAAAAACCAAATCAAGCATAAAATGGGCATGGATCCATAAAAGTATACATGAAACATGAATAAAATACATAAAAATACATGTACATTTAGGTACTTATCAAACGCCGACGCCGACGCCGAAGCTATGGTAAGTGACTCCAGCATTTTTCGGACCTTTCATCCCTTATCTCTCGAAGCATTTCACCGATGGTTAATGTTTCCCATGTTTCGTGAGAGCTCTTTGAACTGGCCCTTGAGATTAATACAAGGAGAACCGCATTTAAAAACCCCCCACTGGAGCATATACGGGGACTGCCCCTAACAAGACCTCGGAATTGTTGACTGCTCGGTTTTTCTCTTGCGCTATATAGAGCAAATAATATACAATGAAAAGCTGGACATACCTTCCTCAAACATCCCATACCCCGTAGATCCGCTATGTCGCATAGATATTGCTCGACGATATGTAGAAAAAAATCATTCTGAATGCAGATATGACGAAGCCATGGGCCCACGGGCGGTGGTAGGAAAGAGGATGAGGCTAAACACAATATCCATACTAGGAAGGAGGACGCTAGCCCATCTCCCAAATGATACTTTTGCCGCATCGCTATCATGTATGACATAGACACTTCTACTAACATGTTTTATACTAAAAATGCAAATAATACACAAGAATGACAATTACTACACACTAATAACAAACAACACAAATTGAGAAGTTAAAGGAACAACAAACAATACACCGGAACAACAAATAATATATAGGAACAATAAATAATGCACAGAAACAACAAATAATTCACAAGAACACCCAATGATATGTAAGACCAACAAATAATACACAGGAGTAACAAATAATACACAAGAACAACCGACAATACATAACAATAGGCAAATGTACACAACTAATGCTTATATCATACGGAAATTCTCTACGCCCCCCAAAAAAAAAAAGGAAAACAAAAATGAAATATCCCCATCCCTGCTATGCATCACATGTTCAGTCTGCTATGACTGTGTTACATGAATGACAATTATGACAGCTTTGATGGCACAGACTGCAGCGTAACTCTGGCACATCTAAAGACTATGACTTGATTCTTTTTCTCCGAGGACAGACTAGGCATTTCTTCGATGTTGGTGGCCTAAGTCGGAGTTCATGTTTGTTGTTGCTTGGCTTATCACTGTCAGGGATCGGGCATATTAGGTCCACATATGCACGATGATACCATTCGACTGTGAAGTATTTTTCTACCTAGCAGTATACATTCGTGTCCATCTACATAATCGCCGCACATGCATGCTTACAAGGGAGGCCATGCACTTCCCATCTTTTGCAGTGGCACTTCCAGATCTGGACGCTGACTACATTGTTGTGCTCATCAACGACTTCGTCGGTGTCATCGCAGGATCGACCCATCCTCAGAGAATGACTGTCATCGATAAGTTGTTTAACCTTCTTACGTATCTCAGTGCAAATGTATATATCTCCTTTGTTTGATTGTTCCCATCTTTCTGGCATCATAGTTATAACTTTAAACATGCGAATAAACACACAGTTTACAAATAATACACAGGATCTTGGTATATTACATAGGAAGCAGGTATATTACTTATGAACTTTGAGTATTACACACGAACTAGGTATATTACACAGGAATAGCATATATTACACAGCAACGCATTAGAACTTGTATGAATAATGTGGGAGTTCGACTTTTTCTATTTCTCTTTGGTACGCCCCTTGCGTAACCGCAAGTGCACGGGTCGCACAAGTAGTATAATGTACCCTTTGGGTCGGGTAGTCGAATCCACAGGGACTGGTGTAGCTTCTAATACTAACGTCCTACTCAATATCTAACCAAATCAAGAATGAAGGAGTTGACTTTGGACTGACTTTGAGGAAGTTGAGGGAATGGAAAGTTCACCAAGGGAAGATTTAGGATTGACTCGATGGAGAAGATGGGGCCCCGGGGTTGGGTTTCTGACGTTCACTAACTCAGTCTTTCTCAGTAATTATCAGGGATGTCTTCAGTTCTAAACCTAGCTATGCTATAAGCATGTGGTTTCTAGCGCTGCCGAGCTCTAAGTTGAACTCCCTCTGTTTGCAACGATCAATAAAGATTCACAAACCTAGATAGGAGAACCAAACTACCAAGCATCAAGCACTAAACAACATACAAGATAGCCAATAACCTTGATTTATTAAAATGAACAAGACAATCATAAGAACTGCAAGTAAAGACTACGAGTTCGAGCTACAACGTCATACAACCACCCCCGGGGCTCCCTTAAGAGTTTAGCCCCTCATAATAACAACCAACAAACACGATGCCAAAGAAATTACAAAACAAAGAATTGAAAACCCCCTAATTTCTTGCATCCTTGAGGTTGTCGAAGGAGCTATGATGTCGTGTAATCCCCTTCCGATCGGCCTACCATACGCTTGACATTCCCCTGATGAAGCTGAGGATGAATCCCCAAAGCTCTCCCTTTCTTTCTCCCCAAAGATCGCCCACCAAAAGTCCCCCAAAAACCTAAGTTTTTAGGGTTTTAAAGTTTTCCCGATGTGAGCACGGGCGTGATGAAACCGTGCTTCAAGTCATGCAGATTACGGCCAAATAACTCTTCAGAAAACTCACAAACCTGTAATCTGCACGGGGAACAGCACGGGCGTGCTTAGACCGTGCTGAGGCTTTTGCACGACCGTGCTCAGCGAACTCTGGCTGTGCTGATTTATGGCCACATTCTCCTGTAATTTTCACGGGAAGCAGCACGGGCGTGCTTCGACCGTGCTGAGGTTTTCACACCCGTGCTCAGCGGACTCAGGCTGTGCTGAATCGCAGTTGAATTCTTCTGCATTTTGCACGGGGAACAGCACGGGCGTGCTCAAACCGTGCTGAGCTTAATGAGGTTTCTTCTAAGTCTTTTAGCTTCTAAAATTGTTCCAAAAGCGCTTCTTCTTGCTTCAGGACTTCGATATCTGCATGGAAAACCAAGAATACCTCAAATAGCACTGTACTTGGAGAATTACAGCCAAAATATTCAATAATGATGAGGGTAAAGCATGCAATACATATATATGAAATGCGCTCATCACTCTTGTGCATTGTTTCTTGAGTAAACTTTATGTGTTTAAGTTTTCTGAGTGTTTTTTTTTTTGTGTTAGGATCTTAGTTAAGGTCTTTTCCGGAGTTTAAAAGAAGGGGAAAAAGTGTTTAAAAGGGTGGGAACAAGGCCGGGACCTAGGCCTAAACAGGGGGCCTTGCATCCTGGAAACCTTGTGGGCTCCCTTGTTGGTGCAAGGGAGCCCACGAAGTTACCCCAAACTTTGGCCTATTTAAACCCCTTTTTGAAACTTCTATGGTCTTCATAAGGCGTCTTTCCTTTCCCTTTCTCCCTTCTTCTTGAACCCTTATTCTTTCTCTACAAAATCATCATCCTTGGTCTCCAAGAAATAAGTAAACCGACGATCTCTTCTCCTTCTCCACTGGTGAAGGCTTCTTCTAGGGCTAGGTGAAGCTTGGTGGTGAGTTCTTTCCTTTTCTCCAATTTCTTGTTCTTGATGCCAATTCCTCTTAGATTTATGAAGGAAAAGCATGGATCTAGTGTGGATCTAAGGTTTAGAAGGGATTAGAGTTGTGAAATTATGTTTTGGTGAAGAATGAGGGAGATCCTTCATCTCTAAACCTATGATAGTTGTAGCACCAAACCCAATTGGCATCTTCTTGATTTTCTTGTGAGTTTGAGGGTTGTGAGGATTTCATTCTTGTTAACACTTCTAGTTAGAGTGTTTAGCAAACCCTATAAGCAATGAAATCCCATCTTGATCATTTTTCCCCTCTTTTTACTTGATTAGGTTATCGTTATTGATTCTTTCTTTTATTGGATGTTTAATTGCTTCTAAGAGGTGGATCTTCAAGCAAGGGTAAAGAGCGAGTACACGATAAACCCCGAGGGTTTGATCTCGCCAAGGTTGTGAGTGGGATTCACTATATAATGGACTATAAATCATGCTTGTTTTTAATGCCTCATAATACTTGTTTTTGAATGATGAATTTCTTGTTGTCAAAAGGCTCCTCAAATGATTTCCATGAGAATTTGATTTCATGATGACCTATGGTTTGCTTTATTTCATTATCATGGATAAAGTTTATATAAATTTCTTGAGATTTGGGAAACCTTATGGATTGAAAATCATGCTTTTAAGATTTGTGTCCTTAAAGGCTTAATGTACTTTTTATAATGACCCAAAGAGGGACCTATGTGAACCAAATTGAAATCCCTTGTGTTGATACCATATTTGAAGCATATTTTCAAAGAATACTCTTATATGATGTTCTTGATGAAAACAATGCCATTGATGATGTTTTATGCAAGTATTTCCCTGTGGATTGAAAGTTGCATATATGAGAACTTGTGATCTCTTGACGAGATTTATGTGATCTTATTTATGTTTATATTGAGCCTACGGGTTGGATTGCTATTTGTATGTTTGATGGTGACATGGGGGATCCCCAATACCTACTGCAGTAAGGATTAGAGTTCCACAGACCGACCTAGTTGGGATGGCGTGGAGTACTCTGGTGAGGTTTACCTTTTCAGGAGGCGCGTAGAGAGCCTGAAAGGTGTATAGGGTTGGGTCCCCGGAGTCACCACACGGGTTCCCCAATGGCCAACACCAAGATATGCACATCTTGGTGGCTCCTAACCTAACCGCAACCACGGTTAGCAATGGATGGTTTTTTAGGCTATTTGTGACACTATCGAATATTTGATTGATTAACTTGTCTACTTTATGAATTCTTGAAATTGTTGAGTACTTAAAGAGTATTTAAACTAGAATTTTAGACTTGTACCATTCTATGGATGATTTTATAATGTTTTATTCTTGCATTTCATTGAGAAAGCTTCTTATATTAAACTGGACATTTAATATATCCTATTTTATTCATGTGTGAATTATAGTCCCATGATTAGTCCCTCACTGAGTAATTTAGTTACTCATCCTCTCTTCTTTTCTTCCCAAGTGTTAGCTCAGCCTCAGGGAAAGTGTGAAGTACTTGGCAAAGTTTTTCTTGCATTTTCTTTTGAGTTGTGTATGATTCTCAAACATTGTAGACATGTATTAGATGGATCCACTGGAACATATATTTTCGTATTTTACTTTGTTTCTTTGAATATTTCTTAATTGGGTCAGTCAAGACCTTGTGTTGTATGAGATTTATACCAGTGTTTAGGGGAGACTATTTTGTGGTCATGACCTTACATGTTGTGATTTTCCAGGGCTAGATTCCTGGTGTGACTATGTTGTCCTTATGTAGTGACACTGGTGCATGTCCCCGATATTAGATCATATCTTATCGATATACCTATTTTGTACAAAGAACAGGTTAGCCTTACAGCGATTTGGGCTTGAGGCAGGTGCTTGAGCACCCCTGGGTTGTCATGGCGGTATGACATGTGCGGGACCCCCAGGTCAGAGCGTGACAAATAAGACTAACCTTATGGAATCAACCATGCTTGTTACCTGTAGGTGTCATGCCTCTTTAATCCAACCATTAAAATACTCTACCACGATGGAGTAAATCTCGCACCATTGCACACCTTTGAACAAATAGTTTGACTAGTAGTCAATGTCGGACTTGTGTAGAAACTAACCGTGCGCATCGCGTGATGTTGATGCAAGTTCACTAACTGCATTATTGAACTCCTTCATTGTGTAAGCATATGCAATTTTGATGATCACTACCCACCACTGCTCTCTGAGTGCTTTCTTCGAGTCTAGTGTTGGACTTTGTGAAGTTTGGCTCTAGATGGCGTAAGCAGCAACCATGTGGCGATAAGGGGAAGGCACGTGCAACTGCATTAACTAGGCACTTTGACACGCCTTTGCACTCCCCAAGTGCACAGGTCGTCAAGTAATAAAATGGACCCAGTGAAGGATCGGGTTGTCAAACCACAAGGAGCAAGAGTATCAGAATTAACTTTAGCAATTGAAATCTAGCCTAATTAACTTGGCACAGAGGAACAAATTAACTACTATTAAAAGAGATCAAATAGGGAATGAAAGCTAAAACAGGAGGTTAACACTATCGAGATTAATGGGAGCACTTGGACAATGATCCCTTAGAGTTTCAACAATGAAGCGCAAAATCCTATGTATACTTCTCACTTGAATAAAACGGAAGTTGACTAAAAATGTGGTGTCTTAATGGGTTTTTACCGCACGCTAGTTACCAAGATCTAATATGATTTTACCGCACGCTAGTTCTCAAGAACCAACAGGTTTTTACCGCACATCAACGTCGATAACTAACGGATTTTCACTGCACATCAATGGCCATGCAACATGCAATAAGAATTAATTCAAACTACACATGCATTTCAAAGTTAAGCTTCATAAAGAAATAAGAGTGAGAAGTAACAATAAAATCTATTACAATTCAATAAGGGTTCAAGTCCAAGCTCCCAATGGGACTTTAGCTCATAATGAAGTAAAAAACAATGGAACAAGAATGGATGAATTAGTGCGAAGTTCCCCTCAACGTTGATGGAGTAGTGACTCTTAACCATGATGATGCCCTAATGGATGGTGGCAATGATGATGATGATGATGGACAACGGCATGAATTCCTTGTCTTAGAGGGGTTGAAGTCGCCCTTGATCTTGCAATTGCTGCTCCTTCTTCCTCAGCCTCCTTTCCTCCACTAAAAATCCCAAAACCTAGCCATCCTCTTCCCAGAATCCAGAGAAACCTTTATACTCGTAAGTTTACGGGTAACTTAGGGCTTAAGTCTCGGCTGTAAACGGCGGGGTTTAGTTGATCTCGTGCCCTACGTCCCCGCTTATGGCCATAAGCTTCGCCCATAAGGTTTTCTGTCTTCGGGTTATGGTTCCCGTTATGGGGCATAAGCGGGAGGCCTTAAACCTTGTCCTGTTAACTTTACCCTCCTCCTTGCGGGCATAAGCTTCTTTCGTAAACCTCTTTGGATGGACCTTACGGTCCCACTTACGGCAGTAAGGTTAACAATAAGTGCTTCTGCTTGCCAATTTCTTCATTTAGGGGCATAAGGATGCCCGCAAGGTCTTCTCTATGAGACTTACTACCGTAACCATGTGGTAAGCAACCCACAAGTGGTTCTCGCTCCTAGATGTCTATGTCAGGAGAGCGCCATCTTTTGCATTTTGATTACTAATTGCCTCTTTTAGCTCTCCTTTGTCTTTAACTCTACCTGGTGCATGAGAAGACAATTCACACTTGATTAAGCCTCGTTTTCTACAAAATCACTATAATACTAACTCGATAAGTATATAAATTGATATATAAAATATAGTGTAAATTTATACTTATCACACTTGGATCGATCCGAGATAAATGTTATAATTTTTTCATAGTCACCTCCTCAAGCGTTGCAAGAAACCAAGTCCAGTTCTCATCAGTTTTGTTATTAAGGATGTCAAATGATAAGTAAAATAGGCCCTTATTGCCATCTTTTCCAATTACACCAAACAGAATCCCACTGTATTTTCCCAGTAGATGAGTTTCGCCAACAAAAAGCAATGGCTTGCACCCCTGCTTGAACCCTGATAAAGAAGACCGAAAAGAGAAGAAAGCACGCCTAAAGTGTTCCTATCATTTTCGATGGTAAAGACACTACCAAGATTCGTCTTCGGCACTCTATCCGTACACCAGAGAAGCAAATCGTAACTACTAACCTCGCGACCATGAATGGCGGTCCTAGCAATCTCCTTCCCTATCCACATACTTGGTGGTGATCCCGCAAGCGCACGGGGTCGTCAAGTAATAAACCACTCGCGCACGCACGAGTGGGTCGTATTCCCAAGGGCCCAAGGAGCTACTATTACTCCCCTTTCGTCTATTTCCTAGCCTAACACTTCAAAAGATAAACAGTGATTGCCAAAAGATAAAGAAGCTACTAAAATGAAATCCGGGCTACTACTACACACATTAAGCAAACAAAGGAGAATCAAACACACGAAGAGGTGATTTGGACAATGAATTCCCCTAGGGTTGTCATTAGGTCTTGAATTTAGGATGAAATGTTGAGATGGTAGCTGGGCCAAGAGACTCCTAAAGTAGGTCAACCCCGATGGTCACGGCGATCAACCCCTAATCCGGTAGAAGTATTGGATCGGAATCACATCCGCCCAAATCCTCCTATGATTGCATTAAACTTAGTGAAATATCTAATTAGGGTCAAACTCAATATCTATGTTCATCCCTAATGGTTGGAGGGGTACGAAATACCCGATGGTCACGGTGTATTCATACATGAATCCCTTTCAAGTTTGGTGAGTCTAATACTAGGGTAATGGTCATGCAACCTAGCATTTCCTAGAAATGGCACACAGAGTTCTCATGCATACCAAGGCATTAAAATACACCAAACATGAACCACAAACTAAAAGATTCCATAAAAGAAATACAACATCCAACAATACATCACAAGGATGATCATCCAAATTACAAACAAACATCCCTAGAGTTCATCATATCCAAACCACAAATAAGTTAGTTCCTCATGAAAGAGGAACACTCATACAAGTTCAAGGGGCAAATAAACAAGAAAAGAATGAAGAAACACTCCCTCTAGCTTTGGAAACCCTTGAATGGATGAAGACCTTCAAAATACGCCTTGATGTCTAGGATCTTCCCTCCAAACCTTCTCCTTCGATGTGTGCCTCCCTCTTGGTGAAGATTGCGGCGTAGATCACCGGAAATGGCCGGCAAAGAAGGTGGGGCGCCGGCCCTAGAAAAGTAGATGAAAAAGTCCCCAAACATGATGCCCTAGAACCCTTTAAAAAGGTGAAATTCGTGTCTCCTCACGGGCTGCCTCACGGCCGTGAGGCATCCAGAAAGTTTCGCAGAAAATTTCACCTCTGGGGTGCTACAGTACCCTGCTACAGTACTACTACAGTACTACTACAGTATTTTGTTACAATACTGCTACAGTGAAGAAGCCCGAAAATGTCGTATTTGGTGTCGAATTCTTCCTAAATACGTTCTTGAGCTCATGTCGGCTTATTTAGGGTCTGCAACACAAAAGAAAGGGATTCAGACCATAAAAAGGGCATCGACTCATCAAAAAGATAATAAAATAATACAAACGAATACGTATAAAATACGTATATTTAGACGTTTATCAATACTTTTATACCGCAGAAGAACACCATGGTCCCTCAATATGTCTTTCTGAATGTCGATAGCTCTGTAGAATAGCCCTATTTTAGTTTCTACATGACAAGGTCACAGACCTACTTCTTACTTGCTTTCGAGTGTATTGTTGTGCTAATACCTCCACAGCAAGTGTGCATTGCCTACATTGTATTCACCCAGAACGTGGCTACATTTCCATCTTTGGATGCTTTCATTTACCACTAGAAATCGAAAGCGACGCACCTGATAGTCACTTGGATTTTATTAGTTTTTGCAAATACAAAGTCAAAGTTTTGTCTTATAGTGATGCTTCGTAAGGCATCATTGAACTGGTCTACATTCTCAAAAGGTTTGCTTACTTTCAATGTCGATCCATCATACGTTGGGAAACATCGGGTAATACTGAGTGCTTCAACGGGAGATTGTTGGGAGAAAAAAGTATTCAGGTCAGCTTTCATGCTTTTGGAGAATGACTCCCTTCTAGGCAATGCATATTACAAATGGAAAAATAGTTAACAAATGACGAAGATGCATAGAAGACAGAAAAACTAAACATATTACATATAATACATATGAACCATATATTTTACACGGGAGTATGGTGTAACACTTAGGAACAAGTAGTAATACTCATGAGAGTAAAATGATACACACAAAAGTAAAATAATACATGATAAAGCTTTTTAATACATAGGAACACACAAAAAACAAAGTAACCAGCACAAGCACTTTTGGTATATTACGATGGGATCAAGGGGCATGAATTTCTTTTTACTGAGCCACTCACATCCTCGACGGTGATGTCGACGACAGTCTTGTTGAAAGTGTGATATATATGACACATGTGTTGGAAGTCCGCAGCTGACTAGAGAAAAGCATTTTATATGAGTCCAATGTCACGAACGTCACTCTTACTTGAGAAATGTCCAGTGCCCAACGCCGACATATCTCATCCATGTTTATCTCCCATGAGCTCAAGAAGGTGAATTGAAGTAAACGTCCTCTTCCTTTGTATTGCACCACTGCATAGACAATTTCTATTGATAATGAATAATTGCACGAGATTTTGAAAAGCTTGTAAGGTTATTGCACTCGGAGAACCACTCTTACTATAAAAATGAAGACGAGGAAAAGTACAAGAAGAAGAGAGAAATAAAAGAATAAAAGCAATAATAAACCAATCAAAGCTTCATCAGGAATCCCAAAGGAGAAGATGAAGAACAACAAGATGGAGATGGAGATGGAGAAGGAGAACAAAATCAAAAGCTTCGACATGGAAGTGTCTTCGGAATTGCCTCGTACACCAAACTTAAACCCGATGTGACTTGGTGGGAGAAACTAAATGCGTCATTTGTTTAAACTCAAGAGAGCATTTTTGCCAACTTACATGGTTTTAATTGACGGACTTGATGACATGGACTTCAACTAAAAGGACAAAATAAAGAAGGGACTAAATGGAATATCGGAAAGTCAGAGGGACTGATCAAGAAGAATGAAACTTGCCAGGGACTTATAAATAATTGTTTCTAGAAATAAATTAGTTTAACACAACCAACTAAAAGAAAATTTGCAAAATTATTCAAAAGGATAATGATTTATCAATTACATTGTTTTAATAATCAAAGGAAAAAGCATCAAACGAACTAACGAAATCGAGAAAACAAATTAGGGCCGGAGAATTAAACCATATGTATACCCTCAAAGATGAGGTGATTTTGAAATTAGATTGCACAATTGTTGATGTTTGTTTCTCCCAATTCCTGTTCAAGTTCTTGTCGTGGACACGGGGAATGTTCTATTTTCATCCGAGGCAAGAGAAGAAATCGGGGTGTGTGGCAAATGTAGCCGGTCTTGTCTGACGTGACATAAGGTGTGAGAGGATGAGAGGGGGAGCAATGGTGGAAGTTGATGGTCTTCTAAAGGATCGATGTCATTGACTTTCTTGTCGAAGGCACTGTGCTTTTAGGGCAAGAGTTAAGTGAGCTTTTTTTTGGGAGGGATCTTTTCATATATGTTTATATAAAAATACTTATATAGTTAAATTATTTATAAAATTTCAAAACAATTTTAATCTGAAATATATATATATTTATAAAATTTCAAATATATTTATAAAATCATTATATATATATATATATATATATATATACAGACACACACATATGGTTTAAGTTTCCTAGAATATCCCTAGCAAAAGTAAAAATCTTGAGAGAGACACGTATAGGGTTTGACTGGTTGGGTGAAGGTTGTTAATTATACCCATGTGTTTTTTTCGAGGTTGGGGCTATGAGCCAATCCCGACGGCTCAGAGCACTAGGGTACAAATTCATTTGAAATTTATTTTTCTTCACTATAGGTCAGCATAATAATCTATTGGAGACTGTTCATCCCACTTCTCACTATTTATAAAATAGTAATCTTGTGGAAGGATAAGCATTTGATCATAATCCAACAAACAAAAAAATGAGCATCCCTCGATTAGAAATCTAGGGACATTCCAGAGGACTAATCCTCATATATACAATACAATGTTTTAAGAAAATATTTTGAATATCTAAATATTTGGAGTTTTTTTAATGATTGTTTTTAATAATATTGAAGATATAATCCATTTTTTAAATATAAAAATTAAAAAATGAAAAATGTCATATATTATTTTTATAAATGTATTCCGTTCCAAATATTTATGGATTAAAAATGAATATTTTATATTTTTTTTAATACAATATATTATAAAATATCAAATTCTACTCCGGTATAATTTGAACCATAAATAACTGATAATTTAATTATTTTATTAAAAGTTACTATAAATTTCATATTTTCATTAGTTTCAAGTAGCAATGGATAGATATAGAAAATTGTTATAAATGTAAGAAAGAAATTAAGTATAACATTTAGGGGGTGTTTGTTTGACTACGTTTGGGACCAAAGTGGCGGAAGTGGGGACTTCCGAGCCATTTCTGGATGTTTGGCTAGCTGAATTTGGGGCTGAACTCAGTGATGTGACACTTCCAAACCCCACCCAGTTACCCATTAAACTTCAGCCTTTTTTTTTTGACGAAGTCGACTTCACCCCATCTCGCCACTGTTCACTGAAGTGTGCCGTCATCTTTTATGGTCACCCACTTCGGTCTTTAGGTTTTTCTCCCGATTTCTCCACCATCGTCGCCATCGTCTGAGAAGCTCGCCGTTGCCTCTCTTCGGTGAAACTGCTTCCCGGCGAGGAAAGTTTTCTCACACCGCGAGTGGGTTTTTTTTTTTTTTTTTTTTGCAGTTGGTTGTGAGTGTTAAGGCTGCGTGGTGTTTGAATCTTTTGTTTTTACTTCTTCAACAGGTATGTACTTAGATCTGGTTCTCCAGATCTAGGTTTCCATCTACGCTCTTCTCTCCTCCAAAGCCGCCACTGTCTCAAGTTCACCATCACCTCACTTCTTTGTTAGTGATCTCCAACGAAAGCTATTGTGAGTATTTCTTACATGATAGCTATTGTGTGTGGTTTGTGCTATTTTTCCTATTTTTTCCAGTTGTTTATTCTGGATGCATATAATTTTGTATTTTTCCCTTTTAATTTATTCGGAATCTGACTTATCCTTTGGTGTAATTTAATGGTGGCCTTAGACAATGGTGGACCTAGATCTAGTCGCTCCACTTTTCTTTCTGGAACCCCTGATGTGATTCAATGGTTGCTTTTTCCATTTGTTCTTCAATCGATCCATTGCCCTAGCATATTTTCTTTTCAAATCCGTCGTTTATATCCGGTTTATGTGTGTTTCTTTTAATATGTTGCCTACACCTTCCTACCATAGTGTGTTTGTCAAGGTTTTCCCAATTTCTGCAGTGCTTATAGATCTCTTCTGCTATAGAAATGGTTTTGAGGATGTTTTCATGTTTCTTCCCTTTTGTTTACATAAGATTCCCCAATTTCTGTAGTATTTTGCTCAAATATGCTTACATAAGTTTTCCCAATTTCTGCCGTATTTTGCTCACATATGCTTACATAAGTTTCTCCAATGTCTGCACTAGTATGCTTACATATGTTTTTGTTTTTCATGCTATGAGTTTTGCTCACACTTGCTTTCCTATTTGATTCTGTCTGCACAAAATCTATCAATTATTTGCAAATTGCTGCAGTTGTTTATTGGCATCTCTTGTACCTTATATAGTGTTTCTATATTTGTTTCCTTTGTAGTTGTTATTCAATCATCACATGATGTGTTCTATTTTTTCTTATGTTACCTATCCCTGCATGCACTAATATGTTTTACTACGGTGGAGCCAAATTCTGCAGTGATTATTTAATCCTCTTGCTCTGTAGAAATACTTTTTATTGTTATCTTTGTTATTGCACACCACTGACTGTTTTTAGTTTGCTTTTGTTTTAATGTGTTCAGATTTTTGATTTGATTTGTTTTTTTTTCATACATGATGAGGCCTTCCTGCTGTAACACCAACTTCATGCTATGAGTTTTGCTCACAGATGCTTTCCTATTTGATTCTGCCTGCACATAATCTCTCAATTATTTGCCAAATTGCAGCAGTTGGTTATTGGCATCTCTTGTGCCTTATAAAGTGCTTCTATATTTTTTTTCCTTTGTAGTTGTCATTCAATCATCACATGATGTGTTGTATTTTTCTTATGTTGCCTATCCCCGCATGCACTAGATGTTTTACTAAGGTGGAGCCAAATTCTGCGGTGATTATTTAATCCTCTTGTTTTGTAGAAATACTTGTTTATTGTTATCTTTGTTATTGCACACCACTGACTGTTTTTGGTTTGCTTTTTTTTTTTAATGTGTTCAGATTTTTGATTTGATTTGTTTTTGTTTTCATACATGATGAGGCCTTTTCCCAGATGCTTTCCTATTTGATTCTGCCTGCACATAATCTCTCAATTATTTGCCAAATTGCAAATAGCTTGGTTATTGGCATCTCTTGTGCCTTATAAAGTGTTCCTATATTTTTTTTTCCTTTGTAGTTGTTATTCAATCATCATATGATGTGTTGTATTTTTTTCTCATGTTTCCTATACCTGCATGCACTAATTTGTTTTACTAAGGTGGAGCCAAATTCTGCAGTGATTATTTAATCCTCTTGTTCTGTGGAAATACATTTTATTGTTATCTTTGTTATTGCACACCACTGACTGTTTTTGGTTTGCTTTTTTTGTTTAATGTGTTCAGATTTTTGATTTGATTTGTTTTTTTTTTCATACATGATGAGGCCTTCCTGCTGTAACACCAACTTCATGCTATGAGTTTTGCTCACAAATGCTTTCCTATTTGATTCTGCCTGCACAAAAGCTATCAATTATTTGCCAAATTGCAGCAGTTGGTTATTGGCATCTCTTGTGCCTTATAAAGTGTTTCTATATTTTTCTTCCTTTGTAGTTGTGATTAAATCATCATATGATGTGTTGTATTTTTTCTTATGTTTCCTATACCTGCATGCACTGTGGAAATAGTTTCTTTTGCTATCTTTGTTTTTGCACACCACTAACTGTTTTTTGTTTTGCTTTTTTCTCAATGTGTTCAGATTTTTTATTTTTTTATTTGATAGTTTTTATTGTTATCACTATTCAGATTTTTTGATTTGATTGTGTCCAGATCTTTGCTTTGATTTGGTTCTATTTTCATACATGATGGGGGCTTTCATATCTTCGCTTTAGTCCTCTTGTTCTATATAAATAGTTTTTATTGCATATACGTTTAAGACTCCCGTCTGTCACCCCATCTGTATGCTATTGTATTTAACTAAGTTACGGGCTGGTATGATAGTATCATCTGTAGCGTAGCTACCATTTGAACGAGTGGATAGGTGTCTGTTGTGTTTCGTATTTCGCTCGTCCTACACGACCATAACCTAATCATTGACCGTGTAGATGGACAACTGGGCAGTAAATGCTAGCGTGAGACCTTTGGTAGCAGCCTTCACAACTATCGTTGTCATCGTCGCCTATTTATTCGACGAAACTCACATAACTAGGTGCGCACGACATAGAGAGCCTTCCTTGTTTCGAGACCTAATCAGGAAGAAGCATATGGAGCGTATTTATAGGAGTGGTCGCGACTACTGTGCTAGCTACCTTTGAATGGACGTAGGCTCATTTCTCCATCTTGCATCCATAATGCGAGACAAGCATCTACTTGTAGATACCAAACATATGGCCATGAAGAACAATTAGCAATTTTCTTGCACATAGTGGGTCATAAAATGAAGAACCGCACTGTGCGCATTGAGTTCCTTCGGGCAATATGTGCAGTTCGTGATGACTTTGTGCATCCTCCCACTAACGCTTGCCATCCGGAAATTGAGAGCAACCCGAATTGGTATCCTTATTTCAAAGTAAGCTTACATCTAATTAAATACATGGATTCTTACGAGTTACATGAAAGAATTAATACTATCTCCCAATTTTGCTGACACGTAGGACTGCATAGGGTTTCTTGATGGGACACACATCGATGCCTCTGTCCCTCAGCATGAATTACCCTGGTTCTGTGGCCGAAAAGGTCCAACCCAAAATATACTTACTGTGGTGAACCCAGATCTAAAGTTCACCTACGTGCTAGCGGGTTGGGAAGGATCAGGAAACGATTTTACAGTCTTAAGAGATGCAATCTCACGTCCATAACCCGAAGGGCTAAAAATAATAGCGTAGAGGACCGAGCCACGGGGTCGTACGCAACATCACTTTTCTCAGAAATTGGGGAAAGATTTGAAGATGACGATATCAGCATTGACAATGTCGAGTCGGCTCAAGCGATGAACCTCAGTGATGACGACGAGGACAACAACCCTACCCCACCGGTTGTTAACAGCTCAGCGACGTCATCGACGCAAAGGACCCCACGGGCGAGCAAAGTGTCCAAAAACTCCGCAATGATGGGTGAACTCATCACCGTTGTCGGTCAAATAGCGGATGTAATAAAGAACCCAACACATTGGTCTGAGGTCTTGTACCGCAAGGTGATGGAAATCGATGGTTTCGGGAAGACTCAACTCACCGAAGTGTTTGATTCTTTGCAAATGCATGAGAAGGAAGGCCAAGGGTTCATTGTGAAGGACATGGAACTCAGGCGCATTTGGGTTGAGAGGTTCCTATCACGGATGATGTGAACTAGTTGGTTTGGGTGCTTGCCATCGTATGGAGAGTGATGTTGGGGACAGGACCTTCCTATTATAATATTTCATGCTGTTTTTGCTTTCATCTATGCACCATGCATTAGTCCTTTTGTTGAGAGATCTTACTTTATTTTGCATTTGCATTCTGCCGGTGAAGCTGCATCTATGACTGGGCGAGACCGTGTGTGGTATTTATCGCATTGGTCGTTTTCTTGCTGTTTCTTAAGTGGGGAGTGTTATATTTGCTGTCTGTTTGCTAGTTTTCATGTCAATCAGGAGTGTTTAGTTATTTTCATGTCTAAATAATTGCATGTGTTTGGTTTGGGTTACGTAGATTGGTTTACAATTTTATAGGTATGTTTCTTATATTTGAGGGTGTCGTATATCATTTCCGGCGTAATTGATGTGTTTGTTTTTGTTCTTATTGTAGGCGTTGGTGTAATGGCAATGATGAGAAATTTTATTTTGAGAGGAATGCACATAGGCTTGGTCCTCAAAAAATGGACGTGCTAGCGAGGTAATGAAAGGGACACGGTCCCTTGATTTGCGACTAGGCGGTCTGTTTCTTCAATGGTGGTATTTATTTGAATCGTATATTCTTCGATTTTTGGTGAGATGTTTTAGCCATGTTTACCACTTGTTTTTCGTTGTAGTTGTGGTCAGTCCCGTTTACATTCAAAAGATGTCATGTTTTGTTTTGTTCGTGAGATTTTTTCCTTGGTCAATGTTTAAATGCTGAACAGCTATCGCTAGCTGTGTACGTGGTGTGTTAATGTCGGCTTTTTTCTTTTCGGATAATGTTGTACTAGTGTGGCGGGGCAATCAGGAGGCATACAATGCCACCATTGCAGCCCACTCCGTATAGCATAACAACTTTGGTTTGGGAAACGAGGACCAACAAATGCCAATGATTGTGCATTCACCATATACGTTTTTCTTGAGCCATGGAAATGAAGATGTCACCGTGAAGGAATTGTATGCTGGAAATTCAATATGCAGACCTTGGAATCATCGTTTGGGAATGCAATGTACCAGGTTTGTAATGGTATGGAAATTAAACTGATTCATTTTTGGATTGATATTGTAATGTAGCCAATGGTATGGGAATGCCATGTACCCAATTGTTTCTTTACTTGAGATCTTCATTTGTATGCGTCTGTTTTATGCTCTGTCTCATAAAATTTTGAAATGTCAAGTGTATTCTCCCATTCCATACTAGCATTTTTTTTATTATTTTGAGATTGTTGTTGTTGCCTTCATGCTTTGCAATCACTATTATCATCTTTGTAATCTGCAGAGAAATTGTTTCACAGTTGCTTATTGAAATATACATCTTAATGGTTAATGATTTTCTGTATACCTTTGCTGCAGACAAGAAATAGTTTGGGTTTTTATTGAGGCTAGGTGTAATGTGCAGAGGTTCAAAATTAGAGACAAAGGTGGAGTTGGATAAGTCATCAGCTCCTGCATTGTTTCTGATGATGGCCAACCAGAATTTAAGAATTACTGTCCTAAATTCCATTATGATTATATCTCTAGTTCAGTAAATTATTGTCATTTGGGTTGTAATGGTTTCAGTTTCACAGGTGGATAAAGCATCACAGGAGGCAATGTTGGTGGAATGAAAGATTCACAAGAGATGTTAGACTTTGAGTTGAATTTGCAGTAGATACAAGTGGAATGGAAGCATTGTCAGAGATGAAGAAGGCATTGGATTAGAGGAGGCAATACCAGAATTACATCCTTATTTTTCCATTCTCATGTAAAAATCAGACCTTGTTGTATTTCTCTTGTGAAATGGTGCGTATCACTATTCTTATTGCTAATGATATGAATTAAGCCCAAATGAGAAAGTTAATTATGGTATATTTCATCAATGTTTTCGTAATGCATCACTTTGATAGACTTCAAATTTCCATCATTTACCTAAAAGATATTTTGTTATCTATAGCCAGAGGGGAGAGTGAGTGGAAAGAATGAGAGAGTTCAGGTGAAAAGAATGAGCTAGCCATGATAGGAAGCTTATGGAATCACCTTATAGTTTTTTTCATTATTCAAAAAATATATGCAAACAGTTAATCTTAGTTAACCATACCTCAATTTCTCCTTTGCATCTTTTTTTGCTATGTTTTGATTGGTTCTTTTGTAATAATAAACAAAGTCCCAGCAATCAAGACGGCCATAATCTTCACTTCATCCATGCCATCATGAAAAAATACGACAATAAAGATGGTACAATAGGCAAAGGTAATGTGCTAATTATACTCGAAAAATTAAAACTTAATTACGAAATTACAAATTTAATAAACAAAGTTGAGTTAAATTTCGATAACGATAAGAAAGTAATATTAAACACCCATTATAGAATTATTAAAACTTGCACCACAAAGTTATAAATTTAATAAACGATCTTGAATGAAATTTATATTAAAAATAATATTAAATAAGCACTCATTATTGAATAATTAAAACTTAATCATGAAATTAAAAATTTTAATTCGTTACAATATTTTAACGAATTGTAGATCACATAAAAAAAAAAAAAGGAAAACACTCATTACAATATTTAAGAAAATTATTAATCTCAAAAATTACAAAGGGGTAAGCATCCCCCCCCCTTTCGAAGTGGTGACCATACACCCACATCCCCTCTTACCAAACACCATGAACTGCCGAAGTGGTAACTTCCATATTGAACTTCAACCAACCAAACACTGGAAGTGGTCACTGACATGACACTTCCAGCTACAACCAAACACACAGAAGTCCCCACTTCCAACTGAACTTCATCCTTCCACGGAAGTAGTCAGTTCTAGGAACTCACCACTTCAGAAAATCACTTCCGAACCAAACAACTCCTTAATGTGGAGACAAGCAAAAATAGCCAAACTTCTTTCATATTGTATATGTGTATCATATGTGTGTTGTAAAATATTACAAAACTTCTATTTATAGGTCAATATTTATATGAAAAGTCTATTAAACTTTCTCACAAATATCATTCAGAGATTGAAAAGAGATGGAAATATAAAAAAAAAATGTGAAGATGAATAGGTTTAGGAGTTACTAGAGATGAAGATTCTCGCATTAAGAGACATCCACAACACTTCCTTTCAATCGTAGGTATGCTTTGTTAACCTTACTCGCGAATGAGATAAAAACCTAGTGAAAGAAAAGGAGTATATGATCATTAATATACGCTATAGTTATTGCCTCATTAATAACCTTACTAGGAAAACGAAAAATCATGGTTAGAGAAAAAAAGCACACCGTGTATTAACTCCTCCTCAAGATGATATCAGCTGAGATCTTTAAGTTAGCAAACTCTAATATTAGGGACTAACTTCTCAAATATTGTAGTTAAAACTGCTTTGTTAAACAAATCTATTAGATTGTCACTTGAACGAACTTGCAAAATATTAATATCACCATTCTTAGGATTATGAGTGAAAAAGAATTTTTTGTGAAATATTATTTGTTATATCCTTTTTAATATAAATGTACTTGTTTTTATTTTTGGCAATACATGCAATATTATCTTCATATAGTACCATTGGTATCATTTTTCCAGAAGATTAAGTTTTTTGAATGAGTTGAATGACATATCCTAGCCGAAAACATTATTGGCTTACTTCATATATTGCTTAAATCTCATAGCGAGTCAAAACTATGGGCTGCTTAGTCTCACTTCAGTTATCTTACAAATTAAAAAAGTATGCTTAAGAATCCCTCTATAAGCATAATGAGTGAGTTGAGTCAAACTCTTAACCAATTAAGCCTCCCAAATGAAAGGACTATTCTTATGCAGTCCGAGTTGAAAATAGTAAAAAGACTTTTTATAACTTTAAAATTAAAAAAAAAAAAAAGGGTCATGCCGGGGCTAGCCCACCAAGATTTCATTACGGGCCCAAGGGGCTGCCTGCCACGGACCTGAGCCCAACACGCCCGCGGGTGTCTTGACACCTATATATATATATATAAATTACAGCTTGATAATAAGTGACAATTCTGCCAATCCAGGCTATGCTGCGGCCGAAATACTCTAGCCGGACTTGGCACACCAGAACTCCCTAGTACTCTCATCCCAAACTCGTTAAGAACGTATTCTAACTTTCACCAAAATTGAAGAACTTAGAAGAGGAAAAAACTATTTCAATTCCACCAGTTGACGTACAACAATTTGATCTATGGAAGTATGCATATTGGACGTGTTGTACTTCTGGAAGCAATTAGGTAATGATGGCCGTGGAAAATTCCATTACACATCCAAGAAGACTTGGAAAACCTCAGCCATTTTCTTCTTGTCTTCCAGAAGAAAGCGAGGACCAAGCTTTATGACTTTGAACATTGGAGCTATATGGAATATGGTTCTTTTTCTCATGAAACTTCTCATAGCTTTATTGTAAAAGAAGTAAATAGTGGATCTCACTATCAAGAAGTTCACAGCGAACCTCAATTCCTTTGATAGTGTTGAAGAGAACGTACTACTACGATTAATTCTCAAAGGTTCCAATCATGAAAGCTCTATACATCCTTTTAAAGCTCATCTTGAAAAATAAATATTATGAAAAATATATATGTAAGAGTAGAGAAGTCAAAGCAACTATTTTTTCGAAAGAGTTTTAGTGATCAAAGCAACGAAAGAAGGTACGGATATTATCTCACGACCCAATCGTAACTTGAAATTTGCCATATAATCAAACTACTTAATATAATTTACTATTTATCTTTTACATCCTTCAATTGGACAAATGTTGGCCAAGATGCACAAGTGTTTCTATTTCTTCTACAATGAAATGCTTCCTAGTAAACCTGACATCATACATGCACAAGTAATTTCATTCCGGAAGAAAAACCATTTGGAAAAAAAGAATAAGAAAAATGGAAGAAGAGAATATTTCTGGATGTGAAACCATCCGAAAGCCTCAAAAATGCAAAGATGAAATGGAAAAAGCACCATAGGAGGAAAGCCCTCTCAAAGAGTAAGACTTCGGCAGACCAATAATCCAAAGAGGTTGGGCTTTCAATAATGTCATCCGAAAGGCATATATTGAATTGTATCAAAGATGCATGGATGGATTAAATCCATCCTTTTCTTCCCAAATAAGCGGGGAAGGATTTAACTTTTGACTTTGATGGCGGGGATTGCCTTGTTCTATCACGATCAAGAAGCAAAAAGTTGATGCATGCCTCGTCTCATCTCTGTGCACTAGCTTTGACATTTCACAGCTAAAATCCACTGAAAGTTTCTAGATACCTATCAAATTGGAACACAATTAATGATTTTCAAGGAATTTTTGGTTTGCTTATGTCAAAGCAATAGAATTGTGATTATCAGCAAGCATTCAAATTAAATTTGATAAGTTGTTTGGTTAGTAGGTGAGACAACTCTTTTCAAAGCAAAATGAATAAATTACAAGTTCCATATCAGAACAAGTACTAATGCGTTTAGATTACCGTAATGGAATGGGGGGAATGAGGTAATGAAGAGGTGGGAAAGGAATGGGTAGGGCATGGTAATGAAAAAGCTATTTGGTTAGAGGGGTAATTCATTGGGAATGGGAAAAGTAAAAAATGGAGTTGTGTTAATATTACCTTTTTACCCTTATATAAAAAAATGGTATTTATTTCTAATAATCATTATTTACAAAAATAATGAAAACATAAGTATATATTTTACTGTTACTGATTAATGTTTAATTAAAAATTAATTTTAAAGTCTTATAAATTTCATTCCGTACTTATAATTTTAATTAATTACAAATAATATTTATTTCAAATAATTAATATTTATAAAATAATGAAAAAATGTGAATAGTTCTTTTATTATTATTGATTATTGTTTAATTAAAAATTAATTTTAAATAACTATTAAATTTCATTATGTACTTATAATTTTTTAGTTAATCACAAATGACATTTGTTTGAAATAATTATTATTTATAAAATGATGAAAACATAAATAGCTATTTTATTATTGTTAATTAATATTTAATTAAAAATTAATTTCAAATAACTATTAAAAGTCATTACGTACTTATACTTTTTTAATTAATCACAAATGATATTTATTTCAAATAATTGTTATTTATAAAATAATGAAAACAAAAATATTTATTTTATTATTATTAATCAATATTTTATTATAAATTAATTTCAAATAACTATTAAATGTCATTACGTACTTATACTTTTTTAATTAATCACAAATGATATTTATTTCAAATAATTATTATTTATAAAATAATGAAAACAAAAATATTTATTTTATTATTATTAATTAATATTTAATTAAAAATTAATTTCAAATAACTATTACTTTATATAGTGTCATTTTAAAGTTTAATAAGGGCATAAGGGTCTTTTACTAGGGGGAATGGCTCATTACCCTAGGAGGGGTATTGTTGACCCCCCCAGGGTAATGATTACCTCCCAAAAAAGAAACACAAACATGGGTATGGGAATCAGGGGGTAATGGTTACCCCAACCATTACCCCCATCCAAACACACCCAAGAGTAATCAAATTAATAAGCTAGACAATACTATAAAACTCCTATTTGAGTATTACTCTTCTTCCAACAGTATGTGAGGACAGTCGATCATTTCATCAAACTAAATTAAAATAAAAAAAATTCAACTAGTTTTGGGATTAAATTTTTGGTTAGTTTCTAAGGTTTGGACTTGTTTCATTAACGTTACCAAGTTTCAATTTGTATCAAAAAGATTACAACAATTTGATTTTATTTTTCTAGTAGGTGACCCGCGAGAATGGATGTGGCATCCTGGTGACATGGACTCATCAGGTTGACTGTGCTTTTTTCGGTTGACACGTTAGTAGGATGGATGTGGTTACATGCCGGTCACCTGCCGGAGAAAAAAAATCAAATTGTAGTAACCGTTTTGATACAAATGGAAACTTGGTAACCTTAATGAACAAGTCCAAACCTTAGTAACCTACCAAAAATTTAATCCACTAGTGTTGGATATGAGAATTTTGATTAGGATTAGAATTTATCTCCAATATAGGAATTTTGATTAGGATTAGGATTTATCTTTTCCCATGAATATCCTAGTTATTTTTTCTCTATAAATAGCCCTGTAATTGTAAACCCTAAGGGGTGTGTTGTAATTGAAATAAATTGATATTAATGTTGCCGTAAACGTAGGTCTTCAAGACCGAACCACGTAAAATTTTTATGTCTTCTTGTGTGTGGGTTTTCTCTTCTTGCCATTGCTCAATTGACCGATCCTCAACAAGTGGTACCAGAGCTACAGGTTGTAAGGCGAGTGAGAGCGATGGCCGATCAAGGAAAAGTCAAGATCGACGTGTTCGACAGCAACGATTTTGGGTTTTAGAAGATGCAGATCGAAGATGATCTGTATCAGAAGAAGATACATGAACCTCTGTTAGGGCAGAAGCCAGATCAGGTAAGAAAGAAAGACTGAGAATTATTAGATTGTCAAACTCTTGACGTGATCCAATTAACGTTGGCGAAGAATATCGCATACAATGTTATCAAAGAGACGACTACTCATTGTTAACTGAAGACATTGTCAAATATGTATGAAAAGCTATCAGCTTCAAACGAGGTATTCTTGATCCGCCAATTTGTCTATATAAGGATGAAGGAAGATGCATCTGTTACAGCTCATGTGAATGAATTTAACTCTATCTTGACTAGATTGGTCTCGGTAGATATTAAATTCGATGGCGAAATGCAAGTTTTGCTATTATTATCCTCGTTATCTAAGAGTTGGTGAGGGACAGTCACAACCGTTAGTAGTTCATCCAGAACTACTAAGTTGACATTCGAAGGGATTCAGGATTTGATCATTGGGGAAGATATTCGGAGCAGAACTTCAGGAGATTCATCAGGTTCCTTGTTGAATACAAAGAGCAGAGGCAGAAAACTTAACAAGGGCAGAATCAGTGGTGTAGTAGATCGAAGTCAAAAAAAGAGAGGTTAATTCAAAAATTGTAAAATTATAACATGCTGAAATTTTCAGAAGACTGACCACTTTAGAAATCAGTGTACGGCTCTCTCAATTTTCAAAAATAAGAAAGATGTGTCCGTCAATGCAGCAACAGAAGAGGTAGACGATGCATTAGTTTGTTGTGTTGAATGTCTGATCGAATCTTGGATCATGAATTTCGGTGCTTCGTTCCATGCTTTTCCTTGAAAATTTTGGTAAAGTTTGCCTTGCTGTGATGAGAGTCTGGAGATTGCAGGCATAGGAGACATAAATATGAAAATCTCATTGGGTACCATTTGGACACTAAAGAACGTGAGATATATCCTTGGTCTCAAGAGGATGCTGATCTTTATGGGACAGTTAGATGATCAGGGATATCGTGTCATGTTTGGAAACGACGGGTGAAAATAGTCAAAAGAAACCTGGTTGTTGCTCATGACTATGGAGACTCTATACATGGTTGAATTACCGTCAGAACAAGCTAATGCAATTACTACTGGAGGTGATCCTTCTATTCTGTGGCACCAAAGACTTGGTCACATGAGTGAGAAAGGTATGAAGATGCTAGTGTCAAAAAGGAATATTCAAGATTTGAAGAGTGTGAAAGTAAGTTTATGTGAACCATGTGCTCAGGAAGCATAAAAGGGTTACTTTTGCAAAATCAAGGAAGACACCCAAGGCTAAGAAGCTGGAGTTAGTTCATACAAATGTATATGGGCCAACATTAGTTGCCTCGATGGAAAAGGATCACGCTACTCTTTTACTTTCATCGATGATTCCATTAGGAAGGTATGGGTTTACTTCTTGAAACATAAGTCTGATGTTTGAGCTATCTTTAAAAAGTTAAAAGCTGTTGTTGAGAATAAAACAGGGTTGAAAATCATGTGTTTGAAGTCTGATAATGGTGTTGAGTATAGTACTGCTGAATTTATAGATTATTGTACTAAAAATAGAATAAGAATGCTGAAAACTATTTTAGAGACACCAAAACATAATGATGTTGCTGAAAGAATGAATAGAAGCTTGAATAAGAGAGCAAAAAGGTATGCGACTTCATGTAAGGTTACCGAAGATGTTTTGGACATATTTAGTAACTGTAGCATCTTATCTAATTAATCGATGACCCTCAGTTCTTTTGAGGTTCAAGATTTCTGAGGAGTGGCACGGCAAAAAAGTGTCTCTTTCACATTTGAAGGTATTTGGATGTGTATTTTATGTTTTTATTAAAGATTTGACAGAGACAAGCTTGATCCAAAAGGCAAGGAAGTGTATTTTCCTTAGTTATGGGTCAGATGAGATAAGCTACCGCTTTTGGGATGAGTTGAGCCGAAAAATCATCAGAAGCAAAGATGTCATTTTCAATGAGAAAGTGATGTACAAAGATAGGCTCGTAGCGTAATCTGAGGCTACAGGGAAACAAAATGAAAAAGAAAATGTTATGTTGGAAGGTATTCAAGAAGCTGATGTTGCAAAAATAGTGGGAGTTCAGAGAGAACAAATAAAGAAGATGTGGTTTCAACTCCTCCAGAAACAGAAGTCAGAAGATCTAGTAGAGTTTCATGACTTCCACAGAGATATTCTCTTTCAGCAAACTATTTACATTTGACTAAGGATAGTGAGCCTCAATGTTATCCCGAAGCAATGCAGATGAATGATTCAGCTCAGTGAGAGTTGGCTATGAATGAAGGGATGAGTTCTCCTAAAAAGAACAAGATTTGGTTATTGACGGAGTTACCAGCGGAGAATAAAGTTTTACAGAACAAGTGGGTGTACATGATCAAATAAGAGCTTGATGGCAGCAAAAGGTATAAGGAAATATTAGTGGTTAAGGGATTTCAGCAGAAAAGAGGCATTGACTACAATGAGATTTTCTCTCCTTTGGTCAACATGAGTACTATTAGACTCGTGGTAAGTATTGTGGCTGTAGAGAATTTGCATCTAGAGAAGTTAGATGGTAAAACTGCTTTCTTGCATAGTGATCTTGAGGAAGACATATGCATGGCAGAACCAAACGGTTATCATGTATTGGAAAACAAAACTTAGTTTGCAAGTTAAATAAAAGCTTATATGCGTTGAAATAAGCTCCAAGACAATGGTACTTTAAATTTAACAGTTTTATGACAAAGAGTGGGTACAAGAGATATTCATTGGATCATTGTTGCTACTTGAAGAAATTTGATTAATCCTACATCATATTACTATTATACGTTGATGACATTTTAAGTGCAGGAGCTGACATGATTGAAATCAACAAATTAAAAAGGCAGATGTCTAAAGTGCTTAAGATGAAGGACTTGGATGATTCAAAACAAATCCTTGGTATGAACATTAACAGAGATAGATTTGAAGGTACACTTAAATTATCCTAAGAGAAGTATATTAATAGGGTGTTGGAAAAGTTCAGTCTCCATGATGTTAAGATCATAAGTACACCTTTGGGAAGCCACTTCACGCTTACGAAGAAACAGTTACCTCAAACGGATGAAGACAAGAAAGATATAACTAACACTTCATATGCATCTGCAGTTGTTAGTGTTATGTATGCAATGGTATGTACACGGCCAAATATACTAACACTAATAGCAGTGGGAGTTGTTAGTAGATTCATGTCTAATCCATGAAGAAAACATTAGGAAGCAGTTAAGTGGCTATTACGCTACTTAAAAGGTACTTCTAAATTTGCCTTGTGTTACAGAAGATAAGATGTTATTTTGGAAGGATTTTCTGATGCAGACTTGGGTGGTTGTTTGGATAAAAAACAAAAGCACTATAGGATATATTTTTATAGTGGGTGGCACATCTATGAGTTAGATGTCTCGATTCCAAAAGAGCGTTGCTCTTTCCACCACAAAAGCAAAGCACATGGCCGTCTTAAAGGCCGGAAAGGAAATGATTTGGTTGAAGAACTTTCTTGAAGAGTTGGACAAGAAACAAGTTGATAGTGTCCTTTATTGTGACAATCAAAGTGCAATTCACCTTGAGAAAAATATCATGTTTCATGCTATGACAAAACATATTCAGCTGAGGTATCATTTTATCAGAGACTTGATTAGTGATGGTGTATTGTCCTTGATGAAGATCCTTGGTTCAAATAATCCTGCAGATATGTTGACTAAGGTGGTTACTACAGAAAAGTTGAAGCTTTGCAAAACTTGAACTGGCCATCAAAGTTGATTAATGAGAAGGCGCCACACTAGTAGAAGTTGATCATTACAGATTTTTGGCTCACAGATGTGTGGAGTGCAGTTGATGTAATCAGCCCCCAAGTGAGAGATTGTTGGTTTTATGGAGTCTTAATTAGGATTAGGATGCATCTCCAATATGGGAATTTTGATTAGGATTAGGATTTATCTTTTCTCATGAATATCCTAGTTATCTTCTATCTATAAATAGCCCTGTAATTGTAAACCCTAAAGGGTGTGCCGTAATAGAAATAAATTGATATTAGTGTGGCCGTGAACGTAGGTCTTCAAGACCGAACCACGTAAAATTTTTGTGTCTTCTCGTGTGTGTATGTGTTTTCTATTTTTGCCAGTGCTCAATATTGCCCGATTCTCAATATCAACTAGTCCAAATATGTTGCCTCTGATATAAATAAAAAAGAGTTAAATCATAATTCAATTAGTGAAGATTGATATATTAAATAAATCTAATTAATAAAATACTCCTCGACCCACATATATATATATATATATATATATATATATATATATATAGACTTTTGATTATGTATAAATTCATTGTCCATTGCAAAATGAAGAGTATTTAGTTAATAATAATATTAACTAATGCATAAGACCTTAAATAATAATCTACAAAACATATCTGTCAAATATAGGTAAATTGTGAATATATTTCAATATAGGGGTACTCTCAAATTTTTTATAATGTAGACCATGTTTGGTTATTTAACATGACAATATCGTATTCTTGAAATTTGATAACTTAACTAATATTATTTGAAATGTGATTATCAACCCAATAGGTGCTAATGTCACATTCATGGCATAATATAAATATTTTCCCATAATACCTTCAAATTCATACCTTTAATTGCCTCTATAATAGTTAAGCAACTCCATATGCAACAAGGCATATCTTTTATATGAAAATATAACTATCCATCTGTTTAGATGTATGTAAAAACATTTAAAATGAAAAATTTTATAAATATAAACTTAGAGAATATTGAATATTAATTGAAAGTATGTATTTTGCCTTAATTAATATTAATGAAATGACCTATATTAAAATTAAAAATTAAAAATTTTTTAATAACAACAAATATTTATTATTAAATATTTTCAACAATTATTTTAAAATATTACTAACGTGGATATATCTTATAATTAATATATAAAGATTTTTTATAAAAGTATAATCTAGCAAGATAATGTTATATTTCTACTATATTATTGATTTGTTAACTAAACAAAATTGTACATATTTTAATCAATATAACTTGGGAACCATATTCCTAATAATCATATTTCTTATAGTAATATAAGATACCATGAATTAAACGACCACTAAGTATTACACAAATCATTGCAACTTTTTGTAGAATAAATAAAAGTTAAAAAATTTCGGTGCAAACAAAAACCAAAAAAAATAGTATAACAAAGAAAAACAATTAAGTAAATATAACATTTAAAAAGCACACACAAATACTAGCATTTGGTATAAAAATTGCGAGGTACCCCCACACAATAAGAATGCTTTTGGTAAATTAATTCTCAGAATTATCATTCTTAAGCATGTTAGAATATCTAGATTTATTGAGGGAATAATTAAATTCAAATATTGACATATATTTTATGTTAACACAAATGTGACATTACATCAATGTTGGCAAAATTTCTACACTAGCCTCTATCAAACATATGCATATTATACATGGCTTTACAATATGGCTGAGAGTTTAGCAAGATTTCTCCAACCACTACATATATTTTGAAGTTTAAGCTATTATTGTTTTCACTTTTAAAATAAAAATACTTTGTTAAAACTAAAAATTAAATAATGTATAGTTCATAATTAAAACAAGTAATTTATTATATTATGAAGATCGAGACTAAAATGTCCTAATGTTTTTTTTTTACGGAGGGGAAAAAAATCTCCCAATATTATTGGATCCTCATGCATTTAATGCCTAAGTTTGTAATATTACCAAAAACTCCCTCTTAATTTGGAAATTTCTAAAAACCCATTCCTTTTAAACACAATGTTTTCCAAACCCTCAAAGCATGTAACGGTTGTTAACAGAGTTATTTTTGTATTTTATGGACGAAAGTGCCCCTTACTTGCATGGGAAGTTGTGGCACTACAATCATTTTGCTGCTTGAGAGGAAGTGGGGGGTTTTTCTTAGGGTAATCCCAACAGACGACCTTTACTGGAGCCATATACGTTTTTTTTTTTTTAATGTGCGTCTTCAGTTTTTCCCTTTACGAAGTTCTCTTTGTTTGGACATCCTCTATAACTTAAGTCCTTGAGCTTTTGAATCACTTGTGCGCAAGTATTTGGCATTTCATCAGTATGTAGTCTAAGGTATTGAAGAAGTTGTGATTTCGACTTTATTTGAACTACTCTGTTACAAAGAGAGATTTGTCGGTTTTGTTTTGTGGTTCTGTTTTTATTGGAAGATACTGAAGTCTGCAGGGAGATTTCTCGGCGAGGGTTTTGTTTTGTTTTAGATTTTCGTCTGTGTACACGGTCGAAATAGTTTCGATTGTTATGATTTGTGTAATGTTTATAATGTATGTTTCCCCTCTCATTTGATATGGTTGCAGTTTGTAAAATGAGGTTTCCGTTTAAGAAATGAGTTTTTGTTTAAAAACGTATGTCTCCGTTTAAATATTATGGTTTCCGTTTAAGCATCTAGGTCACTGTTTAACAACGGATATCTCTATTTAAAAATTGAGTTTTCCGCTTAAACACTTATATCTCTGTTTAAGTAACTAGGTCTTTGTTTAACAAGTGTTGTTCATATCGCAGGCTTGTGATTATGGCGGTAAACCTAGTCAACGGGCGATACTACTTGACACCGGTAGTGGAGACATTGGTCAAATTGAAAGTCCACATGACCCCTCGACACTGGGAGATCATCCGAAGGATACAGTTTGCAGCATTCACTGAGGTTGAAGCAATATTCCAAGGGAATGCCCTTCTTGATTCTCTTTTGCAAAGATACGATGGCCGCACCAATAAATTCAGAATTGGGGTAAGCCTGCTGAGTTTCAGGCCTGAAAATGTGCCTCTCGTTCTGGGTCTGCGTTGTGATGAAGATGCAGTGGTGTTTAAGAAAAAGAAAACACTGTCAGCTTTCGAAGAGAGGTATTTATCAAAAAGCTACGAGAGATACAGAGACTCATCAAGACCACTCTTCAGCAGCTTGTTGGACAGAGGGGAGAAGAGGAAAATTTTGTGAAGCTCTTGATGGTGTACCTCATGGGTACAGTCCTCTTCCCAAATACCTCACGCTTGGTTCCCAATTAGATCATTGATTATGTCGACGATCTACCTGGCATGCGCCGGTACGCATAGGCGCAGGTGATGCATAAATGGCTTATGGAGGATGTTCCACAAGCTGCGGCTCAAGTGCAAGCTAGATGCGTGGGGAAGAAGACAAACACGGGGTGTATTAAGGTTGCTCGGTCGCGCTGAACATCTGGTTTTACGAGCTGACCAAAACCGGAAAGAAAGTTCGTTTCGGAAAGACCCCAAGGATGCTGTGCTACATTGAGAATACTTACCGGAAGCAAGTGACGATAGAAACCAGTCGGTCATCTCTCGAAAGAAAAGAGGTAATAAATCATGAACAATGTGTTTAACAATAGTCGTTAATGTGTAAATATAGGCTTTAGCATTTAAGAATGTTACGTTTTGTTTAACATTATTATTTATAGTTTAAATGTTTCATTTTCTGTTTAAATATGTGCGATCCTGTTTAAGTATATATGTTAAATGTTTAAATACATGTGTTATTGTTTAAATTGAATGATTACTCTGAGATTGTTTTGTTTACATTTGTTAGTTTCCTGAGCTGGTCCCGGTAAATGCTGATGAAGAAATATTTGTTCGGGTCAACCGGCCTGGGGATGCTATTGCTCCGGAACCACTTACTCGAAGGCAAGATAAAAGGCCAACCTCTTCCATGCGTGCTCAATGACGTTGTTCCCCTACTTCCAGCCCAACGCGCGCATGTATTCCTCGACGCCGGATAGCCTTCCCTACCCTGCTCGATGGCAACACCCCCCTGACTACGACAACGATAGTCCCCCCGATCGCCACAGCCCCCCTGACCGCGGCAGCCCCCCAACAGCACTAGGCGATGACGTCACTACAATTCCTCTGTAGGCGTGTCGGATATTGATCACCGAGTTCCCTCGGCTTGTCGCTCGGGTTGAGACATTGGAAGGACGGTCACAATTGACTGCGCCGTCCCTCCAAACAAATGACGTACCCAAGACGGACAAGGCGTCGGAATTTGATGACTACAACTTCATAGGGATGGCCATTCCAAGATGGCTACATTTGAAGAGGCTTGCAAAAGGACGAAAACAATAATGCCTCTATCTCTCCAGCACGGGCTGACGATGAAACAATAGCAGCACCATCGGCAGCTGATGGTGTTAATGAGTCCGTTGCCGTTGATGACATGCCCGTCATGGTGGAGTAGATCGTTGATGCTGTTAGCACTGCCGCGGTTGAGGAAGTCAATGAAATCCCCGTCACGGTGGAACCGGCAGACAATGTCGCATCGAAGGTGGTGGCCATAATCCTTGAAGAACAAGAACCAGCTGAGGGTGTGTCTCCCCTTGATGTTGTTGCCGTGGTCGCGTTTGAGAAGATCGTTTACTCTATTGTTAACGAAATCCTGCTCACGGAGGAACCAACGGCCGACAGTGCCCCATCCAATGTAAGCGCAGTCCCACAACAGCCAGAAGCATCTAAGAATGATCCCAAAAAAGCTGTTAACAGGGGGCAAGGGAACGTCACTAAAAATACAACGAAAGCTATTATCCTTGCCAACCAGCAATATGAAGAAATTCAGAAAGACTTTATTCCGAAGAAGAAAAAATACACTGGACAATCACACCTAACAAATTTGAGCAGGAGTTGATAAGGATCTTCCTCAACTAGTCTATGGATATGTAAGTATGAAATTTTTATGTTATTGTTTACATATATATGTTCCCATTTAAGTTATATAGTTTTCGTTTAACTATGAGCGTTATCATTTAAGATAATGTGTTACCATTTAACTTTGTCAGTTACTGATTAAAAATTCACATTATCGTTTAAATATATATATTTTCCACTTAATAGTTTGTGTTATTGTTTAATTATATATGTTGGCGCTTAACCGTAGGACTGTCGTGTAAGGTAATGACTCTGTCAGCACCACACGAGCCAACCTATTCATACTGCTTGACGGGAAGGAGATGGTGACACATGATGTGATGGACGGCTTCGTATGCATAATACAAAAGTCGCTGACCAGAGTACCATATCCTTATAAGAAGCGCGCCTCCATCACACGACCACTCGCACTATTTATGTCATAGCAGGGAGATGCACATGACACAACTTTCGCTATGATTGGCGATGTCGCACGCAACCTGCATGATGTTGACATTGTCATCCTCCCCATAATCATGAATAACCATTCCATGTCGTGGTCCTCGACAATAAGAAATAAGAATACAGGCATTATACTTCATGCCAAAGTGAATAATACGATAAAGACGCGACTGAAATGGCTAGTTCTTTGATAAATAGAGTTTGATTTATAGAGTTTCATAAATAATCGGTACTCTAATCTCAAATTGTATACTCTGACAGTGGACACTATTCGACTTCTGTATTGATATGGAGTTCGACGACACAGTAACCACAAAGTACCTGCTTGTTCACGATAATGAAACCCCACGACAAAAAAGAGGAAGTGTCGACTGCGTCGTCTACGTCATGTGGTTTATTGAGCAATTACTCGACTGTAAAAAGCTGCGGCTATCACAAAAGGACGTCCCTTATCTGAGATTAAAGTATGTTGCCCGCATACTTATGGAAGGCAGCGCAACCGGCATCACTGACAAAGGGGGGTCTTCGACTGCGGGGAAATAGAATTTACCTAGCATTCTTTGTTTCAAATGTCAAACAGTTTTCTCATTATTATTTTAAATTCAATTCATTCTTTTCCAATGACATGGCAGATTTTTCAATGTAAATTTATTAGTGTGCATTTAATGTCTGTATTCTTTTATACTTGACTTTCTTTGCTTAACTTTCAATTATAATGTTTAAATATCAGTGTTTCTTTTTAAAACGAAGTATTCTCTGTTTAAACGATGATGTCTCTATTTAAATATATGTGTTACTTTTTAGGAATAAACGTTTCCGTTTAACATTCAGTGTCCACGTTTAAATATCAAAGAATGACAAAATGAAGTAGTTTCTGTTTAAAAGAAGATGTCTCTATTTAAATATATGGGTTACTATTTAAGACTAAGAGTCTCCGTTTAACAAGTTTGTTTCTCTCGTTTAAATTATTTACTTGCAATGCCTAGTCGGCGACTGTTTCATTGCAAGATCTACGATTGTGTTCGACTGCATTGATTAAGATCCAGTCTAATCATTCTTAAATACTTATATTAAACAAAGTTACAGAATTTTTTAAAACAAAGTTGCAACATAAATTACAGACCTTTTAAACAAAGTCAACAAACTAATACCCATCAGGGTTCTTATTTTAAAAAAAAAACAAAGTGAACAAAAACTGTCACTCTGCCATTTTCTTCTGCTTCAAAGCTTGGAGTAGCTTTTGTACTTGTGCCTTTCGATTTTTTATTCCATCAAGTTTTGCAGCTTGCAGGTCTTCTTTTGTTGTTAGTTCTTGGAGTAAGTCTTCCAAAAACCACTCCAACTCTTCATCGCTGGAGTAATCTGTCCCTGCGATAGAGACCTCAAGGGTTTAGAAGAATCAAACATTTTTTAAACATTCATAGAGAAATCTTACAGTATGGAGGACTTGGCATGGAGACATCATCAGCAGCAACGGGCGACATATTCATCTTCCCTCCGTATGAAGGACAGAGCTTCTTGAACGCCATCTCAGCAGCAATGTCCTTGGGTTGCTTCGCACTATTTGCATATTCAACACCAGAAAATGGGGTACCATCAACAGTAACCGTAGCCACAAAAGCGGGGTTGTGGTCGGAGCTTTCCCTGCGGGTGGAGTACTCCGAAAAAAGCCGATGCCTCTTCTGACAAAACTCGTTGAGAAGTGTGTTATACATTTTCTTGGGTTCTGGAAATACCTAGATCTTTATCTTGCTTGAGCTTCTGAGCGTCTTATTTAAATAGAAATCTAGCTCTTTGAAGTTAGAGCTCTTTTCTCAAATAAAACAATTAAAAAATTCATGCAACTTTGACCTTGATTTTCAGTGTACTTTTTATAAAAATATTAAAGAAAGTAATTTCTATTAAATTTCGATGAGAACGGTAACAGTGATCGATGACATTTATGCTTACGTTTTGAATAAATATCTAATTAAATTTCAGTAATTAGTAATAAATTTGCAGTGAAAGGGTTACTCAAATGTTTAAATAGTAGTAATAAATCTACGGGGAAAATGTAAAACAGTTTTCTCGTTATTAACTTAAATTCCATTCATTTTTTCCCAATGATATAGCAGATTTTTCAATGTAAATTTACTAGTGTTTGCTTAACTTTCAATTGTAATGTTTACATATCAGTGTTGCTTTTTAAAATGAAGTAGTCTCTGTTTAAACAACGATGTCTCTATTTAAATATATGTGTTACTTTTAAGAATTAGAGTTTCCATTTAACCTTAAAGAATGACAATGAAATTATATTTTCTTTGTTTAAATATCAAAAGTTGACATTCAAATAAGTTTGTTTCTATTTAAAAAATTATTTATTTACAATGCTTAGTTGGCGACAGTTTCATTGCAAAATCTACGATTGTGACCGGACGCGTGGCAGCAGCTACAATGTAACTCGCTAACCTTAGACGCTTGCGACTTGATCCTCTTTCGTCTAGGACGCCCAGGTTGCCTTCTCGTCACAGGCGGTCGCAAACGTAGTTCGTGATTTTCGTCCGTAGGCTTCTCATTGTCGGGTATGGGGAATATAGCTTCCTTATACGCCAGTTTGTAATTGTCGACGGTGAAGTAACCGCTAATAAATCGATGAACATTGGTGTCTGTCTGTATTATTCCAGCGCAAGCGTCTTTACGCGGGATACCATATACTTGCCATCAACGACATGAGCAAGTTCTATTGGCAAGATCTACAGAGTTGCTGCATTGATCAATCACTTCATAATGATCATCGACACAATGACCAACATGAAGATTTCGGCTTTCCTTAACAAGTATCTCTACCTTCAAATGTATGTCTGGATATAAGTAGGGCTCCCATTTGTTTGCTTGCTCACGGCGATTGCATAACATGCGCATTAACTTGAACCTGTACAACGTAGAATACAAATCTTAAACAAGGTTAAGTGAAGACATTGATATTTAAACAGAAACACATCTGCTTAAACAGTATGATAATAAATTCAACCAAGATCCAGAAATTTAAACACAGACAATGATATTTAAACAATACAGGAAATATTTAAAGGATAAGAGCAATTCTTAAGCGTTAAATCAAATCAACATTCGAATACCTTTTGGAGTCTACCATTTTCATCACCGGTAGATGCCGAGCTTCTTTGATCCACGCATTGAACGACTTCGCGACATTTGAATACATCTTGTCCCAACGTTCACCTTTGAACAGATAATTCGACAAATGTAACATGTCCGATTTATGAATCAACCATTGATAGGCTTCGGATGATGTGGCCTGCAGTTCATTGACGGTATCATCGAATTCTTTAGTCGTTGATGACCACGCAATACAAAAGTATATGGACCAGTGTTGTATATAAAAATTGCATTATTATAGCCTTGCATTTAACTAATGATCCATCATTATTCATGCACTTTTCTTAGTCTTTGTAGTGTTTCTCTCCTTTTTGTACAAACTACTTTTTTTCAGTATTCTTGGTTGTAGAAAACTGGGAACTGACCGAGAAACCCTGAAGACTGTGCATCAGCCTCTCCGAAAACAAATGCACAACCTGCCTGTGGTCTGTAACGTACCTGTGGTCTGTAAAGCAATTGAAGCAACTGGGCCCCACGCTTATCTCTAACTATAAAAAGGGGCCAAAAGAAAAGAAGGGGGGACAGAAAGGGCTGGCGGCTGAAAAGAAAGAGAGAAAGTTCTGAGGCTTGGAAAGAGGAGGAAGAAGGAAGAACAAGGATGAAGAGTTAGAGGCTAAAATCCTGCCGGCATCATAGGGAGTCTACTCAGCCTTGCTGTGTTGTGTCCTGCATTACTCTTATTTTCTCCTTTTTCTTCTGTAATTGAGACAATGTGTTTGTAAACTTTTCTTAGGTTTGGGATTAGCCCAGAGTGATGACTGTTTGATGTGTTAACACTTTCTGTACGGATCTTTTGTGCTTTAAAGGTAGGTTTCTTGAGTTGATTTCTGATTTGAGTACACAGCTTGTAATTGTGAAAGCATTACTTGCTTATCTTAAAGATCTAGGATTGCTGAAAAGATAATCTGGGCCTTGGAACCTCTTAAATCACCCTGAATCTGCTGAAAGGTAATTCTTGAGGGTTCACCACTTGATCACTGAACTCATTTGGGTTTTGAAAGGGGTTTATCTACCACGAAGGTAGGAGATAGCCTTAATCAAGACCAACTTGTTATCTCTTGAAAGAGAGTAACAAGTAGCTTAGGATTAATACCCTTCAAGAGATCTACCCAAACCCGGTCTAGATCCAACACATCATTCATTCACACTTTGTGGTGAGTTCCCAAATCTAAGCTTATCAAAATCTGATTTTAATCCACACCCTGTGTTCCTGTGTTCTCTGGTTGTGTTTTATTTCTTGTTGCTTGTTGTTTCTATTTTCCATCATCTTTGACTGTCTAGATAGCCTATTGTTGCAATAGATTGGTAATCGTACTTGGTCCTCGTGGGATCGATATCTATTTACTACTTGGCAAGACCGTGCGCTTGCGGTTGTGCAACAACAAGTTCTTGGCGCCGTTGCCGGGGACCATAGTGTGATATTAATTGAATTGCAACCTGGTTAGACTAGGCATTTTATTTCCTGTTTTCCCCATTTAGTCCAATTTCCTTAACCCGCCTAACTTCTTTGCAGGTCAATTCTCATTCTATGCAAAGAAATCGAAGTCTTGGAAGCCTATCGGAACCAGATCAAGAATTCGAGAGGGATTTCCGGCTTCAATACCAAAGGAGAACAAAGCTTAAAGAATCATCACAAGCATCCAACATGGAGGATAATACTAAAACTTTGAGGGAGTTTGCAGCCCCGAGTGCTCAAGGATTGCATTCCAAAGCATCGCAAGACTACCTGTCGAAGCAAACAATTTTCAGCTGCAGCCAGCACTTATGTCATTAATTCAGCAGAATCGGTTTGGAGGTTCACCAAGTAGAAGATCCACACCTGCACCTCTCTCGTTTTCCTTGAATACCGTGACACTCGTTAAGATCAATGGAGTCCCACAAGATGCGGTTAGACTCAGACTTTTTCCTTTCTCATTACGGGACAAGGCTCGAGCTTGGTTACATTCACTTCCTGAAAACTCCATCAAAACATGGGATCGGTTACTCCAAGTTTTTCTTTCTAAGTATTTCCCACCAAGCAAGACAACCCGGTTGCGGAACCAAATCACTGGTTTTTATCAAAAGGATGGTGAATCACCGTATGAGGCTTGGGATAGATTCAAGGAGCTTATGAGATTATGCCCACATCATGGCTTAGAGAAATGGCTGATTGTGCAAACCTTCTATAGTGGATTAAACTATAACTCTCGCCTTTCGGTTGATGCTGCATCAGGAGGAGCCTTGATGAATAAAAGTGTAGATGACGCTTATAAATTGATTGAAGACATGGCTCTCAACCACTACCAATGGGCAAGTGAAAGAAACGCCACTCCAAAACCTGCAGGAAGACACGAGGTGGAGACCTTAAACCTAATTGCAGCCAAGGTGGATGCTCTAACTCAAAGATTCGACAAACTGAATGCGAATGCTCCAAGCCCCGCTAATGTTATATGTGAAATTTGCGGGTCCACAGGACACTTGGCTGCGAATTGTCAGTTGATCGCGTCCCCTTCTTCAGAACCATCAATGGAGCAAATGAACTATCTTAACAATTTCAGTCAAAGACCCGTCAATGATCCGTTCTCAAATACTTACAACCCTGGTTGGCGAAATCATCCCAACCTTTCCTACAAGAGCAATCAACCCCACTTTGAGCAAAACCTCAGCTCTAATGTTCCTAGACAGCCACCAGGATTTCAGCAAAGAATTTCCAATCCACAACCAGTGCAGAAATCAAATTTGGAAGCTTTGTTAGAGAACTTTGTTGCAGGACAAGCCAAGCAAAATGAAGAGTTCAAGCAACAAAGTCAGGTCATGAATGAAGCAATTCGACAGCTTACTTCCAAGGTCGACTCCTTGGCAATCCACAACAAGATGCTGGAAAATCAGATTGCTCAACAGGCAAGTTCTTCATCCAGACCCCTAGGGATGTTCCCGGAGAAAACCAGAAATTAACCCGAGTGAGCATTGCAAAGCCATAACTCGAGGAGTGGAAAGCAATTGGAAGATCCCAAGCCAAAACAAGCAGAAAATGAAAATGTTGGGGTGAATCCAACTGAGAGAGATGATACACAACAGCAAATGGTTGAACACAACGGTGGAGATGCGAAAAAATTGATGAGGCACCAAGATACACACCTCCAAAACCTTACGTACCCCCTGTGCCATTTCCCCAACGATTAGCCAAGGCTAAGTTGGACAAACAATTTGGAAAGTTTCGGAAGTTCTTAAGAAGCTATACATCAATGTTCCTTTCACGAAGCTCGCAACAAATGCCATCATACGCGAAGTTCTTAAAGGATATTTTGTCCAAGAAAAGGAGATTAGAGGAGTATGAAACAGTGGCACTAACAGAAGAGTGCAGCGCCTTAATTCAAAACAAATTACCTCCGAAGCTAAAGGATCCGGGCAGTTTCTCAATTCCATGTGAAATTGGTTCAGCGAGCTTTGAGAAGGCTCTATGTGATCTCGGCGCAAGTGTAAGCTTAATGCCTTTGTCGGTGTGCAAGAAACTAGATATGGGAGAGTTGAAACCGACAACAATTTCCTTGCAACTCGCAGATAGATCTCGTTAAACATCCAATAGGTATTCTCGAAGACATCCCAATCAAGGTTGGTAAGTTCTTTGTACCCGCTGATTTTGTAGTGTTAGAAATGGAAGAAGACACTCAAATTCCGATCATCCTTGGAAGGCCTTTCTTAGCAACTGCAGGGGCACTTATCGATGTCAAAAATGGCAAGCTCTCTTTAACTGTTGGTGAAGAAAAAGTGGAATTTGATTTGGCTAACTCGTTAAACGCTCCTTTGTTGAAAGCTCCTGTTGTAGGGTTGATCTACTTGAACAAGCCATCAAAGAGGAGTTGCCAAAACACATTTCCAAAGACCCTATCCAGTTGTGTTTGGTACGGGACGAGCAAGAAAATGATGAGGATGGTGAGAGCGAGGAGTGTACACAGCTATTGCAGTCCAAGAAACTTCGCAACACCAAGCAAATCGTAACAGAAATTCGGAACCAGTCTTCACAAGACACAACCCAGAAGGCTGTAAAGCCCCAAAGGTAGAACTAAAACCTCTCCCATCCACTCTCGGGTATGAATTCCTTGGACCCAATTCCACATATCCTGTGATTATTAATGCTGATCTAAGTAGGACAGAATCCGAGAAACTTCTCAACGAACTTAGATTACACCAAAAGGCCATAGGATACACCATAGATGACTTGAAAGGAATACAACCTTCAGTTTGTATGCACAGAATCTTGTTAGAACCTGATTACAAACCCTCTATTGAACCCCAAAGAAGATTGAACCCTAATATGAAAGAGGTTGTTAGGAAAGAAGTGCTCAAATTGCTAGATGCCGGTGTGATTTACCCAATTTCCGATAGCGAGTGGGTTAGCCCTGTGCATGTAGTTCCCAAAAAAGGAGGCATGACCGTTGTGAAAAATGAAAATGATGAACTAATCCCAACTAGAACGGTCACGGGTTGGAGGATGTGCATTGACTATAGAAAATTAAACAAGGCAACAAGGAAAGACCATTACCCCCTCCCTTTTATAGATCAAATGCTAGAAAGGTTGGCTAAACACTCTCATTTTTGTTACTTAGATGGATTTTCTGGTTTTTACCAAATTCCTATCCATCCTAATGACCAACACAAGACCACATTCACTTGTCCTTACGGCACATTTGCCTATAGGAGGATGCCGTTTGGTCTTTGTAATGCTCCCGCCACCTTTCAACGTTGCATGACAGCCATCTTCTCGGATTTCATTGAAAACATCATGGAGATTTTTATGGATGATTTTTCAGTGTACGGCACAACCTTTGATGAATGCTTAACTAACTTATCTAAGGTGCTACACAGGTGTCAAGAAATGAATCTCATTCTCAATTGGGAAAAGTGTCATTTCATGGTACAGAACGGCATTGTGTTGGGTCATGTGGTATCCAAGCGTGGAATTGAAGTCGACGAAGCGAAGGTGGAAGTCATAGAGAAAATGCAGCCACCTACTTCAGTTAAAGCAGTCCGTAGCTTCCTAGGACACGCGGGATTCTATCGGCGCTTTATAAAGGATTTCTCAAAAATTGCAAAACCTTTAACTAATTTGCTAGCTAATGATGTTCCTTTTGATTTTGATCATGACTGTTTGGATGCGTTCTGCAGGTTAAAAAAAGCATTAACCACTACACCAATAATTCAACCACCTGATTGGGAGTTGCCCTTCGAAATCATGTGCGACGCGAGTGACTACGCGGTAGGGGCTGTGCTTGGGCGAGAGGAAGGAAAAGAGATTAAATGCAATATATTATGCAAGCAAGGTATTGGATGAAGCACAGATTAACTATGCCACGACAGAAAAAGAACTACTCGCAGTGGTGTTCGCCTTCGACAAATTCAGATCCTATCTCATTGGCTCCAAAGTGATAGTATACACAGACCATGCTGCGATCAAATACCTTTTAAGCAAGAAGGACGCAAAGCCAAGACTAATTAGATGGATTCTCCTCCTTCAAGAATTCGACCTTGAGATTCGTGATAAAAAAGGTGCAGAAAATGTAGTAGCTGACCACCTCTCAAGATTGCATCGGGATGTGGATAAGAAAGGAGAGAATGAGCTGGCTATCAATGATGCGTTTCCCGATGAACAGCTGTTAAGAATTTCCATAATTGAAGCTCCTTGGTATGCAGATTTTGTGAACTACCCGGCTTGTGGAATTCTACCACCAGACCTGAAATTTCAGCAGAAGAAAAAGTTCTTTTCAGACTTGAAACATTATTTTTGGGATGAACCGTTCCTTTACAAAAGGTGTGCCGATGGAATACTTCGAAGGTGTATCCCCGAAGATGAAGCAGAAAGCGTCCTGTTCCATTGCCATTCTTCATCCTATGGTGGTCACTGCAGCTCTTCAAAAACTACAGCCAAAATACTTCAAGCGGGGTTCTACCGGCCGACTCTTTTCAAAGATGCAAGGAGATTTGTGATAGCTTGTGATCGCTGTCGAGAACGAGGAAGCATCTCTAGGAGACATGAAATGCCGCTTAATTACATCCTTGAAGTGGAAATCTTTGATGTTTGGGGAATAGATTACATGGGGCCGTTTCCATCTTCATGCAACAACAGATATATTCTTGTGGCTGTGGATTACGTTTCCAAATGGGTTGAAGCTATGCCATCCCCCACAAATGATGCTCGGACAGTAATTAAGCTCTTCAAACGGGTAATTTTTCCAAGATTCGGAGTTCCTAGGGCTGTCATAAGTGATGGAGGATCACACTTTATAGAAAGACAATTTGAAAGCCTCCTTAGGAAATATGGGGTAACACACAAGATTGCCACACCGTACCACCCTCAAACAAGTGGGCAAGCTGAAATTTCAAATCGAGAGATCAAAAACATACTTGAGAAAACAGTCTCGACAACAAGAAAGGATTGGTCACTGAAACTTGACGATGCCTTATGGGCATATAGAACAGCCTACAAAACCCCCATTGGCATGACCCCATTTCGTTTGATTTATGGCAAGGCTTGCCATTTGCCAGTTGAACTGGAACACAAGGCGTTTTGGGCAGTTAAAGCTCTCAATTTTGATATGAAAACAGCCGAAAAAAAGAGGAAGCTTCAAATACAAGAACTGGAAGAATTGAGATTGGATGCCTATGAAAACTCAAAAATGTACAAGGAAAGAACCAAACTGTGGCATGACAAGCAGATTTTTCGCAGAGAATTTCGAGAGGGAGACATGGTCCTCCTTTTTAATTCACGATTCAAGCTTTTTCCGGGGAAATTAAGGTCAAGATGGTCAGGACCTTTTAGAGTGACCAAGGTCTTCCCTTATGGTGCTGTTGAAGTTCACAGTGAGACAACAGGTACCTTCAAGGTCAATGGGCAAAGACTAAAGCATTATATTGTTGGAGAACCCATTGAGGAAGGGAGAACTTATGCTCTCCCAAACCCCCCCCATCACTGAATAATTGAATAAAAAGGGGTCAAGATCATGACCTTAAACGAGCTCTCGCCTGGAAGTCAATTCAGGCCTTATCTTCCTTTGATGTTCTATTTTGGTTTTATCTCAATCTTTATTTAATTGCGTCGTAGTTTTGTTTTTGCTAGTTGATTCACGTATGATTGTTTCATGCAGGAGCAGATTGGTTTTCAAGATTCCCCCTAGCCTGTTTGATATACTGATGTACAAGCTAGATACTGCTAATCAGAGTAAACTCTTCACAAGTAAATGGTAAGAAACACAGGCGGGTTGTGTTGAGAAACACGGATGTGGATCGTGAGTAGCTTAAAGGAGTCAGCTGAAAATTTTTCCCTTGAATTTCTTTTCTCCTACTTTTTCCCATCATATCAACCTTTTTCAAAACCTTTTTTTTTTATTCTTTCTTTTTCACATCACATCAGTTTTTCTTTTCAAGAACTTTTTTTTTTTCTAATCTTTCTTGTTTCCCTCACCCAAGACAAGATATAACTTTCTTTTTCCCGTCACATCAATTTTTTTTTTTTTTTTCAAACCCAAGGCAACCCTCTTTCTTCAGTCCACCATTCCCACATACCTAGTTCACCCAACACCTCCATTTTCACAAGCAAAACACATCCGACCTGAACTCCATCTTGAATATCTCTCCCACCGGCTCACCTCCAAACCGAGCACCGCCGGAGATTGTGTCTCGGCAGCCACACTCCTGCTACTTCATCATGCCGCCTAAGCGCTCACGCTCCTCCACCCCCTCTAGCTCACAACACCCACCTCGAGGTCGTCCTCCGAAGAGCCAGACTCCATTCCCGGACTTCTCCAACGCTCATGGTATTATTTTCCGGGATGCATTTCAGCGGCATAGGTATAAAATGCTCTCAAAACGAAAACTTGTTAGTACTCGATACATGGACGAAACTGTTTTGAAAACCCTAGGGCTTTTGGATGATGTCCATTGGATGATACACCAAATAGGGGCCACTCACTTCTTTAATATGAAACTCCCTACGTATGAACACCTCACATTAGAATTTTTAAGTTCAATTGAAGTTCATGTCCTTTATGGTGAAGGATCTGAAAATGGGTGCATCTCATTTCGCTTATTTAACAAGGACTACAATCTTGACTTAGCCGAATTTAATGCTATCTATGGACTGACTAGTGGGGGTGATCGGAGAACTCCTAGGGACTTCATATCCAATGATTTTTGGCACATATTGACCCTAGAATCCAAGTATGAACCATCTATCGCTCGTGCCGCTAGCATTCGAAACCCATGTTTTAGATATCTTCATAGAATCCTAGCGAACACGATCTTTGGTCGAGGAGATAGTGAAAGCATTGTGAGACAATCTGAATTAATGGTTTTATGGGCAATGGTACATGGCATCCACTTGGACATTGGTTCACATTTGGCACGCCAATTTGCAAAGGTTGGAAAGGCCAACGCAGGTGACATTGTCCTTGGTGGTTTAATAACCCCAATTGCTCGTGCTTTTCACCTTGATATCTCCTCTTTGCAGCCAGTTTCAGGTAGCACCCGAATAGACACCGAGGCTTGCATCGCAATGAAGATGATAACAAAAGAAACTGATATCTATTGCCTCGTGCTTAAGGGAGACATGCCACCTCATCCCCTCCCCGACCCCGAGCGGACCACTGTACGACGTCGTGAAAATTGGGGATTTCCAAGCACAAGATCCACCTATACCTCTACACATGGAACACCCTCCCCGCCGAGCCTAATACACAACAAGCACAGGGATCCACCCCAACACGACGACAGCTTTTCGCGCATTATGACTGCCCTCGACACCATTTCTCGCTGAACAACGAGCACAGAGGTCAATTTTAAACCAACTGCAGCAACAAACCAATTCAATCTATGAGTGGCTAGTCGCGCAAGGTCATTTCCCTCCTCCGCCGTAGTCTGGTCAGTTCCACCCTCCCCATTTGCTTATTTATATTTTTAATAACTTCTTAACATTGAGGACAATGCCAAAAATAGGCTTGGGGGAGTTAGTTTAGTAGTTGCATCCTTTCATGCATCCCTTCATGCACCTTGCATTTGCATATTTTTCTTGAATTTAAAAAAAAAAAAAAAAAAAAAACTCTTGCTGCCAGAAATCCTATGATGAGTTGTTTGGCATGACACATAAAAGGCATGGGATAATTGCTCTTGTCTAACAGTGATTGGATCGCACACATTGCACCTACACATGTTTAACTTAGCTAATCCCATTGTTTGTGGTCTTGTGTTTTAACTTAGTATATACATATGTAATGGATTCTTCTTGAGATTTCGTGACCCCAGACCATTCTCGTTGCTTAAGTCAAAATCCTAAATAAGAGGGAAATGATATAGGTGATCTTCTGATTTTTGAAATTGATGAAAAGAAAAAAAAAAAAAAAAAAAAAAAAAGAGGTCTATGGCAGCACTCCTCTATTTTCAAGGGTTACACTTGCTATCGAATCATGAGTGCGTGTATGTAGAATTGTCATAAGTAGAAGGGTGGCTCTTGTGCCTAACCCGCATGTGCACCCTTCGAAAAAAAATCACCACATTCTACGTTAGTCGGACAAAGCATTGAAAATTTGAGAAAAAAAGAAAAAAAAAAGTGAATGAAGTGTTAACGAAATTCTATTGATCCCTCCAATAAACTACTTGGCTAGTGAATTGTGTATGGGAGTCCCAAGAGGTCTCTAAGATTCATTCCATTTATACATCCTATTTTAAAATTCAAGACCATTTGCATGTGGGATGAATCAATTTCCTTTTGTAATGCTTGTGTGCAGTCCATCATGTGAAGATCAATTGCCTCATGATCTTTATGAACTCTCTTATAGTTATGCTTGTGTCTTATGCTGAGTAATGTCATCATTTGATTTCTGTGTATTTCCAGTCATTGTGTTTCACTGTAGCATTGCTTGAGGGCAAGCAAGAATTTAGGCTTGGGGGAGTTTGTTGTATATAAAAATTGCATTATTATAGCCTTGCATTTAACTAATGATCCATCATTATTCATGCACTTTTCTTAGTCTTTGTAGTGTTTCTCTCCTTTTTGTACAAACTACTCTTTTTCAGTATTCTTGGTTGTAGAAAGCTGGGAACTGACCGAGAAACCCTGAAGACTGTGCATCAGCCTCTCCGAAAACAAATGCACAACCTGCCTGTGGTCTGTAACGTACCTGTGGTCTGTAAAGCAATTGAAGCAACTGGGCCCCACGCTTATCTCTAACTATAAAAAGGGGCCAAAAGAAAAGAAGGGGGGACAGAAAGGGCTGGCGGCTGAAAAGAAAGAGAGAAAGTTCTGAGGCTTGGAAAGAGGAGGAAGAAGGAAGAACAAGGATGAAGAGTTAGAGGCTAAAATCCTGCCGGCATCATAGGGAGTCTACTCAGCCTTGCTGTGTTGTGTCCTGCATTACTCTTATTTTCTCCTTTTTCTTCTGTAATTGAGACAATGTGTTTGTAAACTTTTCTTAGGTTTGGGATTAGCCCAGAGTGATGACTGTTTGATGTGTTAACACTTTCTGTACGGATCTTTTGTGCTTTAAAGGTAGGTTTCTTGAGTTGATTTCTGATTTGAGTACACAGCTTGTAATTGTGAAAGCATTACTTGCTTATCTTAAAGATCTAGGATTGCTGAAAAGATAATCTGGGCCTTGGAACCTCTTAAATCACCCTGAATCTGCTGAAAGGTAATTCTTGAGGGTTCACCACTTGATCACTGAACTCATTTGGGTTTTGAAAGGGGTTTATCTACCACGAAGGTAGGAGATAGCCTTAATCAAGACCAACTTGTTATCTCTTGAAAGAGAGTAACAAGTAGCTTAGGATTAATACCCTTCAAGAGATCTACCCAAACCCGGTCTAGATCCAACACATCATTCATTCACACTTTGTGGTGAGTTCCCAAATCTAAGCTTATCAAAATCTGATTTTAATCCACACCCTGTGTTCCTGTGTTCTCTGGTTGTGTTTTATTTCTTGTTGCTTGTTGTTTCTATTTTCCATCATCTTTGACTGTCTAGATAGCCTATTGTTGCAATAGATTGGTAATCGTACTTGGTCCTCGTGGGATCGATATCTATTTACTACTTGGCAAGACCGTGCGCTTGCGGTTGTGCAACAACAACCAGCACTCCTCCCTCAATGCCTTCCCAAGTCTGAGATTTGCTTTCATAAAATTGGCCTTCAAGTGTCGAAGGTAGTATGCATGTGGGGAAGAAGGGAAGACTCTCGCAATAGCATTCACAAGGCCTTTTGACCTGTCCGACACGAATGTATATCTCTTGATAATCTCCTTCATCGTATAAAGCATCACCTAACTTGGAAATAAACCAAGTCCAATTGGCATCGGTCTCATTGTCGACAATACCGAAGGCGACGTGGAAAAAACCATTGTTCCCATATTTTCCTGTGGCACCTAATAGCGTACCCCGATACTTTCCAAGAATGTGGGTACCATTGAGAAACAGCAGCGGCCTACATGCCCTCTTGAATCCCACAATACATGCACTGAAAGAAAAGAATGCACGTTTAAAACGCTCATCGTCTCTTTCCACAATCGTAACGTTGCCGGGGTTCATCTCAACCACCTTATCCACGTACCAAAGCAACAAATTGTAGCTGGAGATGTCACTGCCGTCGAGGATCACTTATGCATGTTCTTTTCCCAACCAAGCTTTCTTGTATGGAATGTGGATACCATGTTCCCGTAACATGTCCTTCTGAATGTCGATAGCCTTGTACAAGGGCCGGTCCTTGAGCTTCTAAATCACTCGTGCCTTACCCATTTTTTGGACGCTTTCGGATGTGACGCCGATCCAATTCCACCACTGCAAGTGTGTGACGGGTGCATTGTCTTGATTCTGATAGTATTTTTATTATATTCCTTTGATGCATGAAGGCGCTATTGATAACCATCGGCACATTCCACAGTCACCCGGTGTTTTTCGTTCTTTAGGAATTTGAAGTCAAAATTCCGTTTGATAGAAAAATTCATAAGTGCGTCTCTGAAGTATTCAACGCCTTGAAAACGTTGTCCGACATCCAGCGATAACACTTTAGATTGATCTAACGAGGAAGGAAGGCATGCCACACCGTCAGAGTCGCCATGAGGTGGAATAGAAGCGCTCCCAGAATCCGAAATCCTGCCAACACTTTAGTTCAAACGAAAACGATCAAAATTTTAAGCAGAAACACAAAATTTTTAAACGATAACTATAAACTTTAAATGTTAAAAACAATATTTAAACAAAAACTTAATAATTTAAACGGAGAAGATATTTTTTAAATGAAAACTTTATCTAGTTAAACAGAGAATGTGATAATTAAACAATAGCTTGATCTAGTTAAACAGAGAATGTGATAACTAAACAATAATTAACATATGCAGCTAGATAAACATAAAAGGGAAGAATCTTACAATGACAAGAACTCATTTTCTGTAGGATACAATGGTACATCATCTGTCTCGACAACAAGATCGACTACACCGCATTTGAAGATGGACTACACGTGACACATGCACTGGAAGTCAACCTCGTTTTTTATTAAACAAATAGTTTTATGTCCATCGGGTGTGATAAACTTCACCCTCACATGGGAAATATCGAGACCGCATCGCTTACATATCTTAGCTAATATTGATTCTCAATAAGTCAGCGCTGTGAATATTAGCAATTGTCCCTCTCCGTTGTATCTAGCAATAGCATAAAAAACTTTCCATAATCGCCATGTATTTTTATAAATTGTTACTCCCTCGCACAGAATAATCAAAGTGAGAGCAACGAAGAAATTCTCACCTTATCGGGAAACCTGCAGAACTCAAATCGAACAAACCAAATGAGAAGAAGAAGAAGAAGATGTAATTCGTCTTCTAAACTTTTTCTGACAAAAAGCAAGCAGGAAGGCAAAAACAAATTCACAACTGTAGGCATAAAAGTCAGACATGATGTGATCGGGTGGTTTTTTTTCACCATTTGTAAGGGTAAAAATTGAATTTCATAACAATTACCCAAATGAAGTGACTGATAGGGGTAGAAGGGAATGAAACTAGAGTATATAAAAGTTAAAAAAGGTTTTTAGAAAGTTTTAAAATTCACGAGGATAAATAATAACTTTCCTTAATAGTAATAATAGCTGCTAGCATTCAACCCTTAAAGCTATATATTAGCAAATAATGTGTACTATATTAATGTTATTTAAAGTTCTTTATATTGGGGTAGCTGAGCCCCATAAATCAATCCAGTCACATCGTCGTTGATTATTCAAGTCCACATATGACTTTATATCATATTATAATATAATAACTTTTGCGGCCTCGGTGTACATAACTTTAAACCAACCTTCTCTGACTGGTTCCAAATGACGGCAAAAATCACGGAGCATATCATTTGTGAAGATTCCACGCCCACATATGACCAACCAATCAAAGTAATAATATGAAATTCGGAAAAAAAAAAAAAGTTTTGCATGGTTTTGTGGTCATAACAATAACGGCATCTAGAGCTCTAACTCATGTTACCAAATATTGATAAATAACATTTGAAATTTAATTTGACTAGAGTCAACATATATAAATAAATAAGTTTTAGTATTCTATTACGAGTATAGTTTAGGGATGTGTACTATTGGCAATATTTTCGTGCAAGTAGCTTAAATTATTTTTTGAGGCAACTAGATGGAATTTCCATTTAGTTTCATTGTAAAAATTTTAAAAAATATTTACTCCTTTGATATATTGGCAATCTCGTACAAGTAGAGATTTAATTAAAATAATCAGATGTTAACCCTATTCAACCATATTAATTAAACCTGGTTATCCTCCATTTTTCCATCCAAGTAGTTATTAAGAAATCCTTGAGTACCAACTGACTTGAAGTTTAAGCTGAAGACACTCAACTGATGATCCCAAGATGATTTTTCTACGGAAGTTGTTACATGACTTCTGTACGTGGGCATTATCTATAAGGATTCACAAATGACTAGGGAGTTGGCTCCATGTGGGAATCAGAGTTTTGGTTTAGGAAGGCAATGAGCTGGCCACAAGCAAACCAGATAAGATACATGGCCCTAAAATGATTGTTCGGATTATTTTGTTGGTGTCGATGACGACATTGATATTTTTTTCATTTGATTTGTGACTAATAAACGAGAAGAGAAAAGAAGAATGGATTATCAGCCCTTTTTTATTTCCTTAATAAACTTGCATGATGTGATATGCCGACATAAAAGATATTATATTGATTTATCAATCGTGTTAATCAGTCAAAAAAACATATGTTTTTAAAAAACTTATTAATTCCAATAATACAAATTTTTCTATAGATAAATATTTTACTATAAGGAAATAAGGATGGGGATGGGAATAGAGATGGGAAATTGGGGATGAGAATAAAAATAGTATTTGGTTGATGGATAGACAAAAAAAAATAGAAAAGAGAAATATAATAAAATTATTTTTGTACCTTTTAAATATTTTATTTAAATAATACACTTTAATTTTTTTTATATGACAAAAATTACCAAATTAATAATGGATAAAAATTTTACATTCATTATAAATATTATCCATTTGAAATATTTATAATAAAAATTTTAAATTACTCAATCTATGTAATCATTATCCAATTAAGAAAGAGGTTATCTATAAAATAAGTAGGGCATTTAACTTAAAAAAATCATGAGTCTAAGACCTGGTACCTGGACAATGGTGCAAGCAATCACATGACAGGACAACGTTCTTTCTTGATGTCTGGATGAGGAAATTGTTGGGCGGGTTTGTTTTAGTGATGGATCTACTTGTGCAAATTAAGGGCAAAGGTGTTATCTTGTTTGAGTGTAAGAATGGAGAACAATGGCTACCGATAGAGCAATACTATATACCTAGTCTCTCGCAATAATATCACGAGTCTTGGGCAAATGACACACGAAGGCGCCGGAGTTCAAATCCACTATGAGTTTTTGTGGATGTATGAAAGAAGTGGCGTGCTCCCGATGAAGGTGAGACATTCTTACCACCAACCGTACAAAACCAATTTGCGAGATCGGTTCTCCTATCTACCTTGCTGCAAGCATTGAACGATCAAGCATGGTTGTGGCATGGAAGGTTGGGCCATGTTAATTTCAAGGCTCTCAAATAGATGGAGTCCATGGTACATGGGTTTCCGCAAATAGTCCACCCCACGCAACTGTGTAAAAGGTGTCTGGTTGCGAATCAAAATTCGTTTTTTGTTCCCGGCACAGACAAGTTACCGGGCAACTAAACCAATTCAGCTAGTTCACGCAGATTTGTGCGGCCAAATAATTCCCCAAATAGCAGACGGTAACAAATATTTTTTTCTTTTTGTTGATGATTTCAGTAGATATATGTGGGTATATCTTCTGAAGTCCAAGGATGAGGCACCTATTGTTTTCAAATAGTTCAAAACTCTCGCAGGAAAGGAGAGCAGGTGTGAGCTCAAACTGCTGAGGATAGATCGAGGTGGGGAATTTGTTTCTCACTAGTTCGCCACCTTATGTGATGAGGAAGGGATACGTCGACATCTTACTGCCCCATATACCCCACAGAAAAATGGGGTGGTGGAGCTGCGAAACCCGATGGTATTGAACATTACAAGGAGCCTCCTAAAAACCATGGAGCTGCCGAGCAGAATGTGGGGTGAAGCAGTTAGGCACACGGTGTATCTTTTAAACCAGGTGCCGACAAAAGCAGTCGAAGGAATTACACCTTATCAAGCCATCTTTGGTAAGAAGCCTTGTCTTGATTATTTGAGAGTGTTCGGCTGCACTGCATATGTTAAAGTACCGCCAGTCCACACCAAGAAGCTTGATGATAGAAGCAAGAAAATGGTGTACCTTGGAGTAAAGGAAGGAAGTAAAGCTCATCGTCTTTTCGATCCAGAAGGAAATAAAATTTGTGTTAGCAAAGATGTGGTGTTTAATGAAAACAGGAAGTGGAGCTGGGAGAAGGAAAAGGGAGACAATCCAGTTTGGGTTGAATTCATTGTTCATGAACCGACATCGGATGTTGTAGGTGAAAAGGCATCAGGTGAAGGTGAGGAGAAGCATGGTACCAGTGCGGTAGCTGTGATATACCAGAAACAAGCTGCAAATACCCCGAGTCTTGCCATAGGTGCCACAGCAGACTCGATAGGAACATCTCTTGTCACACTGATACAAGAGACATCAGCGATGCTAAAAATATCACCCGCTCTGTCAAGCAAAAGCAGCCTCGATTCATCAACGTATGATGAAACACCACTCAGGTTTAGGTCTCTTAATGAGATCTATGAAGAAACTAAAGAAGTAGCATCACCCGATGAATTGTTTTTGGCCACCACAGAGGAACCAGGTACCTACCAAGAAGCAGTTAAAGAGGTAGAATGGCAGGATGCCATGAAGAATGAGCTTGATTCAATTGTGAAGAATGGTACCTGGAAGCTGACAGAATTGCCACTCGGACATTGACCCATTGGGCTTAAGTGAGTATACAAACTGAAGAGAGATTCTAGCGGGAAGGTAATCAAGCACAAGGCACCGCTTGTAGCGAAAGGATATGTGCAAAGGCAAGGAATTGACTTTGAAGAAACGTTTGCCCCGGTTACCAGAATGGAGACAGTGTGATTTATTCTTTCTTTGTCTGCTAATCAAGGTTGGCAAGTGCATCATCTTGGCGCGAAGTCAGCATTTCTAAATGGTGAGCTTCGTGGAGAAGTCTATGTATGCCAACCAGAAGGCTTTGTAACAAGAAGAGAAGAGCACAAGGTGTATAGATTAACAAAGGCACTGTATGGACTCCGGCAAGCTCCAAGGGCCTGGAATGTCAGGTTAGATGGGAGTCTAAAGCAACTCGGGTTTAAAAGATGTCCACAAGAGCAAGCTTTGTACAAAAGATGCACTGGGTCAGAGACAATTCTAGTAGGTGTATATGTCAATGATTTGATTGTGATTGGGAACAGCTCAAAGGGAATTAAAAGGTTCAAGCACTAGATGATGCAAGAGTATGAGATGACAGATCTTGGCTTGCTTGCCTACTACCTAGGCATTGAGGTGGTGCAAGAAAATGACACAATAAGTCTTAAACAAACAGCGTATGCAAAGAAGATATTGCAACTTGGGGGAATGTCAGAGTGCAATGCTGCAAAATATCCTATGGAGCCCAAACTGAAACTGAGCAAAGACGAAGGAGGGGATATAGTGAATGCGACAGAGTTTCTTCGCATGATTGGTAGTTTGAGATATCTTACTCATACTCGATCGGATTTGGCGTATTCGGTTGGATTGGTAAGTAGATACATGGAGGGGCCCGAGAGAGGCACATCTCGCCGGGTGTGAAACACATACTAAGATATTTGAAAGGCACCATCCATTATGGTTTGCGATAAGTGTCTAAATGTAGGTAATTTCATGTATACATTTTATACACTTTGCATGTATTTTATTGTGAATTGATGCCCATTTTCTGCTTAATCGCGTATTATTTGCTTTGTAGGGTACTGGAAAGCTATGGAGAACACGAGTATGCCATTTAGGCGAAAAGAAGAAGAAAACAGTCCCAAAGTACTGTAGCAACCACTATAGCACCGGGATTGTTTGAAGTAACTTATCCAGAGTTTCATGCGGCCCCTATACAGCCCGTATGCACCCCTGCATGAAGTGAAGGGGTTTTGAACGCTATCCGGCCCCCATACGGGCTTCATACGGCCCCGTATGTTTTGGAGGTTATAAATACAAATTTTTGGACAGGTTTTGGGGGGGAGAGAAACGAGACTTCTTGAGAGACCCTGAGCAACCTTGGGAGGAAGAAGAAGGACAAGGAAATGAGGAGATCATTGAAGGGCAAGGTAAAGGGGCTCTCAAGGTTTTAAGACATCATCATTCAAGGGGGAGATCAACAACCTTTTGAAGGAAGGAGACCCGGCGGCTAGAGGAAGCGTCATTCGCATTCATGAGGCGGGGGAAGCATCATTCGGCCGATTTTCCATCTCCTCCTTCACCATTTCATCTAGGGAGTGTCATTTATGAGTTTGATTTTTGTTTTGATTAATGTTATTGATTGTTGTGGTATGATGGCACACTAAGCCCCCAAGGCCACCGGATGTTGGTAAACCTTGGGGGAGGGGGGGAGGGGGTTATCATGTATTTTGGATGATTGCTTGCTAATTCAATGCTCGGGTTGATTTGAGATTTAATCCATTTGTTTCATGCTAAGAGCTACTCTAAGGAGAAATCAGTAGTTTTTTTATGAGTTATATATGCGAGATGTGATCTACTCGTATGTATTAGATCGTGAATGGATTAAAAAAGGATACTTGTATCAACATGCCGAGAAATTGGATGTTAGTAGCCCTCCGTGTTTTAGAGGTGAACTAAGGATGAGTTTATCTCTATTTTGGGATTTTCTTGTACTCAATGCAATCGTAGGAATGTAGATTTGGAAGAAATTCCTATCAACATTCATATGGGATTAGGGTTTAACCGCCGAGAAATTGGGGTTGTTCTAATCTATAAATCCCTCGGTCCAAATTACCCTTGCATCTTTTGTTCTACATTCATGTATCATGATGACCCCCCAAGGGGATCCACTTCCATAGGCCTTTGCATTTCATTATTATTCTTGCTCGCTCATTGCTTGTTCTCTCTAACTTGTTGGTAATCTTGTATTTAGTTTTAATTGCATCTAGTAGAGTAAATCCCTTTTCTTAAGATGTTAGGCTAGATAATAGGTATAGAAGGAGTAATAGGAGATCCTTAGCCCTGTAGAATACGATCCTCGCGTCTCTACACGAGGTATTACTTTGCGACCCCGTACACTTGCGAAGAATCAATCAGTTTGGTGTATCAAAAGGGAGGAGATGGAAATTTGACAAAGGCTACAATGATAGTAATTTAGCATGAGATACTCGCGACTAGGAAAAGCACAAGTGGTTTGGTATTATATCACTCCGGAAATGTTGTTACATGATGTTCACATAAGCAAAAGAGTGTAGCCCTCTCATCCTATGAAGCTAAATTTATGGCTGCAGCGGCAGCAGCTTGTCAGGCTGTTTGGCTCGGAGGATTACTGAGTGAGGTCACGGGACAATCACCTAAACCTGTGATACTTTACGTTGATAACAAATCAACAATAGCGTTGATGAAGAATCCAGTTTTCATGCCGGGAACAAGCACGTAGATACTCTGTTTCATTTTATTCGGGAATGTGTAGAGGACTTGATTATAGTCAAACACATCAACACCGATGAACAACGGGCGAGATATTTCGACCAAAGCACTACCCATAGTTAAATTTGGTGAAATGCGGGAGCTAATTGGCGTCGGGAATCTCGGTGCTCGTTAGTCGGGATTAGGGTGGTGAGTGTTGTGTTTAATCCGACTTGGTCACTCTCCTACGAGTGTGTTGGACCGCGTTTTTAGTGCATATCTTTAGTGACATATTGTTAGCTGAGTTTGTTAAGATTGTTTTAGCTAAGTTTGATAAGGTTGTTATTTTTTTTATATAACTATGTTAAAGTTGTTTTGTTTTTAATCTAAATAGAACAATCAGTAGTGCTGTTAATTTCACAACAAAGAGATTAATAATAAAAAAGTCTTTTGTGCGTGTGTTGATCTGTAAGCTTTAATCTCTATCATCATCATCATCATTGTTCTTAGATTAAATGACCGGAAGTGTATATAACTTGATCCAAAAAAATTGCAGTGCAACTTACATGATATTTTGAACAATGAAAATATTATGGAGGATAAATGATGGGCTGTGGGATTGGGCTAGTAAGGATGTGGGAGTGTCCTATCACCATATAGATTTATTCATATAATTTAGGTGATCAAATTACACCTAAAGACCTGTGAAGTCAAAGTACCACCCAAATTGAGCCCAAATGAATCTGAGTTGTAATGAACGTGGGGTTTATTTAAACATATTTTATAGTGTTTCTTTAAAGAATACTATTTTGACAAACTAAATCGCTCCTACTGAATATTCAATATAGTGGAATCGTCTCTCCTCTTTTGTCTATATTTTTTTATTTAAAATTTTCAACTAAAATTTTGTATTTCTGTTTATTTTTTTAGTTTATTATTAATTATTTTTTTTATCGTCATGATTTTCTGTGCCAACACAATAAAACTATATTGACAATGAAGACTACAGTACTCCACTTCTCTTGTTTCTAAATCCATTTTCATAATAAAGAGTTGATGCTTCACTCGCTTTTGTTAAAGGTGAGTGCATTCTTCCCCCTCTTTAAATGTCATTGCCTGTACATTTCATGAAAAGAATAAGGAATATATATTGGCACAAACTTTATACGTCATATGGTTTCATTAAGTCAAAATATAAATCAATTACATCCTAGTATTTAAATAAGTTTTTATTCGTCATATAAACGTTTAGTCAAAACTCTGATAATTGTGCATATCCTGATGGCACCCTCAGTTTTTTATTTATTATTTACTATTATTACTTTCCTTATAAGATCCTTCACAGTTCACATGTGACTTCCCTGGTTCGAAAAGCATCCATGCTTTTGGAATCTTCTACGATTGTGGTGGACTTCATCAATCATTGATATCTCAGTCTCCAACAATGAATGCAAGCTGTCTAATTGCTCATAAATTCCATTTTGGAATTTTCACGTGTAGGTGTGCATTTGTGATCACACATACAATTTTATATTTTGTATGTCTATGTAAATACGTAGGGGTTGTTTGGTTCGGAACTGATATTTTAAAGTGGTGAGTTTCTGGAACTGACCACTTCAGAGATGAAGTGGGTGTATGGTTACCACATCGGAGGGGGTATGCTTACCCCTTTGTAATTTGTGATGTTAATAAGTTTTAATTATTGTAATGAGTGTTTATTTATTTATTTTTATAATGTGATCTAAAATCGTTAACATATTACTAATTAAAATTTTTAATTTAGTTATTAAGTCTTAATTATTCGATAATGATTGCTTATTTAATATTATTTTTAGCGTGAACTAAATTTCATTCAAGATCGTTTATTAAAATTGTAACTTTGTGATGAAAGTTTTAATAATTCGATAATGAGTGTTTAATTTTTTTTTTTCGCTATCTAAATTTAGTTCAACTTTGTTATTAAATTTGTAATTTCGTGATTAAGTTTTATTTTTTCGCATATATTTTTTTTTAATAAAAAAAATTAAAAGGTTATTTCATGAGGTTCCTATCATGTTATAGCCTACAATCACTCTTTCCGCTCCCTCTCCCCTCTAGCTATAGATAACAAAATTTCTTTTAGGTAAGCTTCTTGTACTTCAGTGAATGATTTGTTGAAAATTTTAAAGTGATGATGCATGAAGACATTGATGAATTATACCATAATTAACTTTCTGATTTGGCCTTAATTCATATCATTAGCAATAAAAATAGTTGCAAGCATCATTTCAAATAAGAAACACAATAAGGTCTGATTTTTTAAAGAGAATGATAAACTAAGGATGAAATTTAGCACGAGGCATCTCTAACACACACCTAATGAACACTACTACAAACCACAAACCATCCGTTAAAAACCATCTAATGAATTGTTTTCGCTTCACATCTCTCCCCGCACACAGGATTAGAAACTCGACAACTTTGAAGCCAAGCATCTCTTCCAAAGCCGGTGCTTCAAAAGAGAAGAGTTCCCGGTGTTTTCACCGATCCGTGGAGCTTCTCTGTCATATTCGCACCGCCATTTGCAAGAACCAGCTACAAGTCATCCCTTTGAAGGAATTAAATCTACGAGATAAAATCATTGCTCGATAACTTAAAACCGGGGCATTCAATCTTCTCACATTTTGAACCTCGCACATTACTCCCAGCCCCAACAACAACTTCTTGTCCGCACAAATGAATACACAAATCAGAAAACATAAGATGAATATTTCAATGAAGAACTTTGGGACAATTAAATGTGCAGTTTACAAAGATGATATGAGTCACCTGCAAAGCATGAAGACAACAACATCAAAACAACATTTAAACAAATTTAAAGAATAGGATAATAAACCAACAAATAAGGAGAGCACTCCAAACATTAGATTGTTTAAATTCTTTGACCAAAACCCGACCTCCGTCCGGAAAGAAAGACTCATATACCTATAACATGACCAAGAAAAAAAACTTCAAAGCCTAGCGGGTGTAAACATAGAGAATAAAAGGTCAATTGTAACCTCAACATCAACATGGTCATCATCTTGCTCGCAAATTGAACTCAATTTCATTCCGAAATTGTTCTTTGCGAAAGGAGTGAAACCATCGAAATAAAGTAAGGTTATAAGTCCAACAGTTATCCAAAGACCCATTCCATAAATTCTCCCACTTGCCCTAGTTCGGACGCAGTGGGCCATGCCTCAAAGCATTTCAACTCAAGAAGTCCTTGAACTCATCATCGCCAATTCACCAAACCTGGCAAAAAAAATCAGAAAAATATTCACAACTTAAGTCATAAAGGGATGCACACATACATAAATGCCTACGAAATAGAAATTACCTAACAACACGAGAGATGGTCATGGAGGCTACTTTAGAGATGAATCATGCAGGCAACTGAAAATGCAAGATGATGTACATGCAATCATAACACCATGAAAGTCCGGGACAATGTCTCACAAGTCCTTATGAAGCGAGTGCATGATGCATAACATGAAAAAAAGAAAATTGCAAAGCGAGGTAAATGAAGGGCGAGAAAATTGCTCGCAATCGGTTTTCCAGTTTGTCACACCGGCGTATCCTTAAGTTCACGCCATCCGCGATAGGAACCTCTCTACCCAAAGACGCCGAAGATCTAAATCCTTTACGATAAAGCCCCGGGCTTCACTCTCATGCATTGCAGAGATAATCGAATGCCTCAACAAGCTCAGTCTTATGGAATCCCTCGACTTCCATAACCTTGGGATACAAGATCTCAGTCCAATGGGTTGGGTTTTTCATTGCAGCAGCCATTTGACCTACAGCCGTTATGAGTTCACCAACGGAGGCGTTGTTTTTGGACACTCTGCTTGATCGCTGGTTCCTTTGTGTTGACGACGTCGCCGGGCTGCTGAAATTTGGCGATGTATTGTTATTGTCGCCATCGTCATCAGTAAGATTCAAGGCTTGCGCTGAGTGTACGGCCTCTTTGGTCATATAGTCATTCTCATATCTGTGGAAGTTCGACCTTTTTTCGCTTCTCTTGTGCTTTGTTTCTTGTGTAGAAGTTGCGTGTTTAGGTTTTCGTCGAGTTTTATTTTTGTTGGGATCTTAGTTAAGGTCTTTTTGAGAGGTTAAAAGATGGGGGAAAAGTGTTTTAAAAGGTGTAAGCAAGGAAGGGACCTTGCGGGCACTTAGTGTGCCCGCAAGGAGCCAAAAAAGGGGCCTTGCGGCCTCCCATGCGCCCGTATGGGAGCCCGCAAGGACCCCTGGCCAGAAGAGCATGCGGGCTCCCATGCGGGCGCATGGGAGGCCGCATGGCTTCCTGGTTGAGGCCTCGCGGCCTCCCTTGCGCCCGCAAGGGAGCCCGCGAGCCCTCCCGCGCTTTGGGGCCTATTTAAATCGTTTTGAAACTCAAAGGCCTTTATAAGACCCCATTTCCCTCTCTTTTTCTCCCCATCTTGAATCCTCATTCTCCCCTCCATTAGATCTTCATTCTTGAGCTCCAAGAAAGAAGAAAGGTGTTGATCTTCCCCTCTCCTCCATTGGTGATGATTCTCCTCTAGTTCTAGCAAAGTTTGAGGTGGGTTTTCTTCTCTTCTTCAATTCCTTGTTCTTTTATTCAATTCTCTTTAGATCCATGAAGAATTAGTGTGGATTTAGTATGGATCTAATATTTAATTGGAATTTAGCCATGGATCTTATGTTTGAATGGTATAGGAGTCTTGATTTCATGTTTTGGTGAAGAATGAAGGAGATCCTTCATCCCTAAACCTTTGATTCTTTTAGATCCAAACCCAATTAGGATATTCTTGATTTTTATTTTGATTTTATGGGTTTAAGGATTCTATTATTGTTAATTCTTAAATCTGTAATACTTAGTAAACCCTAGAAGCCATGAGATCTAATTTTGGATCATTCTTTCCTCTCTTGTTTATTGTTTGGGTTATATGATTGATTCTTGTTTTTCTTGGATGGTTAATGGCTTCAAGAAGGTGGCTCTAAAGGCAAGGGTAAAGATCAAGTAGGCGAGTGATCCAAGTGTTCGATCTCGCCAAGTTTGTGAGTGGGAATTGTTTAATTAAAGAGCTATGATCATGCTTGTTTGAATGCCCAATAATGCATGCCTTGAAAAGAGAAATTCTTGATTTCAATGGATTCTTGAAGTGTTTCTTGAAAACTGAAATTATGATGCTATATGATCTTCTTAATTTTTGATTTCATTTTAATGGACTCATGAGATGATTTCCTTGAGATCTAGAAACCTTGATGTTTATGATCTTGCTTAACTATTGATTCTATTACAAAAGGCTCATGAGATGATTTCCTTGAGACCTAGAAACCATGATAGTTTATGATCTTGTTAAATTCTTGATTATTTATATTTCATGAGGATTGGAAAATCCTATGGTTTGAACTACATGTTTCCAAGTTTTGTGAATTTGAGAATTCGATGTTCTTGTTATTTTGACCGAATAAGGGTCTATGTAAACCAAATTGAGATTCTTCACGACGTTATCGTATTACAAATGAGTTTTCAAAGAATACTCATGTGTTGATATTCTTTATGAAAATGACATTATTGTCGATGCTTTCGCACAAGGATTTACTCTTGCATTAAAAATTGTATTTTATGGGAATTTGTGATCTCTTAATGAGATATATGATGTTATATGATGTGTTCATGATGAGCCTACGGGCGGGATGGATATCCCAAATGTTGATGGTGAAGGGGAAGGATCCCCGGTATCTTCTGCAGAAGCGAGTCTCCACGGACCGACCTAGTTGGGGTGGCGTAGAGTTCTCGGCTGACTCGCTCATTCAGGAGGCGCGTAGAGATCATGAAGAGCCGTGTTGGGTTCTCGGTGTCACCTCCCGGGATTCCCAACGGCCAACGCCAAGATACGCGCATCTTGGTGGCTCCTGACCTAACCGCGGCCTCGGATTAGTGATGGAGGGTTTTCATAGGCTGGTGATACTAGCGATATGGGATTTATTGTGATTATCTTATAAATCCCTAGGTCGTTGAGTAAGAAAAGAGTATTTTCGGAATTTGGATTTCATGATACGAAATTTACGACATTGATTACTTTATGAAACCATGAAAAGTTGAGCATTTCGAAGAGAGTATTTTTAACTTAAATTTTCATATTTGAATCTCTTTATAAATGATTTTCAAAGTTTTATTGATGCCTTTCTTTGAGAAAGTTGGAAAACTTGTTATATTGAAATGTGCATTTAAAGCATTTTGTAAGTAGTCTTTGTTAAAGATTTACATATGTTTTCGGCATATCATTCTTTACACTTGTATGAGTTATAGCTCCATGTTCAACCCCCTCACCGAGTAACTTAGTTACTCACCCATTCATCTCCTCTTCTTTTCGGGTGTTAGCACGGCGGCGGGCGTGAGACGTGATAGTGCTTGGCATCTATTCTTGCATTTACCTTTGAGTAGTGTATGATTCATAAACATTGTTGTCATGCATAAGATGGATCCACTAGGACCTATATTTTCGTATTTCCATTTTAGTCTTGTATAATCTTGATTGGTTCAGACAGGACCTTAGGTTGTATGAGTTTTACACCCAGTGTTTGGGGAAAAACTATGATTGTGTCCATGATCATTGATGTTGTGATTTCCATGGGTATATGTACATACTTGGTGTGAGTCTGTTGATCTTGTACAGGGTTATGGTTGAATACCTTAGATTTAGAGTATTATTGTGGTAATGTTAATATTGTACAGATAACAGGTTAGCCTTGCGGCGATCTGGGGTTGAGGTAGGTGCTTGACCTCTCCTGGGTTGTCGTGGCGGTAGTGCCATGGACCGGGACCCGAGGGTCGGGGCGTGACAATATCGCCCACCCAAATCTGAGAACACAGACGTCGCATAAGACCCCGTCACGCTATCTTCCCCGCATATTATCCTTAGCCCCTCATAGTTTTCTATTGGCTTATTAATGTAAAGCTTTGCGCCTGGATGTGCCTACAACTCAAATTAACTTATGACATGTCACATACCATTGAACCATAAATTAAGTATTGAGACAATGTTGGGTTACCTCAATGTACGTCACAGCAACAACTGGATCGAGGATGATCGTTTTCGTTACATCATCCCATCCCGCACCACTGAGTTCCTTTGCTTTTTTAATTTCATTGTATCGTGCTTCGAAGGTTCTGTACAATTAAACATGCTGGTGTGGCTTAAAAAAATATAATAGTGGAGTACAATTAAATAAAGGAATGAATTCAGCACAGCAAAGACAAAAGTCAAGTAAAAAGTGGATGAACCACCCAATTGTAAGCCAATGGGATGAGAGTAACTGCGTAGGTTGTTGAAAAAAAATATAAAGCAACATCAAAACTCACAAAAACCAACTAATAAACAATTCAGCAAAAGAGCAACATCCCAAAATGATGCACATCCAAATGTGGTGATCAAAAAGTATAAAGCACCAGAACTAAAACACAAGCAACCCAAAGAAAAAAAAAACCATTGTTGTGAATCCATATCTTGGGGCCTTATTTAAGAGATAAACATCAATGAAACCTGGTTGAGTAGCGTTGCTAGTGTTGAGTAAAATAAAAAAAAACATGGAGTACAACTAAACGAAAGGGAAAATTCTGCACAACAATGGTGAAAATAACTTAAAAGGGCATGAAGCAGCTAATTGTAGGCTCTTGGATGATTTGTAACTGCATAGGTTTTGGAAAAAAATATAAGACAACACTAACACTCTCAAAACCATGTAATACCAAATTCAGCAAAAGAGCGTCATTTCAAGAATGTATAACAACATTCACAGCTAAACACAACCAGCAAAAAAAAAAATTCATTGCCATAAACGCATAACCTGGGCCAGTATTCAACAGATAACAACAATCAAATCTGGATGAGAAATCAACCAAGACAGAATTAAAAGTGGCTGAACCAGTCAATTGTAAAATCATGGCGTAGGAATCACTGCGCAGGTTGTCAAAAAAAATCATAAAACAACACCAAACCTCACAAACTAGAAAGAATGCCAGTAGCAAAATAGCAACGTCAAAAAAACAAAAACAACTATGGTGGTGGACGAAAAACAGTAAACAATAACGACTACCACAAATGAGATCTAAGCTTGCTTTTTGCAAGATAGCAACATCCCCCAAAAAGATAAAATAGATCCAACAGATGAAGAACTACACCAAGGGCCAAAATTAGAACACAACCAACACGGAACTTCATTCGTGAGAAATCATAATTTGGGGGAAATGAAGAAGATAAGCGGGGAAGAAAAAAGTGCACACAAGGCCGAAAAAATAAAGAGCGAGGTAGTTTGACAAACCGGATCGAAGGAATGGTAATGGAGAAGTAGCGAGTTGCCGTAAAAGTAATTCCACACCTGAAATCCAACGAGAAAAATTAAAAGTAACGTATAAAACAATTGCAAGAAGGGAACAATAAAAAACAAAGAGGGACACCTGCAAATTGTGACAAAAGAAATGGAAGGAAAAAAAAGTTCAACACAGATGCGCACAAGCAGGGATCACGTCGGGATACATACCCGTGAGAGAGAAGGGGAAACATGTGGACAAAAATAGAGCTTCTTTCAGGCGAATGCAGACATTGACGACGACGGGGACGATGGGGGAAAGGGAAAAAGACTGCAAGGTAGAACCTAGGGTTGAACACCTAAAATTGATCAGAAGAAACTTAGAAAAAAAATAAATCCAAAAAAAAACCGAGACATAGATCGACCCGATCTCGCTACCGTGATTGAGGAAAGGGAACGCGTTGACAGATCTAAGAGTTCTGTGAGGCGATGGCCGACATCGGAGACGACGGAGACGACGGAAGAGATGGAAGGAGCTGCAGGGGAAAACGTACGCCTCAGCACCTGCAGGACATCACGAAAAAACTTGAAAAGAAGATAAAAATAAAGCACACAAACAACACAGGTTCGAATTTCCTACCCGTGAGCGAGAAGGATGAACGTGTGCAGAGATCTACGACTCTATGAGGCGATGGCGGACATCGGTGATGACGGAGACGATGGGGGAGACGAGAAAAGCAAACGAAAACCTAGATCGGGATGCGGAAGTGGGTGAGTGTTTCACTTCCAACGCTGACTTCAGTCAAAGCGGAAGTGAATGGCTGAAGTCCCCACTTCGGCCCTTTTTTGGCTGAAGTGGGATGGGGAAGTGGGTAATTTTGAAGTGTCATGTCAAGCACTTCAGGCCCAAGTTCAGTCTACCAAACGCTTGGAAGTGGTGCAGAAGTTTCCACTTCCGCCACTTCCCCCCAAATGAAGCCAAACAAACAGGCTAAGGTGGCTTCAATTTTGGACTGGCCTGCACCATCCAAAGTATCGGACTTACGATCTTTTCTCAGCTTAGCCAACTACTATCGCTGATTTATTAAAGGATATTCAAGATAGGGCGTGCCACTCACCAATTTGCTGAAGAAGGACCAACCATGGGGTTGGACCGAGAGGCAACAAACTGCTTTTGACAAGATTAAGGGTGCAATTGCAAGTGAACCAGTCTTAGCATTACCCAACCTCGATGAACCTTTTGAGGTGCACAGAAATGCGTCAGACAAGGCAGTTGGCGGTGTCCATGTTCAGAATGGGCATCCGGTGGCTTTCGAGAGAAATGCGTCAGACAAGGCAGTTAGCGGTGTCCATGTTCAGAATGGGCATCCGGTGGCGTTCGAGAGTTGAAGCTAAAAGACACGGAGCAGCGCTATTAGGTACATGAGGGATTTAGAATGTACCTTCTAGGCAATAAGTTTCTTATTAAAGCAGACAACATTGCCAATACATTCTTGCTACTCAAAAGAAGCTATCGATTAGACAAGATCATTGGTAAGAGTTCTTGTGGGAATATGACTTTGAATGGCAACACAAACCGGGGAGACATAAACAGATGGCTGAGCATGTGGCTGCATTGATGCAAATGGAGAATGACTTGCAAAGTCTTATTGAGAAGATAGGAAAGAAGGACACTCAGTATGTGAAGCTGATAAAAGATATCCAAGACGTTGTCGTGTGAAAGTATTGGGTGGAGGATGGGCTTCTTTATGCCAAAGGCAATCGAATTTATGTGCTAAAGGGAGGGAAGATTCAACAGGAGCTCCTTAAGGAGCATCATGATGTTCTATGGGTGGGACATCCCGGTCGTGAGCGAATGAAGGCCTTGCTCACATGATATTACTATTGGCCGGACATGGGCGAAGACATAGAAGCATATGTGAAAACTTATTTCGTGTGCCAATAAGACAAGTCAGAAAAAAGACGGGAGGCCGGTCTTCTCCAGCCGTTGAGTATTCTAGGAAAGCCATGGGCGTCAATTTCCATAGACTTTATTAGGGATTTCCTAAGGTGGGATGTCGACTGTGATGGTGGTCATGCACCAATTCACAAAGTATGCAGTATTCATACCCGCACCTGTAGTATGTTCGGTGGAGATGCTACTGATCTCTTTGTGAAGCATGTGGTGAAACACTTTGGGGTACCAGAAGACATCATAAGCAATCGAGACGCTCACCTTACTAGACGGTTCTGGACGGCGTTGTTCGGGTTGTTGGGTACAGAATTGAAGTTTTCAACTGCGAACCATTCGCACACAGATAGGCAGACCGAAATGATCAATGCTCTGTTAGAAGAGTTTTTTCGGCATTATGTTTCTGCTTCGCAAAAGAATTGCCTAAGTCTGCTTGATATGGCATAGTTTAGTTACAATCTTCATCGGTCTTTATCGAAGGAGAAGAGTAAGTTTGAGCTTGCATATGGATACCAACCTATTACTCCTTCAAAGGTGGCGAAGCGGAGGACAGGAGGAAAATGTCCTTCCGTATATCACCTTGCCATTGATCGATAAGGGATGATGGAGCGCGCTTGGGATAACCTTGCCAATGCGGCTCGCTGAATGAAGAAGTATACAGATAAATGGAGACATGTTTTGGAGTTCAAAGTAGGGGACAAGGTTTGGTTAAAGCTCACTCCACAAGTGTGGAAAAAGTTACATTGAAAAGATGTACACAAAGACTTAATCACGAGGTATGATTGGCCTTTCACTATTGTCCAGCGGATGGGCAACGTGGCAAATCATTTGGATGTCTCCGATCGGTTAAAATTCCATCCAACTTTTTATGTGAGTTTTTTGAAGCCATGCCACGAAGACCCCACGGATCCATCGAAGGCGGAGAAGAGTCGGGCCCCTCTGACTATTTGCACGGAGTTCAATAGGGTGGCTGAGCGGATGCTAGACCGAACAGTAGAAGGCCAAAGCAAGCAGAATCGCAAGGTGTTCTTTCTTGTCCAATGGAAGGATTTGCCTATATCGGAGGCAAGTTGGGAGCGTGATACTACTTTTTGGCAGTTTGAGGAGTTGGTGCAAGACTTCTTGAGTTCAAGACCGACGAGGACGTTGGGTTCAACTAATGGGGATGGTTTGTAAGGGTTGGTGCCCATACACTTGGTTATTAGGAGGATAACTTGACATAGGCCAGGACACGAGGGCGCACAACCGCATGGACTGGGTAGCGTGCGGGGAAGTGTGAGACATGTGTTGTGTCGTGACCAAGAGCGGGTGGAATATCCAATATGATCATGTGCTGAGACCACGAGGTGTGCGCGCACTGGACCGTTAGTGTGCGCGTGGCCGATGAACGAGTGGGGCAGACGCGCCCATACCAAAAGTCAAGTGTCATGGACTTAGATTATTTTAGAGAATAGATCTCTAGCAAGTATAGGCAGGGCGGGACACTTGATCATACCGAGAGACTGAGATGCTGATTCTGTATTTACCAAGGGTTTACGCAGGCGTATGCAAGTGGTCACGTGGGCGGGAGCATGGCTGAGCCAGGGGCGAGGATGGCGCGCAGTATTACCGTGCGTGACCGGTACTACTATGCACTGTAACCAAGGGTTTCTAGTTCAAGCTACAGTAATATCAGAGGACACTGCAAGCTAAGTGGAAGTATGGGGCTTCACATTAGACATATATTGGGCAAGGGGCTCAATTAACCTTGGGGAGTTGGGGTAGCTCTTGTAATATGATCTACTATGTATTTGGTAGGGGACACGACCTTTCGGTGAGGATCTTTGGCTTTGATTGTAAACATTTCTCAAATCTAAGAGAGTTTATGTTTCTATCTCTCTAAAACTGGTTTATTGTGTCATTTTCTCATATCATGCATGTTTTTCGATTTTTCTCGCTTCTTTTATGTGTTTTGTTTGTGTTGTAAACAGGTGTTGTTTCACTATTGTTCTAACAAGAAAGGCTGACCTTCCGCTTGATGCGTGTCAGTTGCCGCACGGCCGAAGGTGATCGGTTGAGGCCGTGACACACGCTAGTGTGATAGGGCGTGTGGCTTTTTGTGAACTGAAAATATTGAAATCCATCTTGAATTCTGCACACAAGCTAGAACACAGGTGTCTAACTACCTTTGTGCTCTTTTGGCTCATGAATTGGCATGAAAATCTCAAGATATTGGCACACACACCCATATATGCAATCAAGCCTCATGTCTTAGTCCTTGCACCGTGCACATGGATCTCAAAATATGCTAGCACGCCTTATCTTCGCTTCTCTTTTTCATTTCATACCTTCATAGGCCTTTTTGCACAAAAGAAAAAAACACAAAATATACTGGATGAGAGATGAAATCTGATAAAAGTGATCCTCAATGTATGTAAAATGATATGAGAATATGTATAATTAAGCACTTATCAAACTTCCCCACACTTAAATTTTTGCTTGTCCTTAAGCAAACTAATCATTAATCACAACGAAAGAAAAGATAAGTGCTTGGTTCTAGATTCACAAAAGAGTACGAGAATAAAATTCTAAAATTAAGGAAGGATCTATTTAATACCAAATAACTCAATCAATATTCTAGAAAACAATCCAATGAAGAGAAACAAAAAAAAAACCAAAAGCGTGTGTGTGTGAAGAAAAACTCAACTCATGTCGACTCTGTATCCATGATAATTGCATTCTATTTACACATTTTATCTACTTTATACCCATGTTTGGCTTGTCTTTTAGCAATTATCTTCAATAGATCAGTGCTACTTTGGGTATTTTTGTATTACTATGCAGATCAGCCGGTCTTGGGTATGTAGAAGAAGTATTAGAGCAAATTCAGCATCAAAAGAGCTAAGTTCAATAAGCAAGGATAAGCATGGCCTAGGCACGGGAGTGCTCTCCAGCCGTGCAGATTACAAGAATTAAAAGAAGATTGAAGAAATATGAAGCACAATCACGGTTCCCAGAGCACGGGGTTGCTTATGGAAGCACGACCCAAGCACGGGTGTGTTGGGGACCGTGCACTTCATTGTCTGGCAAGGATTATTCGGATGTTGAACCCAAAATCTGGTTGAAAAGAGCACGGTTAAGAAGTGCGGCCTAAGCACTCCCGTGCTTGGGTTGAAAACATCTTTTTAAACCCAAAAAAGTAGGTTTAGAAAGGGGCTTCGGCTAGGTAGCGGGCAAAGATTTTGGAGGCGATCTGAGAAGAGTCTTTCACTACCGTCAAGAAGGAAATTAGAGCACGACTTTGAAGGCACGATCAAAAGTAGAGCTTCATCATTGGTAAGGTCCTCGGAGCGCAACCATTGATGCAGAAGCATAGGGAGTCTATGGACTTTTATTTCATTGTTTTCATCTTTAATTCAATACTGTGAGAACCCATAAGGGGCTAACCGTCCTCCGGTGCCCCGGATTCTTAAACACGGATGTATATTTTGTAGTTTAATAGTTTCTTGCAATGTTTATGGAATCTTATTCATTTTTATGTTTAATCTTGTGTTACATAACTTGATGTGCATGATTAGCATAGTTGTGATTGTAAGACTTGACATGTGTTAATTGCTATAGTTGTGATTGTCGTAGGGTAGTTGCAAAACTTGATGTGCATGATTCCTGCAGTTACGTTGCAAAACTTGATGTTATGATTACCATATATGTGACAAGGCTTTGAAAGCACACATAGGTTTTGTAGGATGTACATGATAAACATTATGGGAGAGTCACAGCAAGCTTTTTCTAGGGATTGGTCCGGGGCGCTACTTCTTATTAATGTTATTAGCTAGATATTCTCTAACCTTTTCATCCTCCTCTCGTTCCCTTTTCATACCAAAACTTTAGTCAAGAACATTTCTCAATCTTTGTTAGACTAGATACTAGAAGAGAACCGAGTACTGAAAGCTACTCTAGTCCCATAGATTCAACTACTCAATCTTACATTGGGTACACTTTACTACTTGTACGGCCCGTGCATTTGCAAATATGCAAGGGTCGTATCAATCCACTACTTGAAATTCTTATTGCACGAGACTTATTTTTAAGCAAAAAGAATGGGTAGTAGCTGCACACATCCTCCAAGGTAGCTTTTTGTCAGGAGACCACCCACGTGACTTTTACACTTTAGAGGTAGTAGCTCTTTCTACCAAGGGTAATAGGTTTCACTCATTCCCTGTGATAGTTCTTTCTCTTATTAGGGCATAACTAGTATCCAACTTATGAGAGCAGCTGCATCCATCAAAAGTAGTAGCACTTTTGCACCCCTTCTGCACAACCAAGAATACAAAAAAAAGATTTTTTTTAACTACTATAAGTACCACTAAGTCTTAAAACACTGAACTAGAGCTTCTATAAGTCTAATGAGTGAATATGGTGCAGAGGTGGCAATCAAAGAAAAATTTTCCAAAAAACCTGGATGATAACTAAAGTATGAGGGTATTTAGTGCTCGAAGTTCCTCTACAATCGAGAATTAAACTCTTAAGCCTAATGTATGCATGCAAGCCTAATGAGAATGCCACCAATAAGCATAATATGTGCGAGATTGTATAATTAAAACAGTACTACGCTGAACTCCGTGTGAATCGATTGGTGGAGTCTCGTACACGGGCGTGTTGGGCGCAATAGGATTTAAAGATGATACAACCTTGCGACTAAGTCACACGGCCATGTATATGATTCTATCATAAATCCACAGGACTCTCAAGACCATCTACACGGATTAACAGGGATATTTATTTGAAGCTCAAACAAACCAGAAAATAACAACGACAACATGAAACTAAAATAAAGCATAGATAACAATGTCTAGACAACAAAAACAAGACATTTCTCATGAATTAGAATCATCTTTTGGGGCTGATGGTGCTGGTTGGGAGGCCATTAATGTAGTATCACTCTCTAGGAGGTGGCTAATAATCAATAGTTGTGTTAGCACTGAAGCCTGGTTGCCTAACATGGTTGATATATACCCCTGGAGATCTCCTACAGTAACTTCGAGCCTCGCTAAGCTATCACGAGCCTAAGTGAATAGCTCTCAGGTTCTTGTGGCATCCCCTACAACTGCGAGGGCCTCAGTCTTCATTGATGCGGCATCCTCGAGCTCAGCACCCACCTTCTCCTCCTCTATCCTCGAGCTCAGCAACCACGCGTAATGACCGAAGTGATACTACATTACTACTACAGTGATTTGCTGTATTGATTTTGCTCTGGTGCATTGCGAGATTTTTTTCTCTAAGTCCATACGGCCTGGCACATGCTAGTGTGGTAAGGCATGTGGCTTTCTATCGTCTGAAAACATTGAAATTCCTCTTGAATTATGCACCCGAGTTGGACCACGGGTGTCAATTGTCTTTGTGCTCTTTCCCCTTATGAATTGACTTGAACATTTCTAGAAGTTGGCACACACATACAAGGTTCATTTTGAACCGAAACGGTGGAACCGAACCGTTAAAAACAGAACCGGAACCGGCAAAACCATAACCGTAAATAAACCGGTTCTGATTCTGAACCTTTGATTAGCCGATTAGGTTTGATTCGTGACATTTATCCGACTCATATGTATTGTGTCATGCTAAACTTTGTTACTCATACAAGCAATTGGGCATTATGAAAATTTGAGAAATATGTATAATAAAAATAAAAGAACTACGTTGGCTTTTGATATAAGTAAGTTCAAGCCTTTTATTTTGTTATTTCATCCCCTATTGTACTTTTATTGCAAAATATTATTTTGAATTATTAATACTTTTTTTTTTAATAAAATATTATATTAAATTAATTCTTGTATTTTTGTGTTCATTTAATTTGAAAAATTGAATTTTTTAGTTTAACAAAAAAAAAAACTTGAACCATTTGAACCGTCAAACCGATCTTTTGAACTGAACCACCAGAATCGGAACCGGAACCGAACCGCCAAGAACTTTGCTAAGGCGGTTCTGTTCCGGTTCAAGGTTTTTTTGAACTGGAACGGACGATTCCTGAACCGTGGCCATGTCTACACACACTCATATCTGTGATCACGACTTATGTATTAGTCCTTGCACAGCATAAATGGATCTCAAAATGTGCGAGCACGCTCCATCTTTGCTTCTTTTGCTCATTTTACACCTTCATAGCCCTGTTTGAAAAATAAACACAAAATATAATAGTTGAATGATAAAACTTAATAAAAATAATGCTCAATGTATGTAAAATGATATGATAAAATATATATAATCAAAAATTTATCGGAAGGACCGTTATGTTTTTGGTGTGCTAGCCCTGCCTCTTTAATTTATAAAAAATATAGTGATTTTTTTCGAAAGTGGCATAATAAAAAATTTTATTTTTAGAAACTTTTTAACCACTGTAATTGATATATTTTTATATTTTCTGCTTTTTGATATTCTTTATGTCGTGCGATGGGGCCTAGCGCTTTAGCACCTATCAATAAAAAAAATTAAAATATTGAACTTGGGCCACGACAAGAAGTCATACTTCTAAAATAGCTGAATAAAATGGTTTGATAAATCATGGCCAAGAAAGTCAAAGAATATTTCATATTCTAACATATTTAACATTACCAAAAATTAATTGGGAACTGATTCCTAGGCTTGGCTTCCCACAGCCAAGCAATGGTGCACGTTTCCATGTAAAAATAGATTGATTGATGTATCAAAATTTCCATTTTTAAATTTGTAAATTTCCCACTTATAGCCGGCATACCTTATTATTATCTTATTGGTAAATGAAAGGTACAGGCAATTCTTAAATAATCTCTTTCTTCTTTCATTATTCCCAAATGATCCATGCAAGCTTCCATATGCCTATTATCTCCCTATTTTTCATTGCATTTACTTTTTAGTAGAATTCCCATAAAAGAGCATCTAGCAGTGTTAAGTGGTGATGGGAATTTACCAGACTAAGGGCTGTTTGGTTCGGAAGTGATCTGCCGAAGTGGCGGAAGTCTGTAAATGGCACTTCGGTGGAAGTGAGCAGTTCAGCTGGAAGTGCAGACTTCTGTCTGTTTGATTGAGCTGGAAAATGTGACTTCCGAATGCAGTTCCTGTGTTTGGTTGGTGGAAGTAGGAATCTGGAAAATCTCACTTCATCACTTCTGGGTGTTTGGTAACACCGAAGTGGGGATATGGTCACCACTTCGGGCTGAGGGTGAAGTTACCCCTTGGGTTTGAAACCTTATAAATACAAGTTATTCTTCATTTCTAAAACAAGATTAAAGTAGGCATTTATTAATTAGTAAGTATATTTAGAAATTTGTAACCACATTTACTTAATTAATTGATACTTTTACAACCTTCACTTTACCTCATTCCCATTGAGTAATTAATTATTGTAACACATTCCTATTAAGTAAATATTTTAACACATTCCCATTAAGTAAGTAATTATTTCGCTAAATAGCTACTACGTAATTAAGTAGTTTAACACATTCCCTTAATTATTTTAACACATTCCAATTAATGAAGTGATTATTTTACCACATTAGAACTTACGAAACTAATTACTTTAACACATTCCCACAATTATTTAACACATTCCCATTTATCAAGTGATTATTTTAACACATTCCCATTAAGTAATTAATTATTTTAACACATTTATATTAATAAATAATAAATTATTTTAATACATTCACATTAATAAGTAAGTTATTATTTTAAGATATAAATATTAAGTATGTAAATATTTCAACATATCGACATTTTTACTGTGACACTAACATGGAATTAATTACCTACATTAACACATTCCCATAAGTATTTACACACAATTTCATTAAGTAACTAATTATTCGTCCATGTTGCCCAAAAAAAACCCACCACGCGAGTATTACGTGAATGCAATTCATATTACCTGTTCATATAAAATAATTTCACAAACTTTTACCCAATTCAAATTTACATAAAATAGATCAGAAGTAATATAAAGTTCTTCACATCTTGTACATCACAACTATGTGAACACAAATTGATATAAACCATTTTCACAGCTTTCTACACACAAAGTAACACAACTTAACATACACCATCTCAAGACAGAAATATAAACCACTTTCACGGCTTGTAATCACCCACTCCCTGTATTAACAAATAAACAGCACTTTCATAGCATGAGTTCATTATAAATTAAGTAGTGAATCAATCAAATCAGAAAAAGAAACATGCAAAGTTTTGGTAAAATCACAGGCTCATCAATAACCAGAGCATTATTGTGAAATAATATAGAAACTTCAATTGAGCAGGTAAATGCAGCAAATCAAGACAATGGAGGCCCTGTTATTCAAGGTTTGGTAACAAATAGCAAGATTGCAGGTTAGGGAAAAAACACCCACATGAAAACAACTAAGGAAAAAAATGGAGCAAGTACTCCAACAAATAAAACAATGCTTGTATAGTATGCCTTTCAGATCTAAAATAAATGGAAACCCAACAGCAATGTTCAATCAAAGTGCATGGCCATTAACAATTAACTCCACCAAAAAAAACATAAAGAAGCATGTAATCAACCACTTCAACAAATAAACATCACTTGGATAGCATGAGTCTTCCATATCTATATTAAGTACTGAACGAATCAAATCAGAAAAAAAATTATGCAAGTTTGTGTAAAATCACAGCCTCATCAAAAACCAGGGCATGCTTGTATAATAATATGGAAACTTAATTTTAGGAGAAAAATGCAAGAAATCAAGACAGTGGAGGCCTTGTTGATCAAGGATTGGTAACAAATAGCAAGATTACAGCTTAAGGAAATAAACACACTAAAAAAAAACTAAAAAACTGAACCAAGTACTCCAACAAATAAAACAATGGTTGCAAAGTTTGGCTTCCAAAGATGAAGTAAATGAAAACCCAACACAAAAGATTAATCAAAGTGCATGTAAATTAACAGTGAACTCCAAAAAAAAAAAAAAAAAAAACAGGCATGTAATCACCCACTCCAACAAATAAACACCACTTTGATAGCATGAGTTCATTATAAATTAAGCAGTGAATCAATCAAATCAGAAAAAGAAATATGCAAAGTTTGTGTAAAATCCGGGAAACAAGTAGGAAGAACACATATTAAGAAAGTAATCCGGGAAAACAATTGCATCAACGCGTATGATATTAAGCTATGGAGGATAAAAAAAATTAAATGGGGACGAGAGAAAGGAGATCGAGGTTTTTCACTCACCGGAAATAGGAAACCCAATAAAGACAAGGGCAAGCAGATCTACCACCGAGAGTGTTCCTCTGCAAGGTTATGGAACAAAAATTAAACAGATCGGTTGAAAAATCATGAGATGTTACTAAGAAATGTGGACGAGAGAAACAAACCTAGTAGATCCTTCGGAGAAGGGAAGCGAGATCGTCCAAGAACAAGGGTAACGAGATCAAACAAACTGGTTGGTGGTTTGAACAAAAAAAAAAATCAAGAAATTAGTTCAACAAAGAGTTAGATCTAACGTCAAAATGGAAATATAAGACGCACGTACCTCCGGCCGGGGGTGGAGTGGGGGGGGAAGAAGATCGCCCAAAAACCACGGGTTCGAGAATGGGAAAACCCCACCGAAGTCGGGGATAGGTTGATCGAGGACGGGAAACACCGGCGGAGGAGTGGGATGGCGGAGGTTCCGGGACGCGATGGGGTTCTCTCGGCGTCGAGGATCGCCGATGAGAAGCGGTGGAGGTGGAGGCGAAGGAACCCTAGAACGAGGAGTCGGGATGTGATGAAGTGTGGACTTCCCGATGGTTAGAATAACACCTCACGTGAAGAGCGCGTGCACCGAAGTCAGGGGCTGAAAAGGTGGCTTCAGGGATTTTGAAAGGGAAGTGAAATGGGGAAGTGGGGTGGGGGAGAAGTGCTGACTTCCCCACTTCCGGATACACCTCCGCCAACCAAACAACCGAAAATGGGGCTGAACTCCACACCTCAGCCACTTCAGCCCCATTTTCGGTGAAACAAACACACCCTAAACCCGGTGATGATTACAGTTTTCTTAGGCATGGAAATGTCAATGATGTCCCCCAACCGGTGATATTGGGAAATGACACAAACATGGTTAAAAAATTAAGACGTTGGTGACTATGCTTCCTTTTATTCATTTTTGTCATGCACCATCCCTGCGAACCGACACCCAACAACCGATGCAACAACCCGAGGAAGAACATTCATGCCACTCAACCCTCAAGTCTCCACAAGACTTATCACAAGCTGGAAACAACAAACCTAAACAAGATTCACAAATTCAAAAATACTGAATTGAATAAAAAAATACACGAGAGGAAGCAATTCAACCAAAGTCTCAAAACAATTTTGACATAAATGCAACACGATTTCCAATAAAGTAGACAAACAAACAAACAAACAATGCAGAAGAGTGAATTACACTAGTGGATTCATGCTCTTATACAATGCGTATGATCAAGAAGAAACATACGTTAAATAAGGAAGAAGATAGAAAGCTGGGGAATGCTCAACACTTCGGTCTGCCGCACCACCACTACTGGCTAAAGCCTAGAAAGGAGGGAGATGGTAAACAACTAAAGCCACTCAATGAATGGGTTAGCATAGATCCTTGGAATACAAAATAATCTATAAAACCATAGTGCAAGCTTTTGTAGCAATATATATAGTCTACAACGTTTCACTATATATACGTATACATATATATAGAGCAACATGTACACAAGTATAAGGAAAACATATAAAGCACCACCAAACTACTTGCTCAAGTAAGGTTTTAATAGACATAACTCATGAATAATAAAATACAAGTTTCAAAATCATAATCTTGGATGTATGCCATCAAACACTTTTTGTTAAGCACATAAATTCTTATTTTCCAAAATACGAGATTTTCAACTGTAGCAATCGATAAGTGGTCTAGAAATCCTTCTAAACTCTAGTCGTGGCCGCGGCTAAGTTCAGAGCCCCCAAGGCACTCATGTCTTTGACGTTGACCCACTGGGGCTATGTGGTGACTCGAATCTCTCGATATTCATCCAGTCATGACTCTACACACCACTTGATATGGACAAATAAACCGGCTCCACCACGCCACCTCTAAAGACGGGACCATGACGACCCTTTATTGCAGCAGGCGGGTTCCAACCTTATCACCAACAATATACATGTAAATCATTTTATAGGGTCCTTGTCTAGGATAAAGGTTCATATCTCAATGATAAGCATCATATTTGTATAAGCCAAATCAAAGAGTGTAACATATGTATGAAATGCCACAATTCAATTTAACCCGATATAGTAACATAGCATTGATTATTTCATCTAATGAGAAAAGCTTTGATTTCATAATACAAAACATGGAAATCCTTTTTAAGCAATTAAATCATCAAATCCACATGATAAATCCCAAGTTTGCATCAAAACCAACTATATATATATTTAGAGAGAAATAACTAGAATTGTGCAATCATAACCCACTTACAAACTTCGAAGAACGACTCCTCTACAGCGTTGCTCCTCTGCCGACTCCTTGCCTCGGGGTGAGCTCTCACCATCTGCACCAACACAAGCCACAAGGGCTCAAAACCAAAAGAAATACCAAATAAAAACAAGCATGAGTTTCTTCATGCTACAAACTACGAAACCCTAACAACTCTGGGGTATGGCTTGAACTTGCCGTTAAGGGTTCCAAAAGGTCTCTATGAGGATAACTCCCAAAACAACTAAGAATACAAAGGTTTATAAATGGAATTCTTGGTGCTACAATAACTCCGATTTTAAGAACAAGGGAAACAAGTTTCATCAAGGTAGCAAGGGATAGATCTCTACAATCATCTCAAGATACAAGGAAGAATGAAGGAAAACAACCCAAACTAATCCACAATTTTATCAATAACAAACCAAGGTCCAAGATCTAAAACCTAGGGTTAGCATGCTCATCCAAATAAGATGAAACAAGGGGAAAGAGGAAGAAGAAGAGCTTACCTTGAAAGATCTTCAACTAAGATAGAGAGAAAAGTCAAGCAATGGCGGTTTTCTCTTATCCAAAGCCAAGGGAATGAAGGAAGGAAGAGGAAAAGAAAACAATTGGGTAATTAAGGCTAAAATTCAGGACCTTTTAAATACCTCTAGGTGAACATGGGCAAGGCGTGCTTATCAACCCCCTCAAGTGCACTCACAAGCACGGGCGTGCTTCGGCCCCGTGCACTTCACAGGAAAACAGGGTGAGTTTCACTAGCGAAGCACGGGTAAGAAGCACGAGTGTGCTTATGCCTGTGCACTTTACAGGAAACTCAGGGTTAGAAAACACGGCCTTTCACCCCCTAACAAGGTCATGTTCTCGAAGCACAGTCAGAAGCACAGGCATGGTTCTGCCTATCCACTTTACAGGTAGCTGGAAACAGAGTCTAAAACATCTCATGAAGTGCACGGTCAAGAGAATGGTCCAAAAGATGCCCGTGCTTGTTTTGGGAATTGTGTTTTAACATAAAACGGCATAAAACACGATAAACCTCATGGCACAACTATTCTAAGATAGTTTGGACATACTCGGAAAAGCTGAAATAGCATAGTCTCCACCGCTTCTTCTCACTTCCTCTTATGCAACTGAGCCGATTTGAGAGGTTTTCTCTTTGATTATATGCTACCTTCCAGGATTAGGGCTTCTCCACGATTTCCACCCGAGAAAGCGACAGGCTGAAGGTAGGAAGCCATCAAAAGGGGGTAAGGTTTTTAGATTTACCTATATGTTCAAATTTTTATAATTTTCGTGTCGAATTTGGGTGTTACTTTACATTGGTTTACATGGGGTTTTTATGTATTACATGTTTCTTGTTGTGTAAAATACAGTGTTAGTGTTTGTTAATTGATATTCAACTTGAACTTATTTTGTGCACTTTTTTCAATTAGACTGTGTACTAATAGGATATGGCTACGTAAGGGTTGATGACATTATACTTGGTCAGCGGGTATACATTATCACATAGGCCAAGCTACGAGGGCGCACAGCTACGTGGATTGGGTAGCGCGAGGCGTGTGTTGCCTCGTGACCAAGAGCGGGTGGAGTATCATGCACGATCATAGGCTGAGACCGTGAGGCGCGTGCTAGACCGTCAAGTGTCGCAAGACTTCATCATGTAGACTGTTGGATCTCTAGCAAGTCTAGGCGGGGCGGGACACTTGATCAGGCCGGGAGACCGACAGCTGATTCCGGATTTGACAAGATTTTGCGCATGCGTATGCAAGTGGGCACGTGGTCGGGAGTATTGCCAAGCCAAGGGCGAGGATGGCACGCGGTATTACCGCACGTGACCGGTACTGCTGCGCGCTGTGGCCAAGAATGGCTGGTTAAAGCTACAGTTCTGTCAGTGGACACTGCAAGCTAAGTGAAGTCAGAGAATTCATGCCAGACCTATATTGGGCATGGGGCTCAATCAACCTTGGCTTTGGGGTAACTCTTGTAATAGGTTCTAATGTGTTCTTGTGAGGAGACAATGCTACTTGGTGTTAGTTTTGGCCATGGTTGTAAACATTTCTCAATCTAAGAGAGTTTATGTTTTTCTCTCTCAAAATCGGTTTCATGTGTCGTGTTTCTCGTACCACGTATGTTTTCCGGTTTTGCTCGCTTCTTATTATTTTCACGGTGCTTGTACTGCAAACACGAATTCTCTAACTGTTCTTGCAAGGAAGGCTGACCTGTCGCTATGGTGCATGTCATGTGCCGCACGGCTGAAGGTGATCGGTTGAGGCCGTGACAGCTGGTATCAGAGCCCGAGTTTGTGGCTTGAAGTGAAGCGCGAGAAGACACACAAGTGAAGACGCTGGAAATGGCGACTAGCAAGGAGGATCGTTTGGATTACCTTGAGGAGACAGCCGAGCGGATGGAGAACGTCATCGGGAGTGTTGACGATCAACTCGAGAGACTGTCGAACATGGTGGAAGATCTTGTGGGCGGACAGCGCGAGAGCCAGTTGACTGTTGAAGTCTTGAAGACGAGGGTACAGTCTTTGGGGGCCGAGGTCGCTCAACTCAAGAAAGCTAGTGTTTCACCGGTCTCGTGGGAGGGGCCCACGAGAGTGAAGGTCCCCGAACCTTCCTCATTTAATGGCGCACGTAGTGTCAAGACACTGAAGAATTTTCTTTGGGACATGGATCAGTACTTTAAGGTTCTAAGGGTACCGGGCCATAAGCAAGTTTCGTTGGTCAGTATGTATCTTACTGGCGATGCAAAGCTATGGTGGCGCACGCTTCAGCAAGAAGAGGCTTAGGCGGGTCGGACTAGTTCGAACACGTGGGTCAAGTTAAAGAAGGAATTGCGGGAGTAATTCTTGCCTGGCAACACTGCTTGGGTAGCTCGTTCAAATCTGAAGAAGCTACGGCAGACAGGAACTGTCCGGTAGTACGTGAAGGAGTTTTTCATCCTTTATACTGGATATCAGGGATATGTCCGAGGAGGACAAGTTGTTTAACTTCCTTACGGGACTTCAGAGTTGGGCCCATATCGAGGTACGAAGGCAAGGCGCGAAGGACTTCACCTCAACGATCATAGCAGCAGAAGCACTGGTGGACTTATGAACCTTAACCGGTGGAGAGGGTGAAAAGGCGAAGTTCAAATCCAAAGATAAGAAGCCGGTGGAGAGAAGGGCCGGAGATGGGTTCCAGAGGAGGAAACCCAACGGCCAGGCCAGATGGAATAGACCCAGGAATGATTTGAAAGCAGCAGGTGGTTCCGGCAAGACGAGTAGATGTTTCATCTGCACCGGACCACATATGGCAAAGGATTGCCCTAAACACGAGAAGTTGGCAGCGTTTAGAAATGAACCAGAAAACAATTCAGAGGACCCAGCAAGGGTAAGTCCTTTACAACTGTTGGGTGCTTTGAAGACTGTCAAGGGTGACGGGGTAGTGAATTCTCTAATCTATGTGGAGCTGACCTTGAATGGGAAGGCCATACAAGGGATGGTGGATACAGGCACAACTCATACTTTCATCAGAAAGGATGTGGCCACTCGGTTGGGACTGAGCATGGGGACGCACATGAGCCGAGTGAAAACAGTCAACTCTCAGGCACTGGCAGTGACTGGGAAGATCTCTGGCGTAACCGTTCACATGGGTGGATGGCAAGGGAAGATTGACTTGCTGGCAGTCACATTAGATGATTTCGAGTTGATATTGGGGATGGATTTCCTCAAGTCTGTGAAGGCCGTTGTTGTTCCACATTTGGGTGGTCTTCTTATAATGGATGAGAAGAACCCATGCTTTGTAGCTGGAGTAGCTGTGAAGGAGAAGAAAGGGAAAAAGCCGATGCTTTCTGCGCACCAGGTAGTGTAAGGATTGAAACATGGAGAACCCACATATGTTGTTGCTTTATTAGAAGTGCAGAAAGATTTGGTGAGTGATCTACCCTCAGCTGTGGCTGAAGTCTTGACGGAGTTTCACGACGTGATGCCCCCGGAATTATCCCATGAACTCCCACCCCGGTGTGTAATTGATCACTAGATTGAGTTGAAGCCATGCTGCAAACCCCCTGCCCGGGCTTCCTATCGAATGTCTCCATTGGCGTTGGCGGAACTGAGGAGACAACTGACAGAGCTTCTTGATAGTGGCTTCAGTCAGCCATCAAATGCTCTATATGGTGCACCGATATTGTTCCAGAAGAAGCAGGATGGCTCTCTTCGACTGTGCGTGGACTACCGGGCATTGAACAAGATCACGGTAAAGAACAGGTATTCAATTCCTCTGATTCAGGACTTTTTTCGATCGATTGGCGAATGCCACATACTTTTCCAAGCTTAATCTTCATTCGGGGTACTGGCAAGTGAGGATTGCAGAGGGAGACGAGTCCAAGACGGCATGTGTGACGCGCTATGGTTCGTTTGAATTCCTTGCAATGCTTTTTGGCTTGACTAATGCCTCGGTGACTTTTTGCCACTTAATGAATCAGGTGTTTTCGGACTACATTGATGAGTTTGTGGTGGTGTACTTGGATGATGTTGTGGTTTATAGTGAATCCTCGGAGGATCACCTTATTCACTTGAAGCAGGTACTAATATGATTGAGGGAGCATCAGCTGTATGTGAAGCTAGAGAAATGTCATTTTGCTCAGTAGGAAATCAAGTCCCTTGGTACATCATTTCTCGGGGTGAAGTCCAAATAGATCAGGCTAAGGTGGCGGCGATTTTGAATTGGCCTGCACCATCCAAGATACCGGAGTTACGATCTTTTCTCGGCTTAGCCAACTACTATCATCGATTTTTCAAGGGATATTCAAGGAAGGTCGTGCCGCTCACCGATTTGTTGAAGGACCAGCCGTGGGGTTGTACTGAGAGGCAATAGGCTGCTTTTGACAAGATTAAGAGTGCAATTGCAAGTGAACGAGTTTTAGCATTGCCGAACTTCGAAGAACCTTTTGAGATGCATACCGATGCGCCAGACAAGGCCGTTGGCGGTGTCCTTGTTCAGAGTGGGCATCCGGTGGCGTTCGAGAGTTGGAAGTTGAAAGACGCGGAGTAGCACTATTCGGCGCATGAGCGGGAGATGCTCGCCGTTGTTCATTGCTTACAGGTATGGAGAGTGTACCTTCTGGGCACCAAGTTTCTTGTCAAAACAGATAATATTGCCAATACATTCTTTTTTACTCAAAAGAAGCTGTCAGCTAGACAAGCTCATTGGCAAGAGTTCGTGCAGGAATATGACTTTAAATGGCAGCACAAATCGGGGAGACACAACCCGGTGGCTGATGTGTTGAGTCGCAAATAGATGATTGAGTACATGGCTGCGTTGGCGCAAGTGAAGAATGACTTGCAAAGTCGTATCGAGGAGGTAGCAAAGACGGACAGTCAGTATGTGAAGCTGATAAAAGATGTTCAAGACGGAGTCGTGCGCAAGTACTGGGTGGAGAATGGGCTTCTCTACGCCAAAGGAAACCTACTCTATGTGCCGATAGGAGGGAAGATTCGGCAGGAGCTCCTTAGAGAGCATCATGATGTTCCATGGGCGGGACATCCCAGTCGTGAGCGAATGAAGGCCTTGCTCACAAGACATTATTATTGGCCGGATATGGGCGAAGACATTGAAGCATATGTGAAGACGTGTTTCGTGTGCCAATAAGACAAGTCGGAAAGAAGACTGGAGGCCGATCTTCTCTAGCCGGATGGATAGATGGAGAGGATCAATGCTCTGTTGGAAGAGTATCTCCGACACTATGTTTTGGCTTCGCATAAGAATTGACTAAGTCTGCTTGATGTGGCGCAATTTAGCTACAACCTTCATCGGTCTTCATCAACGGAGAAGAGTCGTTTGAGCTTGCATATGGATACTAACCTATTACTCCTTTAGAGGTGGCGAAAAGGAGGACATGAGGGAAATGTCCTACTGCGTATCACCTTGCTATTGATCGGCAAGAGATGATGGAGAGTGCTCGGGATAGCCTTGCAAAGGCGGCTCGCCGAATGAAGAAGTATGCAGATCAAGGGAGACTTTCTTTGGAGTTTTAAGTAGGGGACAAGGTTTGGTTGTAGCTCACTCCACAGGTGTGGAAGAAGTTACATCGGAAGGATGTACACAAAGGCTTAATCGCGAGATATGATGGGCCTTTCACTATTGTCCAGCGGATGGGCAATGTGGTATATCGTTTTTATCTCCCCGATCGGTTGAAACTCCATCCAACTTTTCATGTGAGTTTCTTCAAGCCATGCCACAAGGATCCCACAGATCCATCGATGGCGAAAAAGAGTCAGGTTCCACCAACTATTAGCAAGGAGTTTAGCAGGGTGGCTGAGCGAATACTAGATCGAAGAGTAGAAGGTCAAAGCAAGAAGAACCACAGGGTGTTCTTTCTTGTCCAGTGGAAGGACTTGCTATGTCGGATGCAAGCTGGGAGCGTGATACTACTCTTTGGCAGTTCGAGGAGTTAGTGGAAAACTTCTTGAGTTCAGGACCGACGAGGACATCTGGTTAAACTAGTGGGTGTGGATTAGGTAGTGCGCGGTTAGCACGAGGTGTGTGTTGTGTCGTGACCAAGAGTGGGTGGAATACACGATCATAGGCCGAGACTGTGAGGTGTGCGCGCACTGGACCGTGGGCGTGCACTTGACCGATGAGTGTGTGGGGCAGGCGCGCCCATACCAAGAGTCAAGTGTCTCAAGACTTCATCATGTAGAGTGTTGGATCTCTAGCAAGTCAAGGTGGGACGGGACACTTGATCATGCTGGATGACAGAGAGCTTATTTCGAATTTGACAAGGTTTTACACAGGCGTATGCAAGTGGGCACGTGGTCGGGAGCGTTGCCAAGCCAGGACGAGGATGGCACGCGGTATTACCGCGCACGATCAGTATTGCTGCGCACTGTGACCAAGGGTGGCTGGTTAAAGCTACAGTTGCGTGAGTGGACACTGCAAGCTAAGTGAAGTCAGGGAATTCACGTCAGACCTGTATTGGGCATTGGGCTCAATTAACCTTGGATTTGGGGTAGTTCTTGTATTATGGTCTAATGTGTCTTTGGGAGGAGACAAGGCCACTTTGTGTTGGTTTTGGCCATGGTTGTAAACATTTCTCAATCTAAGAGAGTTTATGTTTTTCTCTCTCAAAATGGGTTTCATGTGTCGTGTTTCTCGTACCGCGGATGTTTTCCGGTTTTGCTCGCTTCTTATTATTTTTATTTGTGCTTGTACGCGCAAACAGAAATTCTTTAACTGTTCTTGCAAGAAAGGGCGATATGTCGCTATGGTGCATGTCGGGTGTCGCACGACCGAAGGTGATCCGTTGAGGGCGTGACGCTACCATTATAATGAGTGCAAGATGCATAAGTCAGCAGTACTAGGAAATCCTAAGTGGAATATCCTTTGCCTATTTCATGGAGGTGAAGCCCATAATGCAAGAGGGGGTTGCTAGATGCCATGCTTGCAAATATACAATCATTGGATCTAACGATTCATGTAGGTAAAAGCAAGCGGCTATCGAGCCGAGGATGTGGCACTTATTATAGGTCTATCTTTGTGAGGGGGATATCGTATCCTTCAAACACGTCAAAGAGCAATCCAAGTTTAAGCAAATGTATCTCGACAAAATGCATAATCATCTTAGGATGGACACAACGCTCCCCCGGCAGCAAGTGCACGGGTCATCAAGTAATAAACCTTTTGTGCATAATCGTGAGAGGGTCGTATTCCCTAGTGCCTCAAGAAGTACTAATACTTCATCTTTCACAATACTATCTAGTCTACAAAACAGAGATGATTGTTTAATTGCAACTAAAATAAAGAAAACAAAGAAAGTAATCACCACACAAACTAAAACGATAAAGATACACAGAGGATTGAGAAGGCCTTGGGCAAGGATTCCCTCGGGAGAATAACAAATAAGAATGAAAAAGGAGTAAGGTGTGATGTTGGCTAGGCTTTGATCTGCTAGACTTTAAAGTTGACTACCCGGGACTTCTAGTGAAAGTCTTAATCCCATACTGGTTTGATCCCCGAATACCTCTATGATGTCATTGGGTACAAGGAGTCTCTATCGAGGATTAAACCCTAACAAGGGAGGCTAACAACACCCGAAACCTCCAGTGTGCTGATATATTGGATCCCTCTCTAATCTATTTACCATCTAATGCATGCAAGCATCCCACTCTACAAACATCATTCAAAATCAAATCTACGTAATTCATCAATTCTAGATGGAACACTAAAACAGTGGAAGAGAATCAAAGTAAATTGAAGCCAACAATCAATATAAAATAAAGTAATCATCCAGACAAGTTATCATTCCAAGATTCACAAGAGCCCGATGGTCTTAGAAGGTTAGTTCGATATCAAATAGAGGAAGAATACAAAAAAAAAAAAGTAAAATAATGCAAAAGCATTGTAAACTCCCTATTTGTCGATTAATCGTGGTGGTGCGAACTTGTCGGATCCGCGCCGTTGAGTTCTTGGATGTTCCCCATAAGTTCTACCCTCTTCTTCCTTTGATTTTATCTTGAATCACCCTTTTTCCGAAGGTATTGTGCATTTTGAGTACTTGGAGTCGTGTCGCAGCTCTCTTTTCTCATAAACCCTAAGTCCAGCTTTTTTAATGGTCCAGGTGTGCGGCCATATGTGCGGTCGCACTAAGGCCGCACGGGCTCAAAATCTACTCAAGAGACTCAAGACAGGGTGTGCCATGCTGCTGTGTAAGTGCCGACCATACGAGCTTCTGCTCAGGGAGTGTGGGCGTCGTGCTGTTGCAAAGAGTCCGTACGGCTTTTGCCAAGGCTGTGTGGTCACACAACCCTTGGACAGGGATTGTTTTGCCACGTTTTGGTCCAGTTTGCTCGTTTTCTCATAGCCCGGTGCTTGGGGTCCATATTGCCTTCGAATGGTCTTCCAAAATAACATTTTTGACATCCAAAACACCTCTAGAATCCTTTCACGAGCTTCAGATGGTTCTCCATTGTCCTGAAATGAAATTGCACAAAAAACGACATAAATGACATCGGTGTTATTAAAAAATGCATGGAACCGTATAGAATATTTTGATGAAATATAGTGTATTTAGACACTTATCAATGGCGAGGAGATGACCTTCGTCAAAACAATTGTGGTCTACCTCATTACCACCATTCGTTTCCCCAACACATAATTGAACAAACCAAGATGGGCTACACACTATGTTGATAACCTTGTCATGCTTGTAGTTTTGCAGAGGTGCACGTCACGTACAGGTGTCTTATGACCAATGCCTCAACACTAATAGCCCGTGTCTAGCTTAGCTGCAAAGGAAAGTTGATAACTACCGGTTACTTGAAAAAGTGTGTAGTGGCCCTAAACATCTGGTTTATGAACTCACTGGAAGTATGAGAAAGCTAATCGTGGGACAGATGCCGCAGATCATGTATGACTGGAAGGTTGGCCTTTCTGCTGAAATCCCTGAAAGGGGAAAAAGTATGTTTATTCCTATGTGTTACTTTAGGTTTCTGTGCATGACTTTATTTTCCTGTGTATGACTTTCTTTTCCGGTATATAATTTATTTTAGTATGTTCTACTCTATTTTCCTATCTATCACTGTTGGTTATTGTGTAACGTTTTGTGTTGTAATGTGTACAATTTGTGTTTGCTGGATATTATACTAATAGATTTGTGTTTATCTTTCTGTGGTGAGCAGTTCTTTCATCTTCTCCTTGTAATGTTAAAGAGTCTGTATTGGAGTGATCTGGAACAAGGAAGGCATACCCAAGGCCAACCTTCGAGAGATTGACCGATGTGGGAGAGACAAAAAGATGGGGTTGTGAACATTCACCGCCCGGTTGCCAAAAGGAAAAGAGGCATGTCCCCATTGAGGAAAGAGCAAAAAACCAACAGCGGGTCGGCAAGAAGGAAAGATTCGGAATGTTCCCTCTTTGCAATAAGAAATCTCCTAGATCCGATGAAATAGATGCACTAGAGGTTACAATGGATGCTCTGGAATTTGATACAGTTGCCATGAAAATGAATATAACAGTATGCAAAGTCAAGATACCTACACCAGAAGTCGACATATAGGCATGGAATGCCAGAATACTTGACGTAGAAATCGATGAGGCTTGTCCTAATGATGGAAAGACTTCCATGACATCCACCAAAAGCAGCAAAATAGAGACCCATCCACGATGGGTTACGCACTATGAGTTGTTGATCAACCCAACTGCCTACCCGAGGAATGCCACCATCACGATATCACTTGTGCTTGCCCTGTAGGAGATGCATTTCGCCTTAAACTAAGCACTGTGCTTGAATTGATATCATTTTGATGACCATTATACTCAACGAACAATACCACCTCCTCGTCCTCAATAAGGCCAAGATGAAATACATCCACTAGTCCTCCCTTCAGTCACCCACTTAGATGTCGATGCAAGAGATATGACATGTACCTTTTGTTGTTTTGTATAATTAACAATTTCTTCTTTATGCATTAACAAGAATTCATGTCACTATATAGGGCTCTCTTTGACATGTTCTTGGAAATCTAGAGAGGTAGGACCGTTCTTGAAGATATTTTGTTGGAGCATGACTGTTATCGCCTCCAACAGGGATCAAGAACTATTTTTCATGGTGTACTTCATGGAACAAATTTTGAAGAATGAGAAGCGAAACATACCATTTGGATGATGTATTGTACTGCGACTTCACTTGGTCTCCCAAATCTCGGTGGATGGTATTCATCGCAGGGGAGCCCCATCATGTGGTGGATATAAGCACACCACCATCAAGGATGACTAGGAGAAAGACGATGCTGATTGAGTTCAGTGATAAATAATTTTTTTTCCTAATTGAATGTAATCAGACTCTCATTAATTTAAAGCAATCATATATTACACCGTTCCGTCATAGTTTACACAGATAGCACATGCATTATATATATTTACTCCACATTACCTAGGTAGCACATGCGTTGCATAGGTCCATATTACACATGATGGCGAAGCAACAAACAGGAACAATGCATAATACATAATAAATAACATAATAGATGAGAGTAGAACAAACTATGCTCATCTACAGAGTATGTATCTAATATAAGGTATAACACTTCATCGTATTTTACTTTAGAGTAGAACAAATTATTTGCACATATGCATATGTCGCCAGTGATTGTGATATCGTTAATTGTAACTTGCCTCTAATTATTTTGAAAGAATGACATATTACATAGTTTAGACTTGTTATACACAGATAGCAGATATGTTGCATAGAATTAGTCCATATTACAATGGATGCTAAGATAAAATCTGGAGAAAAAGGGGTAATGCATGTCATAACTGAAAAATAATGTCATATTAGATGTTTGCAAGTGATCATAACAACAGTTTGCTAAAACAAAACAACAAAAGCTTAAAAAGGCATGCAATGCAACGCTCGTGGATAGTTGTTGTTGATATCTGAGGTGGTGTTGTGTGTGCTACGCAGCTCTATATCACAAGTGTACCGGTCATCAAGTAATAGATGTGTGAGAAAAGGGGTTGTTGTACATACAGGGAATGAAGAATACTAGTACTAATGTTAATGGTGCAATCTAACCTAAAATCAAAAGAGAGTGTTTGTTTCTAGAAAAGTAAGAGAATTAACAAATCGTCCAGCCATGTAATTTGAGGAGTGATTAAATCAAACGAACAGATAGGTGCCCAGATAAGATTTTGTTTGAAATAATAAAAGGTAACTGAACTTAATAAAGATTGCATCTAAGGATTGTTGGACCAAAGAAAATTCAAGAATATGGTGAGTGTGATGAGTGCATGTCATATACATATTTTCATATATGTTTTACCCATTTTTAGCTTGCCTTTCGCATGCATTTATGATAAATTGGTGCTACTTTGGATATATGTGCTTAATTGTGTAGGAAACCAGGTCTTGGAACAAAAAGAACAAGTTTAGATCAATTTCGGTACAAAACAGAGCTGGAGTATACTTTTCAGGATAAGCATGCCCATGCTTAGGACATGCTTAGGCCGTACTTATTTTAGCACTTAGAAAAATCAACCCTTTTGAGAAAGCACAACCCTGCAAGTAAGCACGGGTAGGAAGCATGGTCGTGCTTCCGCCAATGCACTTTTTAGGAATTTTGAAGATAAGAAATTGCTCCTAGAACCTTCGTGCTCATTGAAGCACAGGTGGAAGAATGCCCATACTTCTGCCCGTGCACTTTACATGAATGGTAAAAATCAAACCGAAAACATGTTCCAAGACATTCCGAGAATAGCACGACCAAGAGCTTGGCTAGAGCACAGCCGTGCTTGCATCGGGAATGGAATATATAAGCCCAAAGTTAGGGTTTCAGGGGGGACTTCTTTTTTTTTCCCCGTTGCGAGAGGAAAGCAGTACACCTTTGGGGGCCAAATCTGGACCGAGAGATCGTCGTGGGAGTGAAGGAACATTAGCAAAATCATCATCAGATACTCTCCGATGAAGATTGTGAAGCAAGAAGGGAGTTTATAGATTTCATTGCATTCTCTTGTTGCTTTCCTTATGTTTCTTATAGAATCATGAGTGGCTAACCGTTCTCCAGTACCCCTGATTCATGAACTCGGATGTTGTTTTGTAGTTGAACATTTTCTTGCAATGTCTATGGAGTATTATTGATTTCTAAGTTTAATCTTGTGTTGCATAACTTGATGTGCATGATTAGCGTAGTATAATTATAAAACTTGGTGTATGTTAATTGGCTCAGAGTGATAGCCGTAGGGTGATTGCTGTCCTCGAAGTGCATGATTCCCGTAGTTATAGTCATAATCCTCAATATTCATGATTGCCATAGATGTAACAAGCCTTTGAGAGCACACATAAGTTTCGTAGGATGTACCTGATAGGTATTGTGAGAAAGTGACTGCAAACTATTCCGACGGATTGATCCGGGGTGCTACTCCTTATCTCTGATCTCTCATTACGTGAACCCTGTCTCTCTCCCGTTCTCCTTATTTTCTTTACTTTTGTTTATAATTAGTTTTCAACCCAAATTATTGAGCCGGCTAGATGTTAGAATCCGATGAGTATCGAAAGCTATACCAATCCCTGTAGATTTTACTATCCGATCCTTTCGAGTACACATTACTACTTGTACAAGCCTTAAACTTGCTGATACGTATGGGCGTATCAGAGTGCTTTCTTGATACCCCACAATAACTAATCCTATGCTACGGTAGATCGAAATCTCTTTCAAACCTTCTTTCATATGATTACAAAGACATCTGGAAATCCCATGTCAAGGATCAGAGATAAACTTCGACGATCCTAATCAGAAAGTACACAACGTCTTATCTCTCGTGCACGTCTAAGAAACCTATTCATCTATGTGTGATATCCTCGCATGGATCTCTCGATATCTAATGTGAAAACATAATAATAAAGCCTTTCTCGATATGCTAAACCAACATTATAAAACAAAAATGAATCTAACAAAGCAAAGGAAATTAAGAACAAAAAGAAAATAATGGATTCAAGCTATATCAAATCCAGACACCCAATGAAGTTACCCCTCAATTGGGTTCTTATTCATACAAAGCAATAAAGACACAAAAAAAAATTTGAAATTCATAAGGTAGTTATCTCTTCTACTCCAAATAGTGCTTAGGATCGATCACGATTGGTGTAGCTATTGTTGGACGTCACCCCTCAGCTTCCATTGTCTTCCTGATCATCTACTATGGTGCCCTACGCCACAGTTGCCATTATTTCCAAAATAAGTCTCCAAAGATCCTTCTTCTTTCTTTCTAAAACCTTTTATTGCCTAAGAAATCGAGTAAATACACGGGCATGTACATGGCCGTGTATCCGTCTGTGTATCTGGGTTGTGGCTCGATGCTCTCAAGATTGTGCTAATATAGAGTTACACGGGCACAATACATGTACTTGGCTGTGCAAATCTCTAGATTTCGTTCGCTGCTCAGTCTTGGGTGATGCACACAACACGGGGTGATGTGTCAACCTCTTTCATGACTGCAATTGCAAGGGTCGTCCAAGTAACAAAGCGGACCCAATGGGTCGGGTTGTCAAACCTCGGGGAACGAAGTACTGCTCTTCCTCTATTACCTAGCCTAATGGGTGTAGTGTTGTGATAATCTAAAGGCCAAACCTAAGAGTGGCACTAACAAGTACGTAGGAACTAAAAAGAGGGAGTTATCAATCGATGAAAGTAGGGTATCGGGACAATGCTCCCCTTGGGATTCAAGTGTTAGGTACTGGATTATAAGTGTTTCTAGACGAATGTATTGAGTCATGGGTATCCTAAGATATACAGGTTCCTACCTGCAGGCCACCAGTAACTACTCCCCTATAAAATCCAGGTGGAGAATTCTCACAACGCCTCACACCATATATAATTACTTAGCACTTTAGGGATATTAAAATATAACCAATTCCTAAAAGTGGATCCAACCTTGTCTCCAGCTGAAGAATCCCTAACCCCCTACGAAGTCCCAGTGGAGAATTTTCTTGACGCCGCACACCATATAGAGTTGCTTAGAACTTAGGGAATATGGAGATAGAAAATATCTATCGGAAGGAAAAAGGGACACATCGCTATCTCATAGCTCACCCTCTCAACCCTCTTCACTCTTGGTAATTCTAAATCTAGCGGTGATCTCTCTCTTCATTAGGTTGAATAAGACATGTAATTCAAGTAATATTGGAATTAAAAGAAAATGCAAGCATTAAGAACTCAAGAGCAAAACTCAATATATTGAAATCGAATAGAAACAAAATGTAAATCTAATAAGAATAAGAATCCTAGGGTTTACATGTTCGAATACCCACTAAGGTTTAGCTCTCCATGAAGCTAGTTATAAAACAAATAATGAAAGGATAAACAACTGTAAACGTTATAGAAAATAACCCTCTATATCAGCGACGATGGCCTTGATGGGTTGTTTCCACATCTGAATTGAATCCACTCCAAAGCTAGGTCACCGGTGGCTTTCTTGAAGCTATGATGGAGGAGGAATTGATCCAACTTAATGAGAAAACCTTCCCCAAAGCCGCAAAGAACTCTCTTCAAGCCCTAGCCGCCTTGATTCTTGAAAGTAGCCTAAAGGATCCCTAAAAAATATAACAAGGTGGCTTTTATAAATAAAAATTGGGGCTTTACACGGGTATCCACACATCGTGTACTATAGTCACACACCGTGAGTGAAAATTTCACATTGCTATGAATAGTGATTTGCTACAATATTTTCAACGGTGCTTGCTACGGTGATCCCCCCCCTAAAATCTTCCTTCGAGTCCACACGGTCGGGCACACGCCCGTGTGTTAGAGTGTGTGGCTATTTGTCCTTTGAAATCGTCAAAAACCTTCTTTAATTTGCGCATGCGAGGTTGGGACATGGACATACTACTTTGCCTTCATGCCCTTCGGTTCATGTACTTGACTTGGAAACCTCCAAAAATTGGCAACACATCCATGTATATGAGCACGGCTCCTATCATGGTCTTGAAAAGTGCCATCACGCCCTATCTTTCTTTGTTTTTTTCTCATACTTCACAGCTCCAAAGCCCTGTTTGTACAAAAGAACACAAAAGACACTTTATTAATGAAAAAACCTAATAAAAGTAATACTTGAGTTTTACATTACGTGGGTATTCAAAGTTGGAAGCATCCAGAGAAAAACACGCTCATATACACATTAGTATTATAAAATGTGTATAAACAAACACTTATCAATGGGTGTGTACATGAGCGTGTGTTTCTCTGGATGCTTCCAACTCAGACTCTGAAATTACATGGGCCAGGCACATGGGTGTGTACTTGGCCATGTATATCTTTGGATACTTCACATTGCTCCAATTCTGCTCTATTTCGCTCTCAATATCGTACGTTGGCTTGAGATACATGTATATCGGTCTTGTCAATAAAAAGGACTAACTAAGTACCAAACAGTCTAACAATAACTTTGAAGGTAAGTATAAATACATAAAATTGCATGTGTAAAAATATGTAAATTAGCACTTATCAATATCACATATATAGCTCTCAATCGGCTATGACGGCTTTACAAGAATGGCGGTTGTGACCTAACTCATGACATCTACTGCAATGCAAATCTCGAGCATTGAATGCCTGTAATTCAATCATCTTTCGTCTCGGACGTCTGAGTCTTATCCTGGTGATTGGTGGCCGAATGCAAAGGTCACAGTTATTGTTATTTGGTTTGTCATGGTCCTACATAGGGTATATAGGTTCAGCGTGTGTACACCTATATAAGTCGATAGTGAAGTACTTGCCAACATCGAAGTCCACATTTACATTTACGTGCATAATAGCTTCACACATATTAGCAAGGGAGGAAATACACTACCCATCTACAGCATGAGCACTTCCTCCTACGCAAGTTGACAAGGATTCTGTTATGGTTCAACCTTCTACGATGCTTAGTTTTCTTATATATCTTAGGGCAAATGTGAGTTTCCTATCTTAGGAATTGTTTGCGTCTAATAGCTAACATGATTATAAGCTTAAACCTGCAAAGCAACATTTTATATGTAATTGTGTCATTCACTATAAATGAAAAACATATATTACACAAAATAAATATTTTTGTTTTGAAAAGAAAAGAAAGGAGAATTTAATTATTTGTTTTACTTGTTCTTGGGGGTAGAAAGAGCTACCACTTATTTTGTATGAAGCTACTCTCATAAGTCAGATACTAGTTATGCCCTAATGAGAGAAAGAGCTATCTAATAGGCTGTGTGAAAGCTAATACCCCCGGGTAGAAAGAGCTACGACCTCGAAAGGGTGAAAGCCACCTAGGAGGCATCTTGTGAAACGGCTACTTAGAGATTGTGTGCAGCTACTACCTATTCTTTCTGTCTTTAGATAAGTCCTTTTCAATAAGAACTTTCAAGAGTGGGCTTGGGGTTGACATGAGTAAGTTTGCACACACACACACTTTTGGATTATATTTCTTTGTAATTTGAGTTTTTGCTAGAACATTGGTTTTTATCTTTCTATGTTTAAAATGCTCCTTAGTTTGAGAATGCTTTCCTTACATACTTTTGATGAACTTAAGGCCAAGCATTTCCATCGTTCCACTTTTGATTTCGAATGCCAAAATTTTGCTTGAGGACAAGCAAAGGCTTAAGTGTGGGGGAGTTTGATAAGTGCTTGCATATATATAATAATTCAGATGCTTCTCTATCATGAGCATTACTTTTCTCAGGTTTTATTGCTCATTTCATGTGTTTTCTTGTTTTTCCATAAAACTAGGGTTGTAAAGAAGGTTTGGAGGAAATAAGGCAAAAATAGGTTATGAAGGTGCCAACTAGAGTTCTTCCGTGGGATCATAAAGGTTAAGACACGAACTGGAGTCAAACAAGAGGGTATGTGCCAACTTCTAAAAGGTTCAAGACTTTCCAAAGTTGTAGAAGGACACAAAGGCAGTCATGCTATCATGTTTTGGTTTGTTCGAAGATTTTAAAAACTCCTCAAGGGTCTATTGACGTCAAGAAATACTACATGACCTACCATGCGAGCATATGCCCGTCCGGGTGGCCTTAGAAGAAGAAAAGAGCGAAATCGAGGGCCTATAGATGCATTTCTGTAAAGGCTGAAAATCCACATGGGCATGTTGATTTTCCACACAGCTATGTGGATTTTCCACATGGGCGTGTGGATGCCCAACTTTTGAGTTTAAATAGCTGTTCTGAAGAGTTATTGAGGAATCTTTTTCCCAACTTCTAGAGAGAGAGCGGCTAGGGTTTTGGTGAGATTTTTGCGAGGTTTGAGGGTGTTTCTTCATCGATTTTGATGAGTGACCATCACCATTAGAATTAGATTTACCAAGGTTGAAGAGGGTTGAGAGGGTGAGTCTAGAAGTAGCGAAACGTCTTTTTCTCCTTCAGTGTAATTCATCCTACCTCCATATTCCAAGAGCTTTTATCAATCACAAAGAGAGTTAAGCGTCGAGAGTCCTCATAAGACATCAAAGGCAAATTCTTGCATATTTTATTGACTATAGTCTTCCAAGAGCTTAGCAATGTAAATTGCAACACTTTATGGGTGGAAACTTATTCATACCACTTTCCAAGCGCTAAGACAAAGAAAAGTAAATAATAGTGTTACATAGCTTTTCATGATGAAAGAAGCGCTTACTTTTAAAACAAGGCAACAAGTACAATTGCCAAAACAAAACGGCAAAAAATGCAAAGAATGTTCCATCAGCATTAATGCAATGCATCATCATTTTAATGTAGATGTGACAAGGGAAAAAAGTTTTATTTTTTTAAATTTGTTTTTTTTTATTTTGAAGCATTTCAAATATTACGTATGAAACCAAATGACAGACTTAACAACGAAGACTTTAAAGTAAATAATGTGAAATATCGAGGACTGTTTGGGATATATCAGAATGTCAAAGATACTGATTGAAAATTTTTAAAACTTTCAAGGATTTAAAAGTAATTTTACCTAAAAAATAAAACTAGTTCAATTTTAATAATTCCAACACTACATAAAATTAGACAAACCATTAATAAATTAGAAATTTAAACAGGTGCCCCACATACCAAAGGAAGAGGTCGAAGTTATACTCCAATTGAGGGAAGTCTTCCTTTATTTGACAAGTCATCGCATGTCTGCATCAATCCAATTTCAGATGGAACAAAATGCATTTACACCCCTAGCTTGTATGAAAGGTTACTTGGACCACTGAACTCATACGACTGTATCTCACTTGGAGACACTTGATGTATCACAACAATTTACTAAGGTTGCATTTCAAATATGTCAAATGCAGCGTTTTTATGTTTTTGGCTTCCTCTGCATATATATATATATATATATAGACACACACACACACACATGGTATTGATATTCCAAACAACTAAACTAAAAGCTCTTATGTGCAAGATAATTGGAAAACATAAATCAAATCTAAAAACATACCTAGTCCATGGATCAAGATGGAGTTGCTTCCAAGCTTCTACCCGCTGAGTACCCTCTTTTCTCTAAGTGACGAGAGTCCTAAAAATAGTTTTTGAATACTAGGATTCAGAAATAACAGTAAGGGACCAAAACCCCTGCATATGGAGGTATCTGATAAGTCTTAGCTTCTTTCATACAAGCCTCACAAGTCTTTAACTTTTTTAATAAAAAAGACATCAGCTTCTACAGCCTACTTGTTAAGTTACCCATCAATCGGCAGCATATAACTTTCCGTTAATACACATTTTTTAACATTGTCAAATTAGCCCACTCTTTTATTGAGAAAACATTATGGCCTTATCCTTATTTGATCATCTTAATTAGGCCTCTTAATTAGTAATAATCAAACAACCAAAATAAGATCATTATACATGGATCACGGCGATATGCATAACATATATATAGGGACACACATACATATATTCTTTTTACATGGTCCATCAGTTTTTGTCGGAGTTATAAGCGCTGAACCAATTTAGAGTGGGATGCTAACAATCTTTTAAAAAGATGGACCTTTTTTCGTTACAAACTCAAAGACTTGTTAAAGTGACTCAGACCTCTATTGATGGTTTTTTTATATGATTTTGTTTACCATTTGAGTTATAAGAATTTGTAAAAAGACTTATTATAAAAATACATTTATCTATATATTTATTTGATTTATAGACCTAATTAAAATATTAATGGAATAAAAAAATTGAGGTATAAAAATTATCTCACTTACAAAACTTGAATATGAAATTGATAAATTTACTTCTAAAATATTAATGAATACCATATTGAACTTCATCCTTATGTTATGTGAAATAAAATGCAAATTTTAATATATCTATCCAATTATTTTTTACCACACCCAAATTCCCTAAGAGAATCATTCAGTTTTAATTGAGATTTCATAATAAACAACCCATTCCTTAACTCTCAATACTAATTTTAAAAAAAATCTAAAAATATAGAAGTTAACAATATAAAACTCTCGAAATTAATTTATATATATGGGTAATAAGTTATCTAGAGCCGTTCCATGTGAAAATAGATTTTGCTTTTATTGAAGTTGCATATATATATATATATATCAAACACAAGTTGCGCATGATCCTCAAAATCCTGTCCAAACTCCATTTAATAAACAGAGAGAGAGAGAGAGAGAGAGAGAGAGAGAGCGAGCTAGCCCAAGTCACTCTAGACAAAATTTTACACTTTTCCCTTCCTACCACACACTCTATATATGGCCCCAGCGCTCTTCCCTCATCCCGGTGCCTCCATCCTCCATCTCACTCTTTTCTCTGAAATTGAAACCCCTCCACACCAAAAAATATATATATACACTGAAACTCATAGACAACCATGGTGTTCTCCGGAATTCAATCAGAATCATCACCTTACGGCCCTCTAAACCTCACAGTCCACATAATCCGTGGCCGTTGGTTCATGGTCTTTGCATGCTTTCTAATCTTGGCCGCCTCAGGAGCCACTTACATCTTTAGCATCTACTCCCCTGAGCTCAAGAAATCCCTCGGATACAACCAACAAACTCTGAACACCCTTTCCTTCTTCAAAGACCTCGGCGCCAATGTCGGCGTGCTCTCCGGCCTCATCAATGAAGTCACTCCTCCTTGGGTTGTTCTCACCATGGGCGCCGGCATGAATCTCTTTGGCTACCTTATGATCTATCTTGCCATCACTAAGCGTCTTTCCCATGTGCCCGTTTGGCAAATGTGTTTGTACATTCTCATCGGAGCTAACTCTCAAACTTTTGCCAACACCGGAGCGCTAGTCACTTGTGTCAAGAACTTTCCTGAGAGCCGCGGTATTGTGCTTGGTCTTCTTAAGGCCTTTGTCGGTCTTAGCGGCGCTATCATTACTCAGCTCTATCCTGCTCTCTATGGTAATGATGCCAAGGCTTTAGTTCTTTTCATTGCCTGGCTTCCGGCCGCCATCTCTGTAGTCTCCATCAATACAGTGAGGATCATGAAGGTGGTTCGTCAAGCCAATGAGGCAAAGGTCTTTTACTCTTTCCTTTATATCATTTTAGCCCTTGCCGGCTATCTTATGGTCATAATAATTATCGAGAAGACTCTGCCAGCTTCGAGGGTGGAGTACAGTCTTAGTGCTGCTCTTGTCATCCTCGTTTTGGCCTCCCCTCTTTATGTTGTCATAAGAGAAGAGTTCATTCTCTGGAAACAAAAGATTCAAGCCAGCAAGAACCAAAACCAAAACCCTTCTCCTCCTCTTTCCATCACTGTTGAAAAACCAACTGACCAAAAACAAGAAGCACCGCAAGAAGAAACGGTGAAGGCGCCATTCTCACTGGCATCATTCATCAAAACTCTCAAAGCTCCGGAGAGAGGGGAGGACTACTCAATCCTGCAAGCACTTGTGAGCATCGACATGATTGTTCTGTTCTTTGCAACAATTTGTGGCGTTGGTGGCACACTTACTGCCATCGACAACATGGGTCAGATAGGTCAATCATTAGGGTACCCCCAGCGCAGCATCAGTACATTTGTCTCCTTAATCAGCATCTGGAATTGCTTGGGTAGACTAGCTTCTGGTTTCCTTTCCGAGATCTTTCTCGCCAAGTTCAAATTTCCCCGCCCACTGATGCTCACCGGAGTTCTCCTCTTGTCATGTGTTGGTCATTTGCTCATTGCTTTCGGAGTCCCCAACTCACTCTACTTTGCATCTGTTGTCATTGGGTTTTGCTTCGGCGCTCAGTGGCCGCTTCTCTTCGCCATCATTTCCGAGATCTTCGGGCTTAAGTACTACTCAACACTCTACAATTTCGGTGGAGTTGCTAGTCCAATTGGCTCTTACATATTGAATGTGAAAGTCACTGGCCTATTGTATGATAGAGAGGCTGAGAAGATGAACCTCATCACGGCTGTTACTTCTTCTGGTGCTAAGGATTTGACTTGTATTGGGGTGCAGTGTTTCAAGCTTTCATTTCTTATAATCACTGGAAGTACAATTCTTGGAGCCCTTGTTTCTCTTATCTTGGTATCTAGAACAAGGAAGTTTTACCAAGGAGATATATATAAGAAGTTCAGGGATGCTGCTGAGAAGGAACCACAAGTTGAGATGAAGCCTTCTTCTTCTTCGGTACAAAGTAAGGAGAGTTCTGAAGGGCATGTAACGAAAGAGTGAGTTTCATTTCATACTGGCGTTGTTCCATTGAGTGATCATAGGACGTTAATGAGTAGAGAAGCAGCCAGATTGGGCTTAAGATGGGGGTACTTAGAAAAGTAGATAGAAGAATGGGAAAGGAAAACTGGAAAAGGTCAAAAGGATTGATGATCTTCTTCTACGAATGTTCTACAGTGTATAAGAGATAAAAACTACATTTGACATATTTGAAATGCAACCTTTTTTTAAATTTTAGTAATTCATCGAGTGTCTTAAAGTGATATATGGTGGCATGAATTCAGTGGTCCAATTCACATTTCATCATAAATGCATTTCATTCAATTTTAAATTAGATTGATGCGGACTTTGATGACTTTGACTTTTCCAAGGAAGACTTCCACCTCTTCCTGAGTAGCTCTATCCCTTTCACCTCTTCCTGAGTATCACCTTCCACCTCTCCTCCTCTCATTATTGGAGTTGGGCCACCTGTTTAAATTTCTAAGGGTGTGTTTGATTGGCAACATGGAAAATGGGTGGAAAAGAATTCCACAGAAAAATTTTCCATGGAAAACGAACAAATACACGTTTGATTGGCATTATTTTGTAGGCAGAAAATCAAAAATTTTCCATGAAAAATTTTGATTTTGTCGTTTGATTGCTTGTATTTTCCATGGAAAATATAACATTTTCCATGGAAAAAGCCACATTTGTTGTTTGATTGCATCAATTTTCCATGGAAAATGTCATATTTTCCATGGAAAATTTTCTCCAATGAAAATATTTTTACCTACCTAAAATGCTATTTAATCCCAATAAATCATTGTTTAAGATTTTGTAATAGATATTTTTTGTGTACACAAGAATTCAATCTCAAAATTGATTCAAATTTTTTTCGAGTGTTTTACTATGATTAATTTATTACTGCATTTCATTTTTTTTAAATTATTAAATTGTTAAAAAAATATTTAAAAACCAATGATAATTATTTTTATACCATTTCTTAAACCATTTTTAATTATTTCTTGAAAATATAAACAAATTTAAGATGCAATATATATATAAATTTGACCGATATTTTCATACTAAAACAAATATTTTTATTTTCTTATTCATGTTCCAAATGAAGTTTTGAACCATTGTTACAATTCTACATTTGCATATTTTTTTTCACAAAGATATTGTATGTTAAATAAAAACTCAAATTTAAAAATAAAAAGACTAAGCCTTGTACTTTTGGCTACCTAAAATGCTATTTAATATAAAATCAATAATTTTTATTAAGTGATTAATCAAAAAAATTATTCCTATTTTGAAAAGCCAATCATATTAGACCATTCAAACAACGTAATATATACCTAAAAACGTTGATTTAGTAAACAAGAAATTTTTCAAAAAACCCCCTCTATTTTCCATGGAAAATTTTTCCTAGGGTTGAGGTAGGAAAAATTTTCTTTTGTTTTGAGGGAAAATATGGTCACGTGACCACCTCCATGGAAAAATTTTCCATGGAAAATTTAGGCAATCAAACAGCCTTTTTTTGTGGAAAATGGCCCATGGAAAAATTTTCCATGGAAAATTTAGGCAATCAAACGCACCCTAAATTATTAATGGTTTGCCTAATTTTATCTAGTTTTGGAATCAACCAAATGGAACTAGTGTTATTTTCTATTTATTAGTGAGATAAATGTTTTTTTTGACAAAACAAATAGTGAGATAGTGATAAAGTATGTCGGCTATACGTGGAAAATTTCAAATGTAAAAGAAATCGCTATTTTGATACACTAATCAATCTATTTTCACATAGAAACGTGCATTATTGCTTGGGTGTTGGAATCAATGCTCAAGAATAAGTTCCCAATTAACTTTTGGTAATATTAAATATATTAATATATGAATCGCGCCATTTTATTTAGCTACTTAGAAGAATCATTTTTTTTTTCTTGCCCCTGATTTCAATACTTCAATTTTTTTTCCTCAATAGATGTCAAGTGCCTCACTCTCATTTAAAAAATGTCAAAAATAAAAGGATACAAAAGTACACCAATTATAGTAACTTAAAGATCCCCTAGAGATAAATCATCTTACTATGCAACTATAGGGAAAAATAATTGTTCCTCTCACAAAGGACCGAATGTGCATTTTGCAAATTAAAGAACTCGAACTTGGGTATGCTAAATATGCAATCCATATGAGAACCAGTGGGTTATGCATCCCTTTTTATATTGAAATTTTTGTCCATTCTCGGTAAATATAATAATATAATTATCTTTGTTATAATGATAGTTTATTTTCTTTCAAAATCAAAGGTGTTGACTCTTTCTAATCAGTGGTTGAAGATTTATTACTTATCCACATATCAACAATTGTAATAATAATACAAATAAATTGAAATATTTACATTTATTTTATAAAATAATTAAATATAAAAATCAGGTACAAAAGTAAATGCATAAACTATTTAATTATACATTTGAATACAATGTATTTTGAGAGACATCCAAAATATGGACCTGTATGTGTGATCACAAATGTACACAAGTGATGGGCAAGGCATATGGGTACTATAGTAGTCTTGTCAAGGCATATGGGTACTGTAGTAGTCCTGTATAGTATTGTAGCAGTATAATTTATAACTATTTCAGGACATGTATTGTTTAGAATATTGTTTTAACGGATCATATGGGTCCCTTGATAGAGGTGTTGTTTTTTTTTTCTTTCATGACTGTATGATAGTAGGAATTTATTAGCTTAGCTTAGTTTTTGAAATTTCAAAGATGTGTACGTAGCAGAACTTTTAGAGGCCGTTTGGTTGACGGTAATGTGATAACATTAACATGTGTTATGGGGTAATGTGAGAAGATTATCATGTTTGGATTATGACCAATGGTAATGTTGATGGTAATATAAGATTACTATCCTTGAAATATTAACAAAGAACTTGCTAATCTCATTACCATCAAAACAGGCGGGTATCTTGGATTACCAAGGGGATGGTAATGTGATATTTTTTTAGGTCAAACATACCCATTTTTTTAAAATAATAATTTTAAAAGAACGCATGGAGTGATATGAAAACTTCATAGAAATCTTTTGTATGAAACAAATATGATTATTTTTCTTTTTAAAATATCACAAGGGTTTTTGCTATATATATATATATATGTGTGTGTGTGTGTGATTTGGATGAGTAGATTCTTTTAAAGTTGAAGGGTATTTTGGAAATTTTTATACTTTACCAAATTAATTACCATATCCAACCAAATGCTGTGATGAACTATTCCCGTTAATATGAGTTCTCAACCAAATATAGTAATATCAAATTACTACAACATTTCCAGTCATATAACATTCCCATCTTTATTACTGAAGTAATCTCATTACGCGGTAATATCTTCTTACCGCAAACCAAACGGCACCTTAGCATCTCATGTGACATCTGGCCGGATTTATTAAATTCTAGATAGTCGACAAATCACTATAACTAGTTTTGACAACTTCTTAATGGGGCGTCATATTTGTTTTAATAAAAAAAACTTCAAACGAACTCGCTTCTAAACTTGCAACAGGCCCAAATGAGATCTCACAAAGGGTGCTAGCCGGAGTTTCTTGCCATAGGGTTTTTTAGGATATTTTTAGCATTTTATTGTAGTAATAAATAAGATATGTCACATAAAAAAATTTTAAAAAATATGAAGGTATTATGGGGTTTTCTTTGTAAGAAATTATATATATATATATATTGCAAGACCATATCCAGCAAGGGATGGCAAATATCCCCAAACCCGTCTTGACTGAAAAATGGTGGTGGGGCGAGTATGGGGATCTTGATACAGGACCCGAATCCACTCCTGGACCCAATTTGAAACAAATTATAAGAATACTTTTCTATTATATATACCCATATAAATACTCATTCCTTTAATATTATTTAGTAGATTTTGTTAAGATAATTTTTTAATAATGTTATTTGTTTAGAGCTATCAATTTATAATGTTATTTTGTTTTGTTAGAAAAATATTATGTACTTGTTTCAAGTTATTTCTTTCCAACAAATTGTATTTTAATTTTTATTTTATGTTTAGGCAGTGGTGAACATCCGTGTGTGTACCTGACTCCCATTTGATTCGACTGTGAGGTGGAATTTTGAAAACTCGGAAGGGCCAGGACTGAGTAGGGGAAGTAGGGGCAGGGCCGGGTAGACAAAAGTCGTCCCCAAGTTGATTAATTGCCATCTATGAAGAAAGGTTAGTCGAAAAAGAAAGGTTGTTATTTCTTATTTTAACCAGAAACATGGTACTTAAAATCAAAGCCACACATCTTGTTATATCACAAGTGTACTTAGGAGATGTTTGATTAGCTGTAAGTAGCTGTGATGTAAGTAGTTTTACATGTAATGGACTGTTTCGTTTGATGTAAAAGCTTAACTTACATGTAAATGGATTTACATTTCACTCACTTTTACAGCATTTCAATTTACATTAAAATTTGATATAAGTTGAACTGCAGTAAAATAAGTGGTATCCACTCACCACCCTTTTATCTTAAATATAATTATAAAAGTATTTAATAAATTAGATTATATTTAAAATTAACTATAAAAATATTTTTAAGTAATAAAATTTAAAAAATATTAAATTTAAAATTTTTAATATTTTTTTTAAAACTTTTATCATTAAAATACTTTAAATAAATTAATAATTAATAATTATTAAAAGTATTAAATAATTAGAACTAATACTAACATGATTTGTAGTATTAACATGATTACAAAAATAGTTATTTATGTTTTATTTAATTTAATAATGTATTTTAAAATACCAATTCTTATTTAATTTATATGGAAAAAATATTTTAATGCCATATAATTGAATTACATTACATTTTTTAAATTTAATAAAATCACTGAATTAATTAAAATTTTAAATTAGTATTAAACCAAAATAGTGAGAGTTAATATAATTAATAGTTTTTAGTGATAAAATTTAAGCATATTATGTAATTAAAAAAATTTATAAATAATATTAAATATTTAGTATTAACAATATGTGATACGGTAATCTTACCATTTCACTTAAATGGTAATAGTACTTTTTAACTTACATCAAACCAAATAAATAAAAAGCAAATACAGCTTTTCAAATTACAACAAATCAAACAGCTATGATGTAAGTTAAAATACAACATTTTCACTTACACTGTAATTTACTTACATGTAAATTCATTTATAGACAACCAAACAACCCCCTAATTAATAACCAACACCAACATCTTCATTATGTTTTTGGCATCCTTACCAAATAACTCAATCTAAGAATCTTATGTTAATTGGAAAAACAATACCAAGTTTATAACACACCTGAGTTAATGGATCAAGATAGAGTTACTTGCAGCCTTCTAACTTATGAGTACCCTTCTTTCTCTAAGTGATGGGAGCCCACAGCAAGCTCTAGCAGACTAGGATTAGGATATTGCAGTTAAGGACTACAGCCCATACATATAGAGGTAGCTAGTTTTCTTTTTCTTTTTTCTTTTTGTTTTTTGCAAAAATAAGCCTCGGGTTCTTTAATAGGACAAGTTTTGGCTTCTTCAATAAGACTAGTCTCAGTTTCTGTAATAAAACAAGACTTACCTTCTATAATAGGATAAGTCTTTAACTTCTTTAACATGACAAGCCTTAGGGTATGTAATAACACAAATCTTAATTTCTTTAATAAGAAATACCTTGGATTTTTAACTAACCTAATCTATGACATCCTTGCCAAATTACCATACACTTATACTGAAACAACATTGTGGCTTACACCTTTGTTGATCATGCTAAGTAGGCCTCCTTAATTAGAAATAATCAAACAACCAAAATAAAGTTAGTATACATAAATTAAGTCCACATGTATCTTTTTTTTGAGCTATAATTTATCAGTGTTTTGTAGGAGCTATAAGCACTGAACCAATCCAAAGTGAGATACTAGAAGCCCTCTAATAGGATGACCATTTTCATTGAGTGATTTTTACATAAAGTGAGTCAAAACTCAAAACGACTCGCTAAAGTGACTCAACTTTCTTAATTGCACCGCACCACTGATGGTTATACTTTATGATTTTGTTTACCATTTGAGTTATAAATATTTATAAAAAAATTACCGTAAAATATATCTATATATTTATTTGACTTACAGACCTAATAAAGATATTAATGGAATAAAAATTGAGCTATAAAATTATCTCACTTAAAACTTGACTAGGCAATCGATAAATTTGCTTTAAAATATTAAATAAATATGATATTGAACGTGATACTTATATCATATCTAAAAAGGAATTATGTTATGAGAAAAAATAAAAAATATGAAAATATCTACTCAGTATTTGTTATTTTTTACCGCACCCAAATTCCCCAAGAGTATCATTCACTTTTTATTGAAATTTCATAATAAACCTAACCATTGCTTAACCCTCAATTCTAATTTAAAAAAAATAAATAAATACAGAAGTTAACTGAAAAAAACTCTCTCAATATATATAAAGACAAGTGAGAGAGAGTGAGATTTCTCCCAACCTCCCTACCAAACACTCTCTATATATGACCCAACTTTTCCTTCCCTTATCTCTTTGCCCCAACCTCCATCTCACTCATCACTCTCAAATTGCAAAAAACAAAAAAAAAACAAAAAAAACAAAAAAAAAAAGAAAAAAGGAAAAACAAAATTGAAGGCATGTAAACCTCACAATCCACATAATCCGTTGCCAATGGTTTTGTTAGAAAATATCGCATAATTTTATAAAATTTTATACCATGCAGAAGGGTAACAAAATTGTGATAGTAACTAGTTGATTTGATAAATATCATAAAATTTAATTCTAAGTTTCATTAAAATTTGAAGAATACCTTTCGATGTTCCAAATATTTTATTTGATATACTAAATTAATTCCTCGGATCATCCTAAAGCTTCTAGTGTCTTACAAAAATCCCACGTCTCTAGCTCATAAGCAGAAATCCAAAAATAACTTTATCTTTCTCTCTGAAATAGCAACTAGGATTAGAAAATAAGAGAGAGATTGGTCAACTATTTTCACAAGAGAATGAAATTGTTTTTCTGCATCCCATAGGATTAAAGAGGAGTCATACTTAAAGGGATTTCACAAAACATAATAAACATCATCCTATGAGCGAATCATAATAGAAATATGATTATAGGGACTTTATAGAAAATGATAAATATTATCCTATTATGGAGTTCTAATAGAAATATATGAGTCTTAAAATAATTAAAATTCAATCTTAAGATAAAACTTTAACCCAATTTACAATTATGCTTCATCTAATAAAGTAAAATTGTAAATTGATAATTGTACCCCTACATGTAAACGAGACTAATTTTCAATTCTTTTAAGCGTGAGATCTCGAGGTTTGTCCTAATTGGCAATGTTAGAATACCAAAGGACGTGAATGGATAAATCATTATTAACTTTTCCGATTATGACTATCATATGTGAATAAACCCTTTGTTTTTGTATCCCAACCGAGTGAGAACCATGGATAATGGGTCAAACTCACTAAACACGATTATATGCTTAACCATAGTCGAGTAAGATAACCAAACTACCATTCATGTCCCACATGATTAATTTGATTGCCTCGGCTAAGGTATTCCAATCTCACTTGCATATGATGGCATTGGATACTTATGAGAGAGCAGATGCCTTCTTGGTGATCACTGTTAACTACTAGTCAGCCGACATAGCTGCACTTTGATGGCGGCCCCGCGTGTCGCTAGAAAGCGGGCACACGGCTCCCCGGCAGCAAGTGCACGGGTCATCAAGTAACACCTCACAAGAGGGTCGTATTCCCTAGGGTCCCAAGATCCACTATTACTTCCTCTTCGAGCAGTTGTTTAGTCGGATCAAAATAGAGTTTGTTGCAAAGAAGTAAGACTAAAACAAACAATAAAAGCTTTAGCCACCAACAGATTGAACACACCTAGAAGAAATCAAATGGAAAAGATAAGGCCCGGGCGAGGATTCCCCCGGGAAAGAATACAAGTAATGATGATGTGATAACAGATAATGCATGCATGGATTGTAATGCTTTGGTCCGTCTAGACTCGGAAGTCGACTACCCCGGAACCTCTGTAGTGTAGCCCTAATCCAGTACAAGTTCCTTTATCCTAAAGATACTCACACGATGTCATTAGGCCTAGGGAGTCTTGGTTAGAGTTATCTAAGAGCAATTGTGCTAAGATGAACTCTACAGCCTACGGAAGGCTACCGACACCCGAACCCTCCGGTGCACCGGTACAATGAATCCCTCTTCTAACAATCTTTGACCTAATACATGTTAGCATCTTGCCAAACAAGTATTATTCAAAATCAGTTCTACGGAAACCATCCATTGTAGAATGAACATGCATTAAGAATGAAAGAAACCAAATAAGACAAACCATGCATTCATTAGATTAAAAAGACATCATCCAATACAAGTATTCCTCCCAAGGTTCACCGGTTGCCTGGCGGCCTTGGGAGGTTTAGCTTGACATAATAAAGAAGGAAAATTCATACAATGAAAAATACATCAATAAAACACCAAGAACTCCATCTTGAATGTGTCGACTAGATGTGATGTAGAGACTCGCCGAATCTGCGTCGGGAAGCCCTAAGATGAAGATCTTTAAGTTCTCCTGTCTTCTCCCACTTGAATTCTCTCCAAAATGACCTCTTTTGATGAAGATTTGAGCGTGGGGGTGTTTGGAGGCGTCGGTGGCAAAAAGTCCTTGAGAAAAACCCTAGTCAGGCTTAAATAGCCTACTGGTGTGTGGCTTGGTGTGCAGGCCACACACATGTGTGCGGCCGCACACCAGGCCGCACAGCCCTCTGCCAGGGGTGTGCGGGCTATGCACAGCCCGCACATAGACCCTAAAAGGGGCCTGGTTGTGTAGGAACACTTGGGTGCCCTCTGGAGCTCATTTATCCTTTGTTTCTTTACTCCTTGGCCTTGATTTTCCAGTTATTAACGCTCCCCTCAACGTAAATGGTCCTTAGATGCCCTGAAATAGAAAAAAATAAAAAAAACACATCAAAGGGCACTGGTTTTATTCAATTAATGCATGAAAGTATAAGTAGTTCACCATTACAAAACGGTGTATTTAAACACTTATCACACATCAAGGTTGTTTCCATCAAAAACTAAACTAGGCTTAACTACTCTACTAATAGATTAGACCTCAAAATCACATCATGATCAGGATACCTTATGTCAAAAGTTCACTTATATGATTATAATTAACAATTCCAATCATTGACAGTCAAAGAGTAAATCCCATGTGATTGAGATTGTTATAAGTCATGTTCGAATACACCTATCCTAATGAGAATGGGAAGGTCGTCAATCGAATTGCATCATCTGAGACCCCGTTGATCTTGAGCATATCACAAACCTCAAAGAAATTTTTAACATGGGTATTGGGATCTTCATCAGGCAGCCCATTAAACTGCGCGGACTGCTGAACCATCTAGATGAATGGCGGCTTTAGCACAAAATTGTTAGCTGCAATGGGCGGTCTAATAATGCTCGACTGTGTTCCTCAGGCTGCAGGTCTAGCAAAAGCAACAAGAGTCCTAGGTTCATCTTCTTGGTCTGCCATGGTCGCACATCCTTCAGTTTCAACGTCAACTTGCTGCTCTTGCACTACTTCAGGCTCCTTGCTTCTCTTATGAAATCTTCGCTCAATTTCAGGGTCCCCCTCAACTAATGTCGATGGGTTTCCTCTTATCATAAGCTGGAGTTGCAATCAAGGAAACAAAAGAAAATGAGAACAATAAAAGTAAAGAAGATGGAATAGAAAAACAGTAAAACTGAATGAATGGCTAAAGTAATAAAATACTAGCGTTCTTAATATCCTATTCCCCGGCAACGGCGCCAAAAACTTGATCGCACGTGTTTCCCACAGCAGTGGGGTGACGTGTCAACCCCTTGCGTTACCACAAGTGCACGGGTCGTCAAGTAATAAAAGCGGACCCAAAGGGTCGGGTTGTCGAACCACAGGGAACAGAAGTACTAGTAATAGCTCCTCTCTTGTTATCTAGCCTAATGAGTGTAGTGTGTGATGATCTAATGGCCAAACCTAAGAGTGTCACTACAAGTGCGCAGGGAATAAAAAGGGAAAGAGTTACCAATCACTGAAGTGCGGTATCCGGACAATGCTCCCCCTAGGATTCGGGTGTTAAATGTAGATTACAAGTGTTTCTAGACGAGAGTATTGAGTCGTGGGTATCCTAAAGTATATCGGCCCCTGCCTCCAGATCGACGATAACTAGTCTTCTACGAGATCCCGGCGGAGAATTCTCTCGACGCCTCACACCACATATGACTGCTTAGCACTCTAGGGATCCCAAAGATATAACAAATTCCTAAAAGTAGATCCAACCCTACCTCCAGGTGAAGGATCCCTAATTCCCTACAAGGTCCCGGCGGAGAATTCTCTCAACACCTCACACCACATATGGTTGCATGAAACTTAGGGAATATGGAGATAGGAAATATCTATCGAAAGGGAAAGGGGACACTCCACTATCTCACGGCTCACCCTCTCGACCCTTTTCACTCTTGGCGATTCTAAACCTAATGGTGATCTCTCTCTTCACTAGATTGAAAAGAACATGCAAGGCAATCAATAATGAAATCAAAAGCAATTGCAAGCATTAAGAACTCAATAGCAAAACTCTAAATATTAACTCAAATAGAAACACAATGTAAATCTAATAAAACTATAAATAATAGGGTTTACATATCCGAATACCCTCTAGGGGTTTAGCTCTCCATGGAGCGAGTTACAAAACAAACAATGAATTGATAAACAAGTTCAAAAGACATAAAGAATAACCTCCCTAAATCCGTGATGATGGTCTTGATGGGTAACTTCCACGTCGAGATTGATTATGCTTCGAAGCTAGGTCGCCGATGGTTTCCTTAAAGCTATGGCGAAGTAGGAATCGATCTCCATCGGTGAGGAAGGCTTCCCAAACCCGCAAAGAACTCTCTCCAAGCCCTAGCTGCCTTGTCTCTCAAAAGTAGCCGAAAAGATCCCTAAAAATTGCAACAAGGCGGCTTTTATAATTTGAAATCGGGGCTTCACACGGGCATTCACAGGCCCATGTACTGTAGCCACACGCCCGTGTGGAATTTTCATATGGGCGTGGACAGTGATTTTGCTATAGTACTGCTACAGTAACTACTACATTACTCTCGCTATAATACTTTGCTACAGTAAATGCAACAGTGATTTTTCCCGAAATCATCCTTTGAGTCTATACGGTCGGGCACACGCTCATGTGGTAGGGTGCGTGGCTTTCTATCTTTTGAAATCTTCAAGAACCTTCTTCTACTTGGGTACGGAAGCTGGGACATGGACGTACTACTGTCTTTGTGCCCTTTCAGTTTGTATAATGACTTGGACTCCACCGAAAGTTGGCAACACCCCCATGCATATGAACACAACTTCTAATTGTGGCCTTGAAATGTGTCATCACACCCTATCTTTGCTTCTTCTTGTACTTCATGTGTCCAAAGCCCTGTTTGCACAAAAAAACACAAAACACACCTTGTCAATGATAAAACCTGATAAAAATGATGCTCAATGCATGTAAACTGATATTATAAAATATATACAAAAAAGCACTTATCACTCTCAACACTCTTTCCTTCTTTAAAGACATCGGTGCCAATGTCAGCGTCTCCTTGGGCCTCATCAATGAAGTCACTCCTCTTAGGGTTGTTACCACCATGGGAGCCAGCATGAATCTTTTTGGCTATCTTAGGATCTATCTTGCCATCACTAAGCATTTTTCCCATGTGCCTTTGTGACAAATGCGTTTGTACATTCTCATCGGATCTAATTCTCATAATTTTCCCAACACTGGAGCCTTAATCACTTGTGTGAAGAACTTGCCTAAGAGCCATGGCATCGTGCTTGGTCTTCTAAAAGCCTTTATCCATCTTAGTGGTGCTATCAATACTTAACTTTATCTTGTTCTCTATGGTAATGATGCCAAGTATTTTATTCTCAACATTTTTTGCCTTCCGGTTGCCATCTCTACAATCTTCATCAACACAGCGAGGATCATGAAGGTTGTTCGTCAAGCCAATGAGGCAAAGGCCTTTTACTCTTTCCTTTATATCATTCTAGCCCGTGCCGACTATTTTATTGTATAATAATTATAGAGAAGACTCTGCCAGCATCAACAGTGAAGTACAGTCTTAGTGTTCTTGTTGCCATCATCATTTCTGCCTCTTTTGTTTATGTTGTCATAGGAGAAGAGTTCATTCTTTGGAAACAAAAGATTCAAGCCAGCATGATCAAAAACTAAGACCCTTCTCCTCCTCTTTCAATCACTATTGAAAAACCACCTAACCAAAAGAAGAAGCACAACAAGAAATAAATGTGAAGAAGCCATCATTCTCGCTAGGATCACTAATCAAAACCTATAAAGCTCCAGATAGAAGAGAAGAGGGGCCTACGTAATCCTATAAGTAGTTGTGAGCATCGACATGATTGTTTTGTTCTTCGCAACAATTTGCTACGTCGGTGGCACACTTACTAGCATCACTAATCAAAACCTTCAAAACTCCAGAGAGAAAGGCGGACTACTCAATCCTGAAAGTAGTTGTGAGCATCAACATGATTATTTTGTTCTGTGCAATAGTTTGTGGTGTTGGTGGTACACTTATGGCCATCGATGGCATGACTCAAATAGGTCAATTATTAGGGTACCCCGAGTGCAGCATTAGTACATTTGTCTCCTTAATCAGCATCTAGAATTGTTTGGGTAGACTTCATCATATTTCCTTTCGGAGATCTTTCTCCCTAAGTTCAAATGTTCCTTCCCATTGAAGCTCACTAGATTTCTCCACTTGTCATGCGTTGCTCATTTGCTTATTGCTTTGGAAGTCCCCATGTCACTCTACTTTGCATCTGTTGTTATTATGTTTTGCTTTGGTGCTCAATGGCTGCTTTTGTTTGATCTTCAGGAAATCATCAGTAAAGCCATGGATGAATGACGAAAAAGAAGAGGAGAAGAAAGCTTGGTTGGAGAAAAGAAGATAAATTTCATTATCTCATTAAAAAATGGATTATATTTCGGTTATAGTTGTTCACATAATAACAAAGATAATTAACTTGATGACATGGCAAAACTAACTTGATGATGTGGCTTATTACAATCTAATTATGGTTGAGTTGGGTGTTGAATCATTAACAGCCAACTAATTGAAATTTAAAAACAAAGTGTCGAGTTCTATTTCTTCTCTTTCGTCTTCACCTTCAACTAAGAAGCTCTAAGCTTTTAACACCACTCCAAGATTCATCTCTTTTCTTCCTCTTGACCTTTAATTAAGAAGCTCCAAACCTTCATTTGACAGGCTCTGAACCTTTCCATGCTCTGAACTTCCATCATCCCCCCTTCAACTTCGAGGGTGTGAAAAAACTTGAGACACTTCCGACAAAAAAAAATCTGATGTTGATGTTGTGATAGGCCCCTTTCTTAACCGCAAATGCACAGGTTGTACAAGTAGTAAAGTGTTTCTAAAGGGATCGCCTAGTCGATTCCACAGGAACTGGCATAGCTTTTAGTACTATTTTTTTTGTCTAGTATCTAGTCGACTAAAGATTGAGATTGAAACTGACTAAGGCTCGAGGAGAGTGGATAGAGGGAAGAGGATCACGAAATGGGGGGAAGTAACTCTAACAAGATAACAGTATGTAGGAGTAGCGTCCCAGATCTATCTCTTGGTGTTGGAAGTAATTAAAATCTTGCAATATTTATCAGATGCATTCTATGAACCTTATGTGTGCTCTAAAGGCCTTATTGCAACTATAGTATTGGCAAACATTGAGGATTATGATTATAACTGCAGGTCTCATGCTCTTCGCTGAAAATGATTACCCTAAAGCAATCACACTAAGCCACCCAATACATTCCAAGTTTTACAATCATACTACGCTAACCAAACACATCAAGTAATACAACACAAGATTAAACACTGCAATCAACAGAACTCCATAAACATTTCATAGAAAAATATTCAATTACAAGTACACCAAGTTCATGATCCAGTGCATCGGAGACGGTTAGCCCCTCATAGGTTCACACAACATTAAATCAAGAACAAAAGCAATTAAAGAAATATCCATAGATTCCCTAAGCTTTTGCCTCAATAGTTGTGCTCCGAGGATCCACTTCGTAAACGAAGCTCCACTCCTAGATATGTTCTCTATTCATTACTCTCGTTTCTCCCAAGGGTTGGTGAATGATGCTGATCAAGATCCTCCCCTTGCTCCAGCCATCTCCCAGCCAAAAGTTCCCCAAAACCTAATTTTCGGTGCTTAAAATGTTAGTCTTGACACAAGCACGAGCATGCTTGGGCCGTGCTTTCGGGCTTGCACTTTACGGGCATATAATAAGTTTAGCAATTTTCTGAAACCTCGCCACATAGTGAAGTGTACTGTCCCAAACACGTCTGTGCATAGGCTGTGCTCTCATTATCACGCCCGTGCTCTGGGGACCGCAGCCATGCTTCAGAGTTCTTTATTCTTCCTGGAAATCCTGTGAACTGCTTAGGCCATGCTTGTCTTAACGAATTATGCCTTGAGTTGTTTTATGCTGAAATTATCCCAAAATTTCTTATCATTGCCCCAGGACCTGTTCATCTGCACAATTACATGAAGTACCCTAAACAACACTAATCTAAGGAAAATAATAGCTAGAGGAAGACAAAATTGGCTATGATATGAATAAAATGTATATGTAGAATGCACTCATCATGTTGATGACTAGACAAACTTTTTGTAAAAACATTAGCCAATTGTTGACTTGATCACACATGTTGTAGACTAATCAAAACATTATGTAATTGTTCTCTAACATAATGGCAATCAATTTCTATATGTTTAGTGCTATCATGAAATACTGGGTTTCTTCCAATATTAATTGCTCCTTGATCATCAAATTTCAAAGCAATTAGTGTAACATTAGACACTGTCAATTCATGTAATAATCTACTTTATAAAGCCAGCTCAGAACAAACCCTTCTCATGGATCTATACTTGTTTTATGCTAAAGAAAATGCAACAAGTTGTTGCTTCTTTTAATAAAGGAGTACCTTTAAGTGAAAGGAAGTACCCACTGACTAATAGTCTTGTGTTTGGATAGGAAGCCCACTTAGAATCACAATATGCTACTAGCATATAATTGGATTTTGCATTTAGAAAAATCCCCTATCTTGGATTTAAGCAAATGTATCTGAGAGTGTGTTTAGCTACTTCCATGTGACTTTGTCTTGGAGAAGTTTTAAAGTGGCTTAATTATTAGACTACAAAGGCTATATCCAATCTTGTATGTGTAAGATAGTTGAGCTTGCCAAATGAACATCTATAAATTCCCCAATCATCGATAGGAGAACTATCATCAATGTGGAGCTTAAATCTTGCTTGTAAATGACTTGGTAAAGGCTTGAGTTTGTCACAATTGAATTCTGCTAGCATATTAGTGGCAAATTTCTGTTGTTTTGTCAAAATTCCATTAGTTTGTTTGACAACTTCAATTCCCTAGGAAATAATATAAAGTTTCAACATCCTTAATCTTGTATTGAGAATCAAGAAAGCCTTTTAAAGATTGTATTTCCTCCTCATCTGTTATAATTACCAATATAGCATCCATATAAACTACTAAAAAGACTATCAAATCACCTATCTTTTTAGTCAATAAAAAATAGGTGTTCTCTGAGCTGATATACCCTGCATTGAATCCTGTTTCAACCTATATAAAACTTTTTGTAGCTTGCATCCATAGCTTGGATTGTATATAATCAATCCCGGTGGAACTTTCACATAAATCTCTGCATGTAAATCACCATGCAAGAACGCATTATTCACATCTAGCTAAGATAAAAGCCAATTCTTCTTCACTGCAGTATGAATTAAACACCTAATTGTTGTGATTTTCACCACAAGTGAAAATGTCTCTGTATAGACTATACTTCGTTTTGTGTAAAACTCCTAGCAACCAGCCTTGCTTTGCACCTATCCACAGAACCATTTACTTTATATCTAAGTTTAAACAACCATTTGGAACAAATAGGTTTTTTGTTTGGGCAGCTTTATCAATTGCCACGTATGATTGGCCTTAAAAGCGTCCAATGCCTTATTCAAGGCTTCTTGCCTAACTAATTGAATTACTGCCTCTTCACATGAATTTTGTTTTTGTATTTCAATAATATTAGGGAGTTGTTTCTCGCTACTTTAAACTCAGGGTATTGAAACAAATATATTGAAGAATTGGTAGAAAATTTGTAAGAGTATGTGGGCAGTGCAGAAATGAGGTATTAAAATAATCTATATTAACATTGTTGCAGACGTAATCTTGGAGGTATGCTAGTTTAGAATTAACTAAAGTAGTTCTTCTGTATGTAGGAAAAATAGTAAGAGAAACGGTAGGTGTTATTAATGTTTGTTGTGGAATGAAAGCTGTGTTTGTTAGAGGGAAACATGATTTTGTTGAAATGCAAGATCATTGGATGAATTTTGTTCAGAAGAAGGGAATGGTAAACCAAAATAATCTGTTTCAATATTTTGATGAAAAGGAAAAATTGATTCCTGAAATGTCACATTCTTAGGAATATATATCCGAAGAGTTTTAAGATCTAGAAGTAGATATGCTTTTTTTCCAAATATATAACCTATAAAAACACAACGAATAGATTTGGTTTGAAATTTATCTAAATGTTTGGTTATTGTTGTCATATAGGATAAGCATCCAAAAAACTTCTCAAATGTGTATAATTGGGCTTTGTTCTAGATAGAATTTCAAAGGTTGTCTTGTTGTGTAAGAGTTTGGAGGGAAATGTGTTAATTAAGTGCCTATCAGCACACATTTTCCACAATATTTCAAAGGTAATTTTGATTGAAATAAAAGAGTTTGGAGCGCAATGTTTTCTTTCTACAACTCTATTTGTTGTGTAGTATAAGAGCAAGTTGTTTGATGAGTTACACCTCTCTTTACAAGAATTGTTTGCCTTCTACACTAGAATCTCGTTCTAGACATTTTTTGATCTAACAACCTTAATTTTGGTTCCGTATTGAGTTTCCATCGTTTGAACGAAAGCCTTCAAAATTGATAGTGCATTTCCTTTTGTACTTGATAAATGTCTCCATGTTGCTCTATTGTAATCATCAACTACAGTAAAGAAATATCTATACCCTTGATGAGTTTGTTCATGAGAAACCCCCATATATCCACAAATATTAAATCAAAAATGGAATTGGTATGTATTTGACGATGGGGAAAAGGCTTCGTATGCTGTCTAGCTTGTGGACAAATATTACAAGAATGAAGAGTGCCTTTTCATCATTGAAATCAACAAGAGACAAATGCTGAAATTTGTACAAAAGAAAATGGCTAAGTCAATTGTGCCAAGTTATTACAAAATTTGTAGAATGTGAAGCAGAAGAAATGCGAGGTTTATGTTCAAGAATTGCATTGGATTTAAGAGAAACAATACAGAGAACTGGAAGCATGGTTTTGTTTGAAGGAGTGAAACAAATACAACCTCTTGTGAAGTTTACCAAGAGCCTGTGACATCTTTACTGAAGGGTCATGCATAAGGCAAAGATCATATGAAAAATAATTATGTATTGCTTTTGATGGGTAAGTTTACCCACAGATAGATGGTTACAACAAAAATAAATTACAAGAAGAACATTCTCCAGTTTAAAATTGGAAGTAATTTGATTTGTACCAATGTGTGAAACAATTACTTTGCACCCTATTGGTAAAATAATATTGAAAGGTTTTGTGATGGATGAAATGGTTGTAAAAAGGTTTGGGTTATGGCAAATATGGTTACTAGCTCCAGTATCCATAATCCAAAGATAATTTGTGAAAATAGTTTGCTCACTATTATTATTGAAAACAAATGAATTTTGTAAAGATGCAATAATCATACAACCAAATTTGCAGAACCTACTAGTTGAAGAATTGATTCTCCCTCATTTTGTTGATTTAGAAACCTTATAAACTTGGAATACATATCTTTTGTAAATTAAAGAACCTGAGTAATATTTTGAATATCATCTGTAACATTTCCTTATGGTATTTCTCCCAATGCTTGTCCCACAAATTTCGTATCCTTTGTGCCTTGAAGAACTCTTGCAAACCCATGCAATTTATAGCATTTTCCCTTCAAATGGCCTGGTTTCTTGGTGTATATATTCATAGATCATACTGTTTCTTTTATTATGATACATTCCTCTCAGAAAAGAGAAACCTCCCTTAGCTTTTCTTCTTGCATCAAAACTAAATAAGCTTGTGCTATAGATGGGAGAGGTTTCATCATAAATGTATTGCCTCTAATAGAAATATATTGCTAATTCAATTCCATAAAAAATTACATCAATTTTTGCTCTTCTTCAGTATCTGTCAAAGTAGTTGGTGATCCACATGTTGAACATATAGGTTTTGCCCTTAAAGATTGAAGTCTATCCCAAAGCCTTTTGATCTTTGTATAATGGGTTGCCACATTACTAGCACCTAGAGAAATTTGTGACAATTATTTCTATATCTCATATATCTCTACTCCATTGGACTGCCCAAATGTCACGCTCCGTCCCGCGGGACTGGCACACAACAACAAGAGGAACACCTATGCCACTTAACCCTCGAGTCACCGTAAAGCTAACAAACACCTGGAAGGAGACCATTCAAAACAAAATTCATAGGTTCAAAATAAATAAAGTAAGGAACACGAAGATAATATAAAGGAAGCAACCAAACGACCTTAATAATAAAGTTCAATAAAACATGCTTGTCATAAATACAACAAGGTTTCTAGGGAAATAGACAAGCATACAAACCATGCATAAAGGGTGACAAATACACTAGTAAATGCATGTCCTTATACAATGCAATATGTTCAAGAAGCAACAGACATAGGACTGGGATAAGAAAGTAACCCAAAAAATGCTCAGCACTCCGTCCCGCCGCAACACCACTAGATATTAGAACCTGGAATGGAGCGAGAGGGTGAGTAACCAAAGTCACTCAATGAATGGGCTAGCACAATTCTGAGTAAAAAAGAATCGATAAGGCTACAAAACTAAGATATATATATATATATATCATGTACTTTAAAATTAAACCATAACTATATTTAGATAGAAATATACTAGAAATGTGCAATCATATAATCCACTCAAAGTATTATGGAGACCGATTCCTCAACGGTGCTACTCCTCTACCGATTACTCGTCCTAGGCCAAGCGCACACCACCTATCACCAACACATGCCACAAGGGCTAAAAATCAAGAGGAAAACACAAGAAGAAAAATGCATGTTTCAACTTCTTCAAGTTATATGTTAAGAAACCTAACAAGGTTTGGGTGTGACCTGAACTTTAGCTTTAAGGGCTTCAAAAAATTTCCATGGAGATAAACTCCCATCACAACTATGAGAATATAGGTCTTGCAAAAGATTTCTTGATGATATAGTAGTATGTTACAGTAACCCACCATTTCAAGGCTGAAGATTACTCAAGAATTCAACAAAATAGAACAAGGATCAAGCTTTATAACATTCTACACATCAAACAAGAAGACATTTGATGCACAGAAAACACAGGCTGATGTGCTAACCCCTTGCGTTACCATAAGTGCATGGGTCGTCAAGTAATACAAGGAACATAACGGGCCGGATTATCGAACCACCAAGAATAGAAGTACTAGTAATTTCTCCTTCTCTATTATTTAGCCTAATGGATGTAGTGTTGTGTTGATCTAATGTGCAAACCAGTGAGTGTCACTGACAACTGCGTAGGATACAATAGAGCGAAGTCTTAATCGATAAATATGGCATATCCGGACAATGCTCACCCTAGGATTTAGGTATTAGATATTGGATTTACAAGAGTTTCTAGATGTAATAATTGAGTCATTGGTATCCTAAAGTATACCGGCCCCTGTCTCCAGGCTACATATAACTAGTCCCCTAAGAGGTCCGGCAGAGAATTCTCTCGACGTCTCACACCACATATAACTATTTAGCACTATACAGACCCCAATGGTATAACCGATTTCTAAGAATAGATTCAACTTTGCCTCCAGGTAAAGGATCTCTTATCCTCTACTAGATTTCGACTGAAATTTTCTCGACGTCTCACACAACAATTGTTTGCTTAGAGCTTAGAAAATACAAAAATAGGTAATATCTATTGGAAAGGAAATGGGACACTCATCTATCTCACGGCTTACCCTCTTAATCCTCTTCACTTTTGAAAATTCTAGACCTAACAGTGATCTCTCTCGTCAGTAGGCGAATAAAACATGAAAATCAATTAATATTGAAATTTAAAGAACATGAAAGCATTAAGAACATAAGAGTGAAACTCAATAAATTAAAATCAAATGGAAACACAATCTAAATCAAATTAAAATGAGAATCCTAGGGTGCACATGTCCGAATACCCTATAGGGTTTAGCTCTCCATGGAGCAAGATACAAAACAAATAATTGAAAGATAAACATGAGTAAAAGCCATTGAAATTAGCCCTTCTATATCCTCGATGATGGCCTTGATTGCTAGTTTTAACATCTAGATGGAATTATTTCTGAAGCTAGGATTGCCGTTGGCTTCCTTGGTTTTTTGACAGAGGGGTAATCGATCTAAGTTGGTGAAGAAACATTCCCTTGGCTGCAAAGAACTCTTCTGATGCCCTAGCGGCCTTACCTCTCAAGAGTTGCCGAAAAGGTACCTAAAAATATGGCAAGGCAACCTTTTCTGAACTGAGATTGGGGCTCACACAAGCCTCCACATGGGCTCCCACACAACCATGCATAGTAACCAAACGGCCGTGTGAAAATTCCACACGGCTGTGTATAGTAATTTGCTACAGTACCACTATAATAATTGATACAGTGCTTTGCTACATTGATGCTACAGCCCCCATACTGAATTCTTCTCCGAGTCCACATGGTCAAACACAAGCCAGTGTGGTAGGGCATGTGGCTTTTTATTCTCTAAAATTAGCAAGATCCCTCTTGAATTATGCACACAAACTGGGACATGGGCATGTGACTGCCTTCCTCCTTTATGGCTCAAATATTACCTTGAAAATCTTTGGAACTTGGCACACACAACCATGTATGTGATCATGGCTCATGTCTCGATCCTTGCTCCATACAGAAAGGGTCTTGAAAAGTGCTATCGCGCCCTATCTTTGATTCATGTGCTCACTTCATACTTTCATAATCCTGTTTGCTCACTTCATTTGCTCGATAAATATAAAATGATGTGATGAAACATGTATAAACAAACACTTATCAAACTCCCCCACACTTAAGCGTTTGCTTGTCCTCATGCAAAGTAATCATTCATCTCAAAGAAAGAACGGAAAAGTGCTTGGCCTCAGGTTCACAAGAGAGTACAAGAACAAAATTATAAAATTAAAGGGGGATCTATTAAACACCAAATGACTTAATTAATACTCCAGAAAACAATTTAATGAAAGGAAAGGAAAAGAAATCTGATAGAGTGTGTGTGTGTGTGTGTGTGTGTGTGTGAAGAAAACCTTAACCATGTCGACTCTATGTTCACTACTTGAAGTTCTTATTGCATCAGACTTATTTATAAACAAAAGGAATGGGTAGTAACGACACACATCCTCAAGGGTAACCGTCTCTCAGGATTCTGCCTGAGTGGCTTTCGCGATTTAGAGATGGTAGCTCTTATTACCAAGGGTGGTAGCTTTTTTCTTTTCATCCAAGTAATGAGAACAATGGGAAGTAGAATAAGCAGAGATTTTGAGAAGAAATTAGGGCTCATTTTCAAGACCATAAATACCCCTTCAAGTACATCACTAAGTACAGGGCCTTGTAAATCCCAATCTGCCCATGTATCTTTCTAAAAGAAGTGAGAATTGCTTAACTCAAGAGATATACGGCCAAGTGCACGACCGTGTAAATCTTTGTCTGCCAGTATATCTTTCTGAATGAAATTCTTACGGGATCAGAAGCCAAACAGAGAGTTACATGGGCAGATACATGATCGTGTAACTTAACTACTGCCCATGTACTTTCCTAGAACACAGATTTTCCTTTTTTTCTAACTCAAAACAATCTAAAATACTCCAAAACTCAAAGCACAACTATTCTAAAATGATTTGGACAACAACGCATGCGCATAAAAGTCAAAACACCACACCAAATCTCTCTTCCAATTTAGCCAACATCTGAGTAGCTGAATTACAATACAACACACTCTCGGAGATCTTCTTTTTAGATAATTTGGAATCCAAGAAATTACCATGGCATTACTCCTTTGTGAATTATACAACTTAGGAGGCCCATTATCAGGTTTGGCATAAGAACCATCAACTAAACCTAGTTTAGTTTTTTGAAAAAGGGGCAATGACCATTAACCTCTTCCAAAAACCAAATCCAGTCCCATTAGAGACTTGTGATACAAGCACATCACCAAGATTTTCAAAGACATTCAAGTAAAGAGGGCTCGTTACATTTTAATGGCAAAACTCTTAGCTTCTTGGTTTTCTTGATTAAAATCAGCAATAAGTCCAAGAACAAGTAACACGAAATTCAAGAAAACAACAATAGAAGCAAGCAAGAACACAAAATCACAAACTAGAGCTAATAACTGGAAGAAATAATCTTGAATAGCTTTGATATTGATAAACGTCTAAAAGTACGTATTTTACATGTATTTGTTGTGTATTATTTTCATATCTTTTTGTTGAATCTATGCCCTTTTAGATCTAAATTGCTTTATGTTTGTATTTCAGGCTAGCCAGAAGCCCTGGGGACTCGACGACGAGATGGGGAGCGATTTCGACATCAAAACAGCGTTTTCGAGACGGGACACTGTAGCGCGGTACTGTAGCAGTCACTGTAGCAGTTATTGTAGCTCATCGCGGACTTCTTGGCAGAAAGGTAGAAATCCCGAGGGGTCAGCATACCGGCAGTATGTTGACCCGTTTACCCATCGGGATTTGGGGTTTAAAGGCCGATCTAGGGCATTTTGAAGGGAACTTTTGCATCTTCTTGGAGAGAGCTTTTGGGGGAAAAGAAGGCTAGGGTTTGAGCATCATTTCTACACCATTTTGGAGGGCAAAAGGAGAGGAAATTCGGGTTTTCTAAGGAGAGGAGAGCAAGATCTTGGAGGATCTACTTCAAAAGCTTCATTGTTTGGAGGTTGAAGACAACGGGAAGCCACCCCTTCGAGTGGCGTCTTCGGAAGGTTTTCTCCGGGGATCCAAGCCGCATTCGACCTTCACCGTTTGAGGGAGTGTTCCTCATGTTTACTTTGGTTATTTGCATGGTTTGTGTGGTGGATTTGTTGAACATGAACAACTAACCCCAAGGTCACCGGATGTAGGTGAACCTTGGGGGCAAAACTTGTGATGTTTTGGATTATTTGAGTTATTTATTGTATGATTGGCTTGTTGTGATCCTTGTTTGGTATTCTTAATTGTTTTGGTACATATGCTTAATTGTTGTATCAAATGCTTGGTAGCACTTTGTAGCATGATCATTGCCTTAGTGCTAGACTCTACCAAACTTGGAAGGGATTAATGTATAAATACGTCGTGACCATCGGGTATTTGTACCCCTCCATTTCTAGGGTTGAAAACTAATTAGTGTTTCCACCCCAACTTGAGAAAACCATTATTCTCCTTGCAACCGTGTGAGAGGTTGAGTGGAAGAAATTCCCTACTCAACTCTTGTACCGGGTTAGGGGTCAATTGCCGTGACCATCGGGTTGACCTAAGCTTAGGTTTTCTCGGTCCAACTAGCCACATACTTAATTTCTCAAATATCCTACTCACTTGAGTAGCCCCCTTGGGGATCCTCATCCGTGACCGTTTTCCTTCCCTGAGCATCTCCCGAGTTTTGTTTCAAACGTATTTATTAAGAAAATTTCTCTTGTTGCTATTTGTTTTCTTTCTTATCTATTCTCTTGAAAATGGAATCGGTGAGCTAAACAACAAGTGAAAAGTGAGTAAGGTAGCTCCTCGGGCCCCTTGGGAATACGACCCACTCGTGCGTGCACGAGTGGTTTATTACTTGACGACCCCGTGCGCTTGCGGGTGATTCACACTTCGTGTCGATCAGATATCATGTTTGATCTTATGGAAATTAGCAATAAAGCTGTAGATGAATATAGAAGAAAAAGAGAAGAAAGCTCAGCTGGGGAAGAGAAGATGGATTTCATTCTCTCATTCAAATATGAATTATATTTCACTAGTTATAGCTGTTTAAATAAGAACAAAGATAACAAACTTGATGACATTGCAAATCTGACTTTGATAATGTGGCTTATTACAATGTAATAAAGGCTAACTTGGTTGCTGAGTCAACACTCTACAATTTCTGTGGAGCTGCTAGTCCTATTGGTTGTTACGTATTCAATGTGAAAGTCACTGGCCTACTGTATGATAGATAGGGTGATAGAGGAACCTCAAAGCTATTACTTCTTCTCGTGCTAAGGATTTGACCTGTATTAGAGCTCAATGTTACAAGCTTTCATTTCTTATAATCACTAGAACTACAATTCTTGGAGCTCTTGCTTCTCTTTGTTCAATCTGTTGAGGACCTGGTGAGAGTTTAGGGTATTAGAGTTCTAAAGAGAATGAAGATAAAGAGTTTCACTTCCAAAGTTCTGTTACATTTTATTCATTATTATTTCCTCCCTTTAAAGAGATTCCTGAAGAAGTTGCATGAGTTTCCACTAAAATATAAGTTACTAATATTTATTATAAACCCATCACTTCTGCCATTATCGTAGACATAACTCTTGAGAAGGTAACCAACTCCCTTTTTCCTTTGACTTGTCAGAGGTTTCAAGAGCCAATCCTCTCTTGAGACTCAATCATCTCACTATCCTTAACACCTTCCCTTGATTGGGGCTCCACTAATCCGAGCTTTTACATGATAAACACATGCATTTTTATAGGCAGTGCCTTAGTGAAAATGTTCGCCATTTGGTATTTCAGTAAAATAGTACTGCAGGGAGATAACCTTCTCTGCAACCAAACTTCTAATAAAGTGAAACCGAATATCAATGTGCTTCATGCTAGCATGATGAATGGCGTTCTTCCCAAGAGTTATTGCAGAGCGATTATCACACTCGAGAGTTGTAGCATCATGCTGGGGTTCATCACAGTCTTCTAAAACACAACCCATCTAGACATCTTGTAAAAAGTTGCAAGAGCCAATCCTCTGTTGAAACTCAATCATCTCACTATCCTTAACACCTTCCATTGATTGCGGCTCAACTAAACCGAGCTTTTACATGATAAACGCATGATTCTTTATAGGCAGTGCCTTGGTGAGAACGTTCACCATTTGGTCTTTTAGTCAAACAGTGCTGCAAGGAGATAACCTTCTCTGCAACCAGAATTTTAATAAAGTGAAAAAGAATATCAATGTACTTCATGCTAGCATGATGAATGGCGTTTTTCCTGAGAGCTATTGTAGAGTGATTATCACACCAGAGAGTTGTAGCATCATTCTGGGCTTCATCACAGTCTTCTAAAACACAGCACATTTAGACAGCTTGTCATGCAACTGAAGTAGCTGTAATGTATTCAGCCTCTGTCCTTGACAAGGCAATGATTTCTTGCTTCTTAGCACTGTAAGCTATTCCACCAGAGCTGATATGAAGGCCATCCCAGTTCTAGTCCTCCTGTCTTCTAAAGAACTGCCACAATCACTGTCACTGAACCCTTCGAATATACAGCAGTGGGTCTTCCTGTAAACCATGAACAAAGTTAAGATACCAGAGTGATACCTTAACACACTATGACAATATACCATGCAGTGCTTTTCCTTGTGTCCAAACAACCACCAAATCGGCATTAGAAAATCCTTCCAAAATAACATCTCGTCTTCTGTAACACAATCAACTTTGGAAGTACCTTTTAAGTAGCGTAATAGCCATTTAACTACTTCCCAATGCTCTCTTCCTAGATTGGACATAAATATGCTAACAATTCCTAGTGCATGAGCATTATCTGGCCGTGTGCACACCATTGTATACATAACAATAATAATTGTAGATGCATATGGAACTTTAGTCACACCTTTCTGTCTTCATCCGTTTGGGGTAACTGCTTCTTCGTGATATTGAAGTGACTTCCCAAAGGTGTACTTCTGATCTTAGCATCGTGCAGACTAAACTTTTCCAACACACTTTTAATATACTTTTCTTGGGATAATTTAAGTGTACCTTCAGATCTATTCCTGTTGATACTCATATGAAGGATTTGTTTTGAAACACCCAAGTCCTTCATCCCAAACACTTCAAACATCTACCCTTCTAATTTGTTGATTTTATTCATGTCAGTTCCAACAATTAACATGTCATCAACGTACAACAGTAATATAATTCCATGTAGCAACAATAATCCAATGCATATCTCTTGTACTCACTCCTTTTCATAAAACTATCAAATTTCAAGTACCACTGTCTTGGAGCTTGCTTCAAGCCATATAAGTTTTTCTTCAAACTTGCACACTAAGTTTTCTTTCCTTGATACCTCAAAATATTCTGGTTATGCTATGTAAATGTCTTCCTCAAGATCACCTTGCAAGAAGGCGGACTTAGCATCTAGCTACTCTAGATGTAAGTCCTCTGCAGCATCAATAATTAACACAAGTACGATAGTGGTAATCTTATCCATAGGAGAGAAAATGTTTTTGTAGTCAATGCCTTTTCTTTGCTGAAACGCATTGGCTACTAGTCTTGTATTGTACCTTTTGTTGCCATCGAGCTCTTCTTTGATCTTGTACACCAACTTGTTCTACAAAACTTTCTTCTCTGCTGGTAACTCAGCCAATGACCAAATCCCAATGAACTAAATCATCCATCTATATTATCTCGGGATAACATTAATGCTCACCATCCTTAGTCAAAAGCAAATAGTTTGATGAGGAAGAATACCTTTGTAGAGGTCACGAAACTCTGCTAGATCTTGACTTCTGTTTCTAGAGGAATTGAAACCACATCTTCGTCATTTGTACTCTCTGGATTTCCACTATTTCCTGCAAGATGAGCTTCTTGAATATCTTCCAACATGACATTTTCTTTTCCATTCTATTTCCCTGTAGCTTCAGATTCTTCTACAAGCCTATCCTTGTATATCATATTCTTATTGAAAGTGACATCTCTTTTCTTAATGATTTTACTGCTCAACTTATCCCAAAAGCTCCTTACTTCCTCCCATTGATTAATACTGCATAGGGACTAACACACCCATTGCGTGTGTCCGCAAGTGCGCTGGTCATCTAGTAATAAAGTGTTCAACAAGAAACTAGTTATCGAATCCACAGGGAACTAAAGGAGTACTAGTAATAGCTATTTCCTTGCTATCTAGCTGGAATAAAGAGATGGTGAATTGAACTAATGCGCAAACAAGTATTTAAAAAAAGAGAAAGAGGAAAATAACAGAGATCTCAATCAAGTGAAGTGGAGCATTCAGACAACGCTCCCCCTAAGATTCAGATGCTAAAGCTGTGACTTACAAGGTGTTTCCAGACAAGAGTATTGAGTCATGGAAATCCAAAGGTATGTCAGCCTCTGCTTCCAGATCACCGATAACTAGTCCCTTATGAGGTCCCGGCAGAGAGAAACTCTCAACACCTCTCCCCACATATAACTGCTTAATAATCTAGGGATTCCAAAGATATGTCCATCTCGTTAAGGTAGACCTAATCCTATTTCTTGGTGAAAGGGCCCTAACCCCCTATGAAGTCTTGGCGGAGAGAACTCTCAATACCTTACACTACGTATGGTTGCTCAAAGCATAGAAAAACGGGGATAACAACACATCAATCGGAGTTGAAAAGGGGCACTCCACTACCCCATGGCTCACCCTCTCAACCTTCACCAATCTCGTGGTTCTACTCCTAATGGTGATCTCTCTCATAAAAAAGGATTAACAAGGCATGCAAATCAATCAACATATAGAATCAAAAGATAAACCAAGCAAATAAACAATCGAGATTGGAACTCAAATACTCAAATTAATTGAAACACAATGCAAGTCAATACAAAAATAACATCTTAGGGTTCACATGCGTAAATACCCACAAAGGGTTTAGCTCTCCATGAGGTTGAAATAATATCAAAATACGAAGTAAAGAGTCCCAACAAAACATCCGGAAACCCCTTATAGTCGTGCTTGATGATCTTGATGGTTAGCTCCCACATCTTAGTGGAATCTACTCTGAAGCCAAGTCGCCAATGGCTTCCACGGGATTGACAGAGAGAGAATCGATTGAAGTTGATGAAGGATTGTTCTTGGAACCGCAAAGACCTCGACTCCAAAGCCTAGCAGCCTTCCTCTCTTTGAATCGTGCAAAATTTCTTGCAAAGCAATAACATTGTCCAAAGAATTACGCTAAGAAACAAAACCATTTTTCCCTTTGCCAACAAGTTGGGGGAGAACAAGCTTTAGGCGATTGGCCAGAAGCTTGGAAATGATTTTATAACAAACATTGCAAAGAGAGATAGGTCTAAAATCTGTAACCAATTTGGGGTTGGGCTTTTTAGGGATAAGTGTGTAAACGTTTTACCATAGGAGTAGGCATAGTAGCAATAGAAAAGAAATACTTAACAGCTAAATACAAATGATCACTTACCTCTGGCTAGAAGAAGCAAAAAAACTCAGCGTTCAACCCATAAGGGCTTGGATTTTACCCAGAGGTTAGAGACAGGAGAGTCTGATATATTTCATTCTTAGTCACCTCTCAGGTAAGAATTTCACCATCAAGAGCCGAGAGGAAGTTAAGATCGTCAGGAAGGACATTAAAAAAATCCAGAAAACTGCTATAAGAAGAGTCATTCCACAAGTTCTTATAAAAGTTCAAAAAAAACATTCTCAATATTATATTGATCAGTAAAGGTACTACCATTAACATCCGAGATATGGAAAATTGTATTAGCATGCTTGCGGATGCTAATAGTATTATGAAAGAAAGCTGAATTATTATCGCCATTAGGAACCCACACTAACCTGGCACGCTGAACCCACTTGATGCTATTTTGCCTTTGAAAAGCAGCATAATTCGATAAAGAAGTGTGAGCTCATTATTATCAAGATCATCAGAAGAAATAATAGCATCATTAAGCTCAAGGTTGGAAATAGCAACTTTAGTATCAACAATATTTTTCTCAAGAGAATTTTGATTATGAGTGCGCCAAACGATAAGATGCCGCTTAGTGCGAGTAATTAAATGAGAGAATGCATGCATAGGGTTGCCATGAGAGTTGAAGTTCCAGGCATTTCTCACTACTTCATGGCAACCCAAGTAATCAAGCCAATAGTTATCAAAACAAAAGATACTATTTTTACGGCGGCAGTGAGGAGAAGTATTAAGAAGAAGAGTGGCATGATTGGAGAAGAGTCTAGGAAGGGGCTTAACAATATAATAATCAAAGTTAGAAGCACAGAGGGAGTTTACCAGACACATATCCAGCCTTGCCCATCTTCAAGCATGATCATTATGATTATTACACCAAGTATAGTCGGGTCCTAAAAAACTCACATCCAACAAGTTATTACAGGTAACAGAATTTGAGGAAAATCTGGCTTTCTGAGCATAATAATAGAAATTACCACCATGAAACTCATTGGAATGTAATACTGTATTAAAATTTCCAATAATCACCCATGCTATATCAAGAATAGACATACCTGTTAACTCCTGCCACAGCTTAGTCTAATTTACAGCTTTATTAGCATTATAAATAGCAGAAAGAATCCGAGACTTATTATTATAATCGGAGATAATCAAGTGAAGAGCTCGACAAGAAACAGCTATAGGAGTGACTTTACCTAAGTTAACTTTCCAAACAGTGATGATCCCACCAGAGTAACCATTAGTAGCTATAGCTGCCCATTCCCAATCCTTACCCAGTTTGGAGCAAAATCTGTCAAGACGACTATCGTTCGCTTTGGTTTCCACTCGATAGAGGACTAGTGGCTTATATTTTTTAATCAAAACAAAGGCTCTTATGAGGGTATCTTGACTAGCGATTCCCCTGCAATTCCAGCATAAAGTATTTGTGAAATCCATTTATATAATCAGAGGAAAGATAGGAGAAAAGGAAGAAAGGAAACTTCCTATAATGTGTTACAGAGATTTAGGTCGAGGCATCAACACAAAAGCTTAGGTGCCATGTCCAACCCGTTCTACTCGGCCGTTCTTCTTTGGGGCTACTGAACTCTTGAAGTTCTTTCTTACCAGAGCTTCCCTATGGAAGTTCCTTTGAGCTTGATCAAGGGTCATATCGTCATTTGGTTTGACATCTTTGATATCTGCATCAACAAACTCCTCCGTTTCACTCATCTCCAAGTCGCTGGAGTTTGGTGAAGCCAGTGAAGCTCTCAATGACTCTGCAACCCAGTCCATTAACATTTTGTGCTGATCTTGATTATCTCCAGCTTCTCCAGTATCAGCTCTCAAGGATTGACCTTGAGACGAAAGGAGAATAGGTGGAGAAGAGCGTTGTAAAGGGGCCTTACCTTTGTTGTCAGCGCGTACAGGAGACCTAGGGATAGGAGAAAGCCTTGTCTTTGATTTTCCCTCATCCTCTGTAGCCTTGAATTCTCCATCAGGGACAGTCTCAAGGTGTGAATACGGCTCAAAGAGAATCCAAATGTCAAAGATGGCTTCTCGAGCTCCTCTGTCCTCGGGAATCCTCTCGCCATAATGTAAGGCTATTGAACCGAGGTGACCGCCACAACCCCGCATTCTCAAGCTACCATGTGTCGATCTGGTCGTGGCCGACTGGCTAACGTGCCCGTTGGGTTTCTCAATGGTCGACATGCTGGCCTGCACGTGCTGCGCCCGAGAAGTAACTCCCCGAGCACCTCAGTGGATTTTGGCATGGCTGCGCCGTCGAGTCACTAACATCCATGGGCTGAATTCGGTATCATATGCTTCTGGCTAAGAACTTGGCTCTTTTCTTTGGGTGTCATGTTTCACAGGAACGCTAGGTGGAGGGCTCATCTCTTGGGCGGGTTCAGGTTGGGTCTTTCCACCCGTGTTCTCTGTCCTCACCTGGTGATCCACACTAGAAAAGGGGGAGTGTGGGGTGGAGGTCAAACCCTCCGTCACACGCCGGCCACAAGAGTTTCATAGATAGCAGAACGTTGGAAGTCTTTCATAAAGAGAAACTACAAATACCTTGTGGTCTTCATCTCCTATCCAAAGGCCATGCTTCAAAGGCTTAGCGAGGTTTATTTCAACACAAACCCGAGCAAAACGGGAGCGAGATAAGGTGGGCGTACGCTCGTCAATCTTGAGAAGCCTACCAAAGTATGAGGTGATTGTTTCCAGTGAGTCTCCGTCCCAGAAGTCCATTGGCAAATTATGAAGCTGGATCCAAATGGCTGCAGAGGAGAGTTTGGTGAAGGCCGGTTCAAATTAGGGGTGCCACTGTGCTAATTGCAAAATAATTTCGTTGACAACGCAAGGACCGTTGAACAAAATCTTTTGCATTATATCGTTCGTTTCACATTGGATAAGGATGTATTCGTTTGAAAGATCGGAGATGTCCATGGATCCTAAGCTTTCCCACTTGCCCTCTAAGATAGATTTTGTGAGTTCAAACGGTGGAGACTTCCCAAAGAGCTTACCGTAAAGTGAAAACTAGAATCTTATTCTCGCTCGACAGCGAGCCTCAGGATCTATGAACACGAAGTCCGTTGTGGAGGCCTTGAGCTTGGATAGTGTCGGTCCTTCAACGAGGGGGGAAGGGTCAACCCTCTTATTAACAGCAGAGGTGATCTGCCCATGTTGGTGGTGTAGCTTTGCCCTCACTTGCCATCGCAAGTAAGGACGGGGAAATAACAGCAGTATCAGCAAAGCTTGAGAGCGAGAGAGGACGGGGGGAACAACAACAGCCGATGGTGTGCCTTAGTCCATTATATTTATAGTTCTTTCTTTTAGTTATTTTCTTATTTTGTTTTCAATCAACAACCTATCTTATGATCGATTAGATAGTGTCACCTAGGGGGAAGTAATAGCAGATCTTGGCCCTAGCGGATACTACTCTCTCATGCTTGCGTGAGAGGTTTATTGCTTGACGATCCATGCACTTGCAGCAGGGGAATCGTGTGCACACTTTCTAGTGTGTCACACGCTCACCATCACGCCATGGGAGCGAACAAATTTGATGTCACTATTTAGTCCATTGAGGACCCGGTGAGAGTTTAGGGTATTGGAGTTGTAAAGAGAATGAAGATAGAGAGTTTCAGCTCCAAAGTTCTCTTACATTTTATTCACTATTACTCTCTTCTTTTAAAGTGATTCATGAAGGAATTCATAAGTTACAAATATTTATTATAAACCCATCACTTTTGTCTTAATGGTAGACATAACAGTTGAGAAGGTGACTGGCTCCTTTTTTTCCTTTCACTTGTTAAAGGTTTCAAGAGTCAATGCTTTCTTGAGGCCCATTCAGCTCATTATCCTTAACACTCTTATCTAGATATCCAGAACAAGCAAGTTTTACCATGATATCTATTTAAAAAGTTCAAGGAAACTGCTGAGAAAGAAACACAATTAGAGATTTCATCTTCGTCTTCTTCTTCACAAAGTAATGAGAGTTCTCAAGGGCATGTAACGAAAGAGTGAGTCTCATTTCATAGCAGCATTGTTGCATTGACTATTGAGTGGCCATAGGACTTTGATGAGCACAGAAGCAGCCAGATTGGGATTAAGTTACTTCGAAAACTAGTTTAAAGAATAAAGAAAAGGATTGGTGATCTTCTCTTACGAAAGTGCTACGGTATAGAAGAGATAATGAAAGATGCTGGTGTTGATTATTGGTGGAGTACAATTGTGACATAACAAGAGATGTGACTTTAATTTTAAGTGCCGTGTTTAGTGAAGAACATTGCAGTATGGGATCTTTCTTTCAGCACTTTTCTTTCTTCATAGCTGCTAGGAAATGGTCTTTCACTATATATATATATATATATATATATATATATATATATATATACTTACAAAAGCACCGATTACCTTCACTTTTTAAAATGTTTTCCATGTGCAATATGCTAATTTATTACTATAACAAAAATACTACAAATTTTTTCAAAGGCGCCTCTGCCAAGAAAATCGGGATGGCACCCTTGGTGAGATCTCACATCTTGGTCCGATGTAAGGTTGACAGCGATGTCATGTTTGTCTTTAAAGGTAAGTTAGCGTTTTTATTTTATTTTTAATTCAAAAATAAAAGTTTTTCTGACTATTGAGAAAAATTAAAGTTTACCATAATAATTTCGTACTTTTATTTTTATATTTATATTATTAACAAGCATGCAACACTACACTGAAAACCAACTCAAATGGTGAGTAAACAGTGCAGCGGGAAATTTTTATGAAATGTAGCTATATTATTCATCCTTTATTTATTTAAAAAACTTCAAAATCACTGATATAAAATTCGTTATAGAAAACAAGTATAAAATTAAAATTTTTTATATGTATATTTTTCAATGATCATTTTAAATTAGGTTAGATGAAGTCAAAAGAAAAACAAAGCTTCTAGTAGATGAGACCCAAACTTTAGTTTTTCAAGATAATATTTTCCTTATTTTTTAAAAACCAAATCCATGTTTTTTGTTTGAAACGAAACCAAATCCACACTTCTTAAATAAAATACAAGAAAAACAATTAAATAAACAAATATGTAGATATCAAGACTTGAAAATGGATTATTTGATATATTTTATTTGCGCCTAAGTTGACCGCAAATAATTTGACTGTCCATCCCAGTTGCATTCTGCCAACATTTAATTATAAAATTACAAAATAGATTAAAGGGGCACAACTTGACTCATTTATTACTTTTGAAGTAGTTGTTGTCGCATGTGCATGAGATATGAACCGCCAATAATTTCATGTTATTTATGAGCTAAAAAGAAGAAGAAGCATCTTACTTGACCAGTTAAATAGAGGGTCATTCAAGTCATGCTCGCAACACGCAAATATAAATCAAATGTTGGATTTAGTAAATAAATGATTCATTTAGAATTATTCGGCTTCTGACATGAACCAGGTTAGAGTGGGCCACGTTTAGTTTGGGTTAGGCTGAAATTAGTTTTGGCTCTATTTGAGGTCATTTATTCTTCTAATTATTAGGGGACAATTTACAACAATCATATACATAGAGAGCCAAAGTTTCAATAATTGTACTCAATTAAAGTTGATTTGATACCTTAATAAAAGCCAATTCGTGATAAAATAAAATTATATGTTGTTTTTTTTGGCACTAATAGGAGTATGAACTATCCAAATTTATTTTTTTAATATTTGGTTTTTGCATAAGATATCACTGAAATCTAATTCATTGGATGGACATTTTTTCCATTGTTATAATTATTAAATTTAAAATTGATTTGTGATAAAGTTGAGAATCACTTATTATGCAATCATAATTACTGAAACATAACATATTTTGACAAAAAAAGAAAAATTAACCATATATAGTAATGAAATTAATATAATTTATCTTTGATGATTCAATTATTGCTTAAAATAATCAAACTAACCAAACTGACTTATTACACACCCTTAATTACATAATAAACTTTTATTTTATCCAAGGTTTATTCTAATTTATGTAGAATTACAATTAATTAATTAATTTTTTTTTTTTGTTAGTGGAAGCCACAACAATTGGATTCCACTGAGATCATTCATTTTCTATGCAAGAGGAAGAGTATGGTGCAAAAGCTCTCAAACTCTATGATTTGCTTCTCAAGTTATTAATTTTGATTAAGGAATTTAATTAAATTTATAAATAGCTTCCTAAGTGTATATTGCTTTGAAAGAAGCCATAATGCAATTTGAACATTCTGGGAAAGCTATTATATTATCTAGTTATAAGTTGGTCATACTTGAAAAGCTTGTCAAATTGCTTTTTTTTGTTTGAAGAATTGATTTTTCTGAGTTCCGTGAGCATTTTTAAAGGTCACCAGTTGTTTTTATTTAAATTACTCGTTGGTGGCTTGTGCACAGTTTGGTCCAGTTTTTATTCCATGAAAAAGATACAGAAATTTTCTACATGCATTTTGAAATCATGTTGCAATATTATATCATTTTATAACATCGCCCTTATAAGTTTGGGAGTAAGAAATAGGAATTCACAAATCCTCCAAACTTATGGCGGTCATGGGTTTGAAACCAAATACATTACTTAGAATAGAATTCAATATTTTAGTAACTGAGAATCAACATATCTGTGTTACTCTCAAATATTCATTTGCCAAAATTGAGTAGAATGGTAGAGCTAGTATAAGCATTAGAAGCATAATAAAAATGTCTGATAAGTTTTAGATGATGACAGAGGGAATGGTTCTTTGAGGTAAAGAGAACAAAAGAAAAAAAGAAAATGGTTCACAAGTCGAAGGCATCAACAATACTTTTTCTTAGAATTTTAATTCGCCTTCACTTATTTTCAAACATTTGAATGCAATGAATTGAATGGAAAATTTCTTTTAGCAAACAATGAAGGCTCCTGAGTATGGTTTGCACTCCTAAAATTCAAGCAGATATAATAATTGTTTTTATAAAGTAAAAGTTTACTTCAATATTTTGTGCATTTAAAAAACAAAATAAATGCATTTACGAAGTATTTGTTTTACTTACCTTATTTAATGTTAGTGGGGATGCTCTTCATTTTATAGAAATGAAAGTGTTTAATAAAAAGAGACCTTTTCAAATGGATATGATTTTTAAAATAGACCAACATAATCTTTTACTAAAATTATGAAAAATTGTGTTCATTACATCTTTGCAACCTTTCATTTATTAATACAACAAATTATTACATCTGACAATTTCCCATATGGCTTTACATGTGAGTGCCTTCATTTTTAAAAGGCATGACTAAGATATGCATTTCTTTTATGTCTTATTTTTAAAAGTCTCTCATAATTCCCCACCATTTTAAAAATCACAATAAATTTCAATCACTTTGAAAATTGCCTGCTTTCAGTAAAAGCTTCTTAAGACTTGAACCTTTGCTTAGCAAAAACAAGTTTCACCCATTCGAAATAATGTGATAAACAAGCTTTGAAATAATTATCTCATTGAAACAGGTGCATATGCTTTAGGTATAAGATATCGGATCATTACATCTCATTTAAGTTGACACATTTAATATGGCCTTGTGTCCACTATCCTTGTCATGAGAACTTTGAGAGTCAAGCACTTAGAATCTAAGAAGCGGCCTCACTTCCCTCTCATATAGATTTATCAAGAGCACCACCATAATAGATACTCCAGCAAATATATGCTCATAGGTCTATTAAGAACTAAGCTCAACCTCTCCATATAAACTAATGGTAACCAAGTGCTTTTCTATCTTGGGATGCATATCATATCAAGTACTTGCAACCTCTCTAAGGTAGCGTTCATTTCAGTGTAAATGGGAGGAAATGGGGGGAAGTGGACTGACTTTCTCCACTTTTCGTATTCTTTTCCTCTGAAAAGGGGGAAGTGTTATAACTCATTTAAGTATTTTTTACATTGAAGTGGGGGAAGTGAGTCCTCTATAAAAGCTCACTTGTGCTCACTTCCAAAGGCCCCTTTAAAGTTCTTGAAGTGGGAAAATGAACACCGGAAATGAGAAAATGAGCACTTTATAGAAGTGACCCTTACTGCAAAATGAACACAGGAAGTGGTGGAAGTCATATCAGTTCCACTACTTCGGGCAAGCGGTATTTCCCCTACTTCCGGACTTCCCCCCACTTATACTTAAATGAACGCCCCCTAATAGTATACTTTCACCATTGAACTCAAGACTTGATGAGTGTGAGTTGGGTTTCCAACATTAGAGATTATAGTTTTATGGGCTTTAATCCCATCCCATTTAAAGTTTATAACATCATATCCCTTATCAATCCTTTCATTAAATGATCCGGAATATTTAATTCATATCGTATATAATTAATAGAATTTACTGCATACATAATTAACTCTTATACAGAGTTGTGTCTTAGCCCAATATGTCAACATTTCCATTATAAACTTGGCCATAAGCCTTGGAAAGCGTAGATTCGACATCACAATTTATAATTATTGGCACGATTTACTTAGGCCATATAGGAATTTCAAGTAATAAGCTTCTTAGCCATTTGGCTTCCTTACTACTTGTAAAGTTATAAATTCAGACGTCATGGCAGAGTTTGCTATACATGTTTTTTTTTTATTTTTTTATCTCCATGAAAATACACCCCCACAAGGTGTATAGACTTATCCACTTATAGAAGCATAATTCTCATGGTGGTTTACCCAACTAGCATTAGTATATCTTTCTAAAATTGAAGGATTACCACTATAAATCAACGTGTAATTTATTGTTCCATTCAAATACTTTAATACTTTATGCAGAGCATGCCAGCGGTCTTTACTTGGATTGCTTGTGTATGTACTTAAGCTTCCTACAACATAAACTATATGTTGTATTGTATATGTCATGGCATACATCAAACATCCAATTGCTTTTGAATAATCAAGTTGTCTCATAGGACAATTTTTACTGTATTCCAACTTTATACCACAATCAAATGGTGTGGAAATAGGACGCCAATTAAGATAATCAAACGTTTTCAAACTTTACTCAATGTAATGAGATTAGGAGAGACCAAGACAATCGTTGATCTCAATAATTTTAATTCTTAGGATGACATCTTCTTCTCCTATATCTTTCATATCAAAGTTGTTAGAGAGGAATTTCTTTGTTTTCACAATTTCCCTTATATCATTGCCAAAGATTAACATGTCATCTACATACAAACAAATCATGACACCATTTCCATTATTAAATTTACTATAAACTCATTTGTTGGATTCATTAATTTTAAACCCATTTGCTAGAACCACTTCAACAAATTCTAGATGCCATTACATAGGGGCATGCTTAAGTCCATAAAGAGACTTAATTAATTTAGGCACTTTATGTTCTTGATCAAGAACTACATATCCTTCCGGTTGGTCCATACACACCTCTTCTTCTAACTCTCTATTAAGAAAGACTGTTTTAACATCCATTTCATGGATTATAAGGTTGTATATTGAAACAAGTGCAATAAGCACTATAATGAAGTAATTCTTGCAACCAGTGCATATCTGTCAAAATAATCTATTCGTTTCTTCTGTGTGTAAACCGCTTAGAAACTAACCTTGCTTTAAATTTATCTATGGCTCTATCTACTTTTAATTTTCTTTTGAAAATCCATTTACAACTAATGGATTTAGAACTAGGTAGGAGGTCTACTAGTTTCCATGTTTTATTCCCCATTATTGAGTTCATTTCATCATGCATAGCTTCTTTCCAAAAGGATACATATTAAATCTTCATAACCTGTTCATATATTTCAAGATCACCTTCTATATTGAAGCAAAATGGGTGCATGACTTTGAATCTCTTCACTTGTCCCTTCAATAGAGATCATGAAATTAGGGCCACATGTTTTATCTTTTTAACTGTCTTACTCCTATGTTTTCTTCTAATATATCATTATTTAAATATTATCCTTTGGATTAAATTTCTTATTTGAGTGCAACATGTCTTTTAACCTTGGAATTGATTTAAACATATCCTTTTGAAAAATAACATCTTTTGATTCAATAATTGTATTGATAGGATAATAATTATTTCGTTCAACTACCAATAACAGATATGCCTTGCTATTTTCAACATATCGCAAGAAGACGCATTCAATTTCTTTTTCACCCATTTTCTTTCTTCTTCGGTTCCAAAATTTTAACTATTGCCCTACCATCCCAAACTTTAAAGAGTAATGCTGTACAACTGATGATTGCCCACAAGCGCACAGGTCGTCAAGTAATACCTCTCACGCACGCATGAGAGGGTCGTATTCTCTGTGGTCCCAAGAGCTGCGATTACTTCCCCCTAGAAGACACTATCTACTCTACCAAAGATAGGAATTAAGCTTTAAAACTAGAAAAGAGATAACTATGTACACATGGACTCAGGCACACCACATGAGCATATTTAAGGAAGCAAATAATAATGAAAGCGCGAAGTCCCAGGCTAGGATCCCCTCAGGACTACTAAAGCTAGATGGATGCTAAAATTACACAGGTAATGGTGGATGGGCCAAGAGACGTCCAACAGTAGATCACAACGATGGTCAGGACGATGACACCTAATCCGATACGAGTATTGGCTATGAATTTCTTCTGATCAAATCCTCCTACGATTGCACTACGCTTAGGGAAATCTCTAATTAGGGCCGATACTCAACCTAGGTCCAGCCCTAGTAGTTGGAGGGGAATGAAATACCCGATGGTCACGGCGTATTCATACATGAATCCCTTCCATGCTATATGAGTCTATCACAAGTGCGATGGTCACGCACCAAGTACAATCTAGAAGTTGAATCGCAGAGTTTTCATGCCAAACAACACATCAAAGAACACAAAGCATGAACCACAAATCAAACCAAATACCATAAATGCAAATCAAGAATCCATATAAGCAAGTTCATCCCAAGGTTCAACAGATTCCCGGTGACCTTAGGAGTCTAGTTCATCATCATCAACAAAGGAGAAAGCAAGGAACGCAATAAATACAAGATAAAGATCTTAGCAAACTCCCCTAAGATGAAGAATAGAAGGTGGTGATGAGAGTTTGTCGGATCTGCGCCGGTAAGCTCTTAGATCTTCTCCTTCATAGCACGATCTCTTCTCCCTTTACTTCCTCCTCAGATCTGCTCTCTCCACTTGCCTTAAAACAGTAGAATATGATGGTGGAGAATGGTGGCTAAAAGTCCCCCTCAAGAAAGCCCTAAATGCCCTTTTAAAGCTTCTTTTGAGGTGTCCATGCGGGTTGCCTTGCACGAGCAAGGTTGCTCGTAAGGCTCCCAGCCTTTTCCAAAACAATTTATTTCGGTGCTATAGTACATGCTACTGTAAAACTGCTACAGTGATCTGCTACGGTGAAACACTACAGTATTGTCGCTCTCTGAATCGCTTCCGACCAACCTCACAGCGGTGAGGACTCCCAGACTTAAAAATTTCTCCAAAATCTTCGCGTTTCAGGCTGCTACAGTGCCGCTACAGTGCCGCTGCCCTAAAACATCGATTTCTTTATCAAATTCTCATCAAGGCTTCAGTTGTACCAGAAACATGAAATAAAACAATTTAGACCGAAAAATGGCATCAACTCATCAAAAATATAACAAAATAATACGCACAAATACGTACAAAATACATATATTTGGACGTTTATCAAACATCCCCACACCTAGGCGTTTGCTTATCTCCAAGCAAACAAACATGAAGAACATGGGCAAGAAGATAAATGGCTAAATATACAACCTCAAGCTCAAATGTACAGGACTCCACAAGCACAAATGGACAGAAATCAAGAAGTGAGTTTTTTAATGAATATTTAAGTAATATTAGCTCTGTCTCATCCAAAGTGTTCCTGTGAGTGTGTGCGAACTCCCACCTTGACCTCCACACCCTGGATTACCCTAGGATGCCCATTCACCTCACACAAATTGAAGTTAGTGCTACGAGTGCTAAAGAACCCTTTCAATAGTCAATTAAGAATCTTTCGGTATCCAAATGAAACTTTAACCTCAAGTGAAAGTAAAAATGGGTTCCAGGAGATCAATAGGTCACAACTCAGTTTTTCTTTTCTTTTTTTTTTTTTGAGTCTGCCTAACATAGACTGCCAAAAATTTTTCAGAATGATGCACATGCTAGCCAGGCACAAGAGCCACCCAACTTACTAGATTACAGATCTATAGATACGCATTCATGCTTTTACTAGCAGAGGAATACTGACATAGACTCATTTTTCAATTTTTTAAAGTAATTATATACATCCTATATCATGTCGCCAGAGCAATCACCTGCTAAAAACTTCACTTAGGGGTTAAAGCAAAAACAAGAGACTCACAAATAAGACCATTGAAAGTAGAATTTAGCATGTTAACACAAAATCAAAAAGATGGGTTAGAGTGTCAAGAGTGGAAGTTATAGTGAGCAGGTACGAATGTGCACTAAAGATGAAACAGAACTACATTGAAGCACATGTAAAGTACAACTCACAACTATCATTTTACCAAGCTAGGAAATCCTTAACAATAAGATCATAGCTATCATAGGTGAGTCAAGCATGCAATTTACAACAATTCCAAAGTTCACGAAAATCTAACCCCCAACTCAATGATGCACATTGTCCTCAATGTGCCTAAATCAGCAGTGCACAAAAAATATAGGCAATAAAAGCCTAATAAGAGGGTTTCATGAACTTCCCCTAGCCTCAAAACATGAATCTTGAAGTCCATGAGATCGGCGTAGCCACTAATGATTCGAGTAGATGATCGAGAGAGAAGGCGTGCTTGATGCCGTAATTCCACCCTACAAGGTAGAAAGGAACATCATCTCAAGGCATCGAATACACACACAAAAAGAAAAAGCACAAACAAAGCAAACAAAACAAACAACTATCACAACTCAAACAATGAAGCAAGACATAAGCCAAGCAAGTCCTTTGTTCAATCATTATCAGGGTGTCCAAATCTCTCTATTGCAAGCATGGCTAAGGGTTTACAGATATGATACAAGATTAAGTCACATATAAGAGAAGCAATGGTTCCACATGATGGGGGTGTGAAAGAATTCAAGAATTGCTATAGTAATTCCAAAAACAATTTGCATGAGCTTCTCCTGTAAATGGAGCATAAAAATTTTTACAAAGTTTTAAAATTGCTCCAAAAACCCACAAAAACAACAAACAATCAAAATCCCACAACATTTACATCCATTTAACTTGAAAAAAGGGAATGGAATAAAAAACATTCATGCTTGAAAACTAGGGTTTAAGAGAGGTACCTTGGAGAATCGATGAAGATAATGGTAAAACTCCCAAAAATTCATGCAAATCAGGTCTCAAGAAGTAGGAGAAGCGTGAAGAGGAAGGAAATGAAGAAAAACGGTGAAAGAATTAGGGAAAACGGATGAGGAACGAGAAAATTATGAAAGAAATGGTGAAGGGGATGTTTTAAGCCTTGTTGCCCGAATGCCTTGCGGGCTGGCTTGCGCCCCTGTTGCTCCCGCAAGCTCGCCCGCAAAGAGCCTCTGGATTGCTTGCGGGCATCCTCACGGTCACAAGGATGCCCATGAGACCTGAAAAAACCTTATTTTTGAGCAACCATTGCTTGCAACCTCAATGAAATTCGAAGCACAACAATTACAACACCAATTTAGACAATAAAACACATCTGCAACACCTCAAATCAAAGGACAAAAATTAGAAATCAAGAACATGCATGGCTCAAACTCAAACAATCATCAAACAAACATACAAATAAGCACACCACCATGACAAATTGAACGTAACAAGCAACTAAAATACGAAAAATGGAATGCAAAAATTAAAAACATGGGTTGCCTCCCATTAAGCGTGATGAGTGCATTTCATATATATTTATTTCATGTCTTACTCCCATGATTCTTCAATTTATCGGCATAAATTCTCCAAATTCAGTTCTATTTGAGGTATTCTTAGTTTTCCATGCAGATATTAAAGTCCTAAGGTAAGAAGAAGTGATTCGGAGCGTTTTCAGGAGCTAAAGGACTTAGGAGAAACCTCATCAAGCTCAACACGGGCGTAGCACGCCCGTGCTTCAAGCCGTGCAATTTACAGGAGATTCCAGCCGAGAGCAACACGCATTTTGTTCGCTAAGCACGGCCGTGCAACTCTCAGCACGGCCGCAACACGGGCGTGTTGGGCCCGGTGCAGATTACAGGAATTTGAGTTTCAAGAGTTTTATTCAACCGTAATCTGCACGGCTTAGAGGACAGCCTCAACACGGCTTTGCTCACATCGGGAAAAGTTTAAAACCCTAGAAACTTAGTTTTTGGGGGACATTTTGGCTGGGAATTAAAGAGGAAGAAGGAGGGAGATTTGGGGTGCCGTCCTCACCATCACAAGGGGAATGTTACGCGAATGGTAAGCCGACTGAAAGGAGAATCCATCACATCGTAAAGCCTCGGATAAACGCAAGGATGCAAGAAATTTGGGAGTTTTCAACTTCTTGTGTTTTAATTTCTTTGGCATTTATTTTGTTGTCTATCCTCATGAGGGGCTAAACTCTCTTAGGGAGCCCCTGGGGGAATATTATGATGTTGTAGCTTGAACTTGTTACTCTACTTGCAGTATTTATGAATGTCTTGTTCCTTGCATTGAATCTTGGTTGTTGGCTATCTTGAATGTTGTTGAGTGGTTGAATGCTTGAATGTTTGGTTATCTTATCTTAGCTTGTGAATCTTATTGATAGTTGCAAGAAGTGAGATTTCAACATAGAGTTCAAGAGCACAGTGAACATTATTTACCTAGCACAACTAGATTTTAGAACTGAAGATATCTCTGGTAAGTACTGAGAGAGTCCAAGTTAGTGAGCATCAGGAATTCACCCCGGGGCCCCATCTCCTCTATCGAGCCAATCCTTACCTTTCCCTTAGTGTGTTACCCTTTCTTAATTCTCTTCCAGTCCAACCTAGAGTTAGTTAAACCATTTGTCAATTGATTAGATACTAAGCAGAACGAGAGTATTAGAAGCTACACTAGTCCTAGTGGATACGACTACCCGACCTTAGGGTACACTTTACTACTTGTACGACCCGTGCACTTGCGGATATGCAAGGGCCGTATCAAAGCACTTATTTAACGTCATTAGCTCGACGTACCTGTTTCGTACCTTAGGGAGGCTTGAAGATGGTGTGTTCATCCCGGCTAGAGACGGCATAAGAACTACCATGAAAAATAAAGTGTACTTTCCGGGATGATGTCGAAGTGGGGCCCAAACATGATTTACCTTTTGGCCTCAATGGAAAAAGCTTGGGCAGGGCATTATTCAATATTGGCATTGGAGGGTCCTTAGATTGCTTCAACCACCTACCCACATCTTCTTTGGCCCTGGCTAGAATTCCTTTGAGTACCCCACTAGGTTGCTTGGGCCTCCAAGGAAAGAGCTTCGGTTAAGAATTATTTAAGCTTGGCATGGGTGGATTTAATGTAGCTTTAACAATCTGTCCACGTTTCTTTTCTCAACCCTTCTTGAATGATCAAAAATGACCCCCAAAATTTGCTTGGGCCGCCATGGAAAACGTTTAGGTTGGGAATTGTCCAAGCCCGGCATAGGTGGGTTCAAGGATAATTTTGGCTTCCAACCCACATCTTCGAATACAATTTCCGGGAGTTGCTTTTTGCACTTCACCAAAACTGACGGATGGATAGAATGATCAGTATTGAGGTAAATAGCAATTTCAAATGTTGTTGATGGAGTTTCTTCTACTTCCTCACATGTTTCCATAGCCATGATTTCACCCTCTCATTTTTCTTCTTCCATGTCACCTTGAGGTGGAACTTCTATTATTTGCTCAAATGGTGTTGATGTCACATCATTCATTTGTTTAAGCTCCAACACCTCAATATCCGTTTCCATCTCAATGTCAAATTTGTTCTCTTCCTTCCTAGTGTCAATCTCAGATAGGTCTTCTGCAATTGGTCGCAACTCGGTCAATATCTCGGAAAACTCTCTTATTGGGCTCTCTATGCTTTGAAGAGATGATTAAGCATTAAAAATTTTGGCATTCATGGCTTCAAGTTCAGCGTCCGCATTCGCCATGAATCTTGCAAACACATCATGTGTATTAAATCCCCATTGATTAAGTTGCTTACTATAAATGACTGGAGGATGATAATGCCATGGTTCATGAAAAGGGGTTATTGTAGCATTCCTTGGTGAGGGTATTCCCATCGTTAAGTAGGATGATATGTCGAAGAATTTTGGTGTCCTCCCCAATATGGGTTATAGAAATTTTGGTATGAATTGCTTTGGATTTCTTTCACGGCAAAAAAGTTTTCCATCCTTTCTTCAAGTGCTTTATTTTCTTCAGCAAAACAAATTTTCTTGGAAATCCATGGCTCTGTGTCAACAACAAAATTACAAACAATAAGCTGTCAAAGAAAACAAGAAAGAAGGAAAATAAATAAATATGCACAAAATGGTAAAAGACACAAACAAAGACAAATATTTACAAAAAGAAAGAAAAATGGCTAGAGCAGTGAGCTAGAGGTTTTCCTAGCATTCTCGGAGTCCCCGACAACGGCGCCAAAAACTTGATGATTGTCCGCAAGCGCACGGGTCGTTAAGTAATACCTCTCACACACGCGTGAGAGGGTCGTATTCTCTGGGTCCCAAGAGCTGCTATTACTTCTCCCTAGACGGCACTATCTAGTCTACCATAGATAGGAATTAAGCTTTAAAACTAGAAAAGCGATAACTATGTACACATGGTGTCAAGCACACCACATGAGCATATGTAAGGAAGCAAATAATAATGAAAGCGCGAGGTCCCGGGCTAGGATATCCTCAGGACTACTAAAGCTAGATGGATGCTAAAATTACACAGGCAATGGTGGATGGGCCAAGAGACGTCCAACAGTAGATCACTCTGATGGTCATGGCGATGACCCCTAATCCGGTACGAGTATTGGCTCGGAATTTCTTTCGACCAAATCCTCTTGCGATTGCACTTGCCTAGGGAAATCTCTAATTAGGGCAAAGCATGAACCACAAACCAAATCAAATACCATAAATGCAAATCAAGCATCCATACAAGCAAGTTCATCCCAAGGTTCATCGGATTCCCGGTGACCTTGGGAGTCTAGTTCATCATCATCAACAAAGGAGAAAGCAAGGAACACAATAAATACAAGATAAAGATCTTAGCAAACTCCACTAAGATGAAGACTAGAAGGTGGTAATGAGAGCTTGTCGGATCCGCGCCGGTAAGCTCCTAGATCTTCTCCTTTATAGCACGACTTCTTCTCCCCTTTACTTCCTCCTCAGATCTGCCCTCTCCACTTGCCTTGAAACCCTAGAAGATGATGATGGAGAATGGTGACCAAAAGTCCCCCTCAAAAAAGCCCTAAATGCCCTTTTAAAGCTTCTTTTCGGGTGTCCATGCGAGCTACCTTGCGGGCACAAGGTTGCCCGTAAGGCTCCTGGCCTATTATAGAAAATTTCATTTCGGTGCTACAGTACATTCTACTGTAAAACTGCTACTGTGATATGCTATAGTGAAACGCTACAGTACTGCTACAGCCTGCCACTCTCTGAATCTCTTGCGGTTGACCTCACGGCCATGAGGTTACCTATGATGACTCCCAGACTTAGAAATTTCTTCAAAATCTTCGCATTTCAAGTTGCTACAGTGCCGCTACAGTGCTTATACCCTAAAACGTCGATTTCTTTGTCAAATTCTTCTCAATTCGCGACGTTGAGCTCATCAATCGACGACCGTTTCCCGTTTACCATTTTAGTCTTGAGGAAGACGTATAGGCTTGCTCTTAGGATCCAGTACTTCCTCGTCGACCCCAACCATTCCAAGATGGTTTGTGTTCCTCAACCCGCAGACTGCTAGGTGCATAAGTAGCATAACAGTCAATGTACGGTAAAGACAACATTTTGTCTTGTCAAGGGTAATGCTATACCTCATTTGGTACAAGTACTAGAAGGTAAGGAGCGTGAACCAGATGAGGCCGTCCTCTCTGCTCTGGCAACTCTATGGTAGGATAAGATATGGAAATATGGATGTAACGCCATTTAGAAAACATTAGGGGTTCAGGCTATTATAGGAGTGCTGAAAGCAAGAAGTTTGAAGGCTCAAAATGAAAGCACTTTGAATGGTGGAAAGATTTTTCAGGATTAATGCTAATAGAGAAAAATATGGTGAGGTTGCTCAACTTCTACTTATTGATATTGCTCAAGAGGAAGATCCAACTTTGAAGCCGATGATTGCTAAGATATTGGCATATCTTCGGCTGTTGCAAATGCAATCGAGCTACTTCTGATATAGGCTGCGATCGGATATGTTCCTCTGTAGGTTTTGGCAAGGTCCTAATCTGATGTCTGCATGCAATTGTGAAGGGAATTTCTGCTTGTGGATTTGACAGAGGATAATGATGGCTGAACATGATCACATGTTCAACTATTAAAAATACTCAGTGTCTTAAAATTGAAGATTATATCCTTATGACAAGCAAACTTAGAGATGATATGAACTATGAAGCTTTGTTTCTTTAGGGTCTTTTTCGGAGCTCGAAAGAAAGAGTGGCAAATGTTTTTTCTCTGCGGAACTGGATTTTGTCTTTCTGTCTGTTTATGCTTGTAGAAAATACCACTGGGAAGCCTTCTCTTCTTTCTTCTTCTTTTTCTTCTTATTTTGGTTGACTCCTTGTTAATTAAGATGTTCCATTCTCTTTTGTAAATCATAGACTCATATACAATTCTTGAATTGTGGAAATTTGTATAATAATGTAGAGAATGATGTTGATATTAGCATTAGTTCCCTTGTATAATTTTCCAAGTTCAAAGGTTAATATGTTGAAATTCTAGCATAGTGAGCGAATTCTTTATTCTGCAAGAACCTAGAGTAGTAGAGCTTCTGAAAGAGTTAATTTGAAGCTGCTCCTTGGGATAGGAATAGCTTCTATAGCACTCTATTTGAAAGGATCCTGAGGGCAAGCTTGTACGTCCTCTTCAAACCTGAGGCGGTGGATGGGCAACGACCGTTGGTTGAGGATTGATTGGCAGTGTTGTGAGGACGTTGAGTATCGCCCGGTGATGATGCGAAGGTAGTGGCGGGCGATGATGTGAAGACGGTGGCAAATGGCTGGCGATGACGCAAAAGCTCGTTTTTAGGGCATGAAATTTGGATGCTGACTAGGAGAGAGAAAACCAGTGCCATGTTGGTTGTGTGATAATTTCGGGAAACATGTTCATGTTGTATAATGGGCTTTCTTTTCTTCCAGAGGTGACAAGGGGTTAATTTGTTCCTTTTATTAGGAACCTTATTTAATATATCATATGCACTTACCAATGCTTCAACCTAATATCGACTTGTTAAACCAAAGTAAGATAACAAGCCATTTACCATTTCTTTTAGCATTCTAATTTTTCTTTTAGAGATACCATTTTGTTGAGGAGAATAAGCAGCAGTTACTTGATGAATTATGCCAACATAGCTTTTCTATCCAACCTTGAACATTTAATGAAAGTTTCACATTGCAATTCTACTTCAGCCTTAAAAACTCTTAAATTTTTCGAGGACTTCATTCTTTGAATGCAGTAAATAAATATAACAATATCTAGTACAATTATCAATAAATGTCACAAAATGTTTTTGTGCCACATATAATAAGCCAACCATGGAAGTCATAAGTATCAGAATGAAACAAATCTAAAATTTAGAATTTCTTTCTACTCTAGGAAAAGCTTGTCGATTTATCTTGGTTAACTTACAAGTAGTTCAAGATTCATGCTATGTAGAAGTATTTAGAATTTAGTTAAGTTTCATAATATCTATTTAGAATTAAATTAACATGACTCAAATGATAATTCCATAAATCACAAGAGGCAACAAAATAAACAAAATTGCAACTATTATCATTAACTTTACCAATATTCATTTTGAACATATTCTCACATAAATAACCTTCACCTACAAACATCCACCATTTAGAGAGAATAAACATGTGTCGCTCAAAGACAAACTTAAACATAAACTTATTAAGTAAAGATACATAAATTAAATGCTTTCTAACTTCTAGTACATTGTATACATCTTTTAAAGTAAAAAAGTCTCCATAAGTAATTCAATTTCCACAGTCCTGATAAGTACTTATTTATACATGTTTTATCACATCATTTTATATACATCGAGCATTACATTTATCAGGTTTTATTGCTCATGAAATGCATGTTGTGTCCTTTTGTACAAACAAGGTTATGAAGGTTTGAAGTGAGTAAAAGAAGGAAAGATAGGGCGTGATAGCACTTTTGAAGACCATTTTGTGTGGAGTAGGGATTGAGACATGAGCCGTGATCACATACATGGGTGTGTGTGTGCCAACTTCAGGAGAGTTTCAAGGAAATACATGAGCCAGAAGAGCACGAAGTCAATCACATCCCATGTCCCAGCTCGTGTGCACAATTCAAAAGGGATCTTGATAATTTCAGTAGACATAAGTTTACACGTCCTACCAAACGGATGTGTGCCTAGCTGTGTGGACTCAGAGAAAGATTTCAGCATCATTTACTATAGCAACACTGTAGCAAGTTACTGTACACAGCCGTGTGGCTACTTTACATGGTAGTGTGGGAACCCGTGTGGGAGCCTATGTGGGGCCTTGTGAGCCCCCGATTTCAGTTTATAAAAGCAATCTTGTTATATATTTTAGGGATCGTTTCGACAACTCTTAAGAGGTAAGGCGGCTAGGGCTTGAGAGAGTTCTTCGCGGCCATGGAGATGTTTCTTCACCACGTTGGATTGAATCCTCCTCCGTCATAGCATCAAGAAAGCCATCTGCGATCTAGCTTTCGAGTGGTATCTATCCAGATGTAAAATCTACCCATCAGGGCCATCATTGAGGATATAGGGGGGTTAATTTCTATGGCTTTTACATGCTTTCATCTTTTGATTATTTGCTTTGTATCTTGTTACATGGAGAGCTAAACCCTTAGAGGGTATTCAGGCATGTAAATCCTAGGATTCTTATTTAAATTTGATTTACATTGTATTTCTATTTGATTTCAATTTATTGAATTTCACTCTTGTGTTCTTAATGCTTGCATGTTATTTTAATTTTAGTATTAACTGATTTGCATGTCGTATTTGCCCTAGTAACGAGAGAAATCACCTCTAGGTCTAGAATCACCAAGAGTAAAGAAGATTAAGAGGATGAGCCGTGAGATAATGGAGTGTCCTCTTTCCCATCCGATAGATATTCCCTATCTTTGTATTCCCTAAGCTCTAAGCAAGCATATGTTGTGTGAGGCATCGACATAATTCTCCGCCAGGACCTTGTAGGGGCTTTGTTATTAGCGGCCTAGAGGCAGGGGTCGGTATATTTTAGGATACCCATGACTCAATTATTGCATTTAGAAACACTTGTAAATTCAGTACCTAATACTTGAATCCTAGGGGCAACATTGTCCGAATACCCCACCTTTATCCATTATGACTTCCCTCTATTTTTTCCTTGCACACTTGTCAATGATACTCACTAGTTTGCACATTAGATCGTTAAACACTACATCCATTAGGCTAAATAATAAAGAAGGAGAAATTACTAGTAATTCTGTTCCCTGTGATTCGACAACACGACCAGTTGGGTTCATGGTATTACTTGACAACCAGTGTACTTGCGGTAATGCAAGGGGTTAACACATCACCCAGTGTTTTGTGTGCATTAGCTCCTTTGCGCTTGACTTGGACACTTGTCGAATTTCCCATGCAGAGCACACTCTCATCTTTTTCCTTATGGGTCTTGACGTGATCCTTACTTTTACACATATGACGAGTTGCACAAGTACCCACCCATCATGATTCATTATCTTCAACCATGTTGATTTCAAATATTTCCGCCACAAGATTATCCATGGTGGAGGAACACTTTTCTTGCATTTTGTTGAAGTAACGACTCTCTTTCTTATAATGGCCAACCTTCTTACAAAAGAGACAACATCCTTTCTTTTTCTTATTATTATGACCATCTTGTCCCTGTTATTTTCCATTATAGATTTTCCTTTTCCTTGAGTGTTTGTGGGATTCCCCTTCTTCTACCATATGTACCTTCTCATGATATACCAATTACTTAAGATTGATAAGTGTCTAAATACATTATATTTCATTGAAATATTCCACATATTTTCATGCATTTTTAATAACACCGATGGCCATTTATACTGTTTCTTGTGTAATTTTTATTTCACGACATCGGAAAACCTCTTGTAGCTCGTGGAGAGATTTAGAGGTGTTTTTGGAGGTTAAAAAGATCATACAAACCCCCAAACACCAGGTAATGTGAAGACGAGCGATTGGGTGAGAATGTGGCGGACTAGCTTCAACCAGGGGCCATGCGGCCCCTATGCAGCCTCTATGTGGACCGCCTACGGCCTCACAACGGCCACACAGCTTGGCGAGTGAGTTGTGCCGGCTGTGTATGCTTGCACAGCCCTGGCAGTGGCCCGTGGTGCTTTCGTGCGACCGCATGAACCCCGTACAACCGCACACTTGCCCGCACACTTAGGGAACTATAAAAGCCGAATTTAGGGCTTTTGAGAAGGAGGAGAGCCGCCGTACGACTCTAAGCTCATACACCGCCTATATTCATTGAAGAAGGTTAATTTTGGTCGAGAATCAATAGGAGAAGAGGGTGAAACTCAAGGGGAACATCAAAAGAACTCAACGGCGCAGATCCGACGAGTTCTCACCACTACCATTAGTTGGTAGATAAGGATTGTTGACTAAGATTGGCGAAATCAAGATGAGAAGACGGTGTTTGTAAAGATTTCTGATGCGTCTCCGCAACAACACAACAGGGTGATGTGTGTCAACCCCTTGCGTTACCGCAAGTGCACGGGTCGTCAAGTAATAAAAGTGGACCCAAAGGGTCGGGTTGTCGAACCACAGGGAACAGAAGTACTAGTAATAGCCCCTCTTTTGTTATCTAGCCTAATGAGTGTAGTATGTGATGATCTAATGGCCAACACTAAGAGTGTCACCACAAGTGCGCAGGAAATAAAAGGAAAAGAGTTCTCAATCAATAAAAGTGAGGTATCCGGACAATGCTCCCCCTAGGATTCGGGTGTTGGATGTAGATTACAAGTGTTTCTAAACGAAGACAATGAGTCATGGGTATCCAAAGGTATAACGGCCCCTGCCTCCAGGTCACCGATAACTAGTCCCCTACGAGGTCCCGGCGGAGAATTCTCTCGACGCCTCACACCACATATGACTGCTTAAAACTCTAGGGATCCCAAAGATATGAGCAATTCCTAAAAGTAGATCTAACCCTGCCTCCAGGTGAAAGATCCCTAACCCCCTACGAGGTCCCGGCGGAGAATTCTCTCGACGCCTCACACCACATATGGTTGCTTGACACTTAGGGAATATGGAGATAGGAAATATCTGTCGGAAGGGAAAGGGGACACTCCGCTATCTCACGGCTCACCCTCTCAACCCTCTTTACTCTTGGTAATTCTAAACCTAGCGGTGATCTCTCTCTTTACTAGATTGAATAAAACATGCAAGGCAATTAATAATGAAATCAAAAGCACAAACAAGCATTAAGAACTCAAGAGTAAAACTCAATCTGATAAATTCGAATAGAAACACAATGTAAATCTAATGAAAATAAGAATCCTAGGGTTTACATGTCCGAATACCCTCTAGGGGTTTAGCTCTCCATGGAGCGAGTCACAAAACAAATAATAAATTCAGAATAAAGTTCCAAAGACATAAAGAATAACCCCTTTAAATCCGTGATGATAGTCTTGATGGGTAGTTTCCACGTCTGGATTGAATCCACTCCGAAGCTAGGTCGCCGATGGCTTCCTTGACGCTATGACGGAGGAGGAATCGATCCAAGTTGGTGAGGAAAGCTTCCCAAAGCTGCAAAGAACTACTTCCAAGCCCTAGCCGCCTTGCCTCTCGAAAGTGGCCGAAAAAGATCCCTAAAAATTATCACAAGGCGGCTTTTATAATTTGAATTCGGGGCTTTACGCGGGCATCCACACGCCCGTGTGGAAATTCCACACGGGCGTGTGAAGTACTCTGCTACAGTACTTTTGTTACAGTACTTCGCTACAGTAAATGCTACAGTGATTTTTCCCCGAAGTCTTCCTTGGAGTCCACACGGTCGGGCACACGCTCGTGTGGTAGGGTGTGTGGCTTTCTATGCTTTGAAATCCTCAAGAACCTTCTTCTGCTTTGTACGGAAGCTGGGACATGGGCGTACTACTGCCTTTGTGCCCTTTCGGTTTGTGTAATGACTTGTACTCCTCCGAAAGTTGGCAACACCCCCATGCATATGAACACAGCTTCTGATTGTGGTCTTGAAACGTGTCATCACACCCTATCTTTGCTTCTTCCTGTATGTCATGTCTCCAAAGCCCTGTTTGCACAAAAGAACACAAAACACACTTTGTTAAAGCTAGAACCTGATAAAAGTGATGCTCAATGCATGTAAACTGATATTATAAAATATATATAATCAAGCACTTATCAATTTCAATTGAGATTTAAAAATTGGATTGATCGCGATGTCAAATAGAAAATGTAAGTCTTATTGGACCGAGGGAAATCAAAAGCATACTAGGTTCTTTCTCAAGTCGTCCTAATACCTAATCCCATGCTTGATAGGATTAAATCTCTTCCCCCTACTTCCACATGATTACATAGAGTTTTGGGAAATCCCTAAGAATTGGAGAAAAAACTACGCAACCCTACCTTATAGGATATAGATTGATGGTGTGATGTCACCTACCTACGCAAGTGCACGTGCTGATCAAGTAATATAGTATACATGAATGCAGGGTTATTGAATCCACAATAAACGAGATTACTAGTACTTACTTTAGCAATAGTTATCTAAGCTAACCAAACAGGGTGTAGCAATAATAAAAAAATAACACAAAGAAGTAACAGCTGAAGAAAAAGAGACTAGAAGTTGGTGAATAAGGCAAGGGTATTTGGATAATGATTGCTCAGGGTCGTTCTTTAGGGTAAGAAATTCCAACTACATCTCTTAAGCTAAAAGAGTTAGGTACCTGGAACCTATGATCCCCAGACCGTGCTCTCACGGCATATTTGGATTGTTCCTATACAATGTTCTAGTGAAGAATTGTCTATACACTGGACCCTACAAGGGAATCCTTTACTCTAGCGTTCCTATGCCAAGTCAACTTTGGTTCCCAAAATTAGGCTACTCACTCTCTCAATATAAATAGCTCCTAATTCTATACAACTCCCTAGTGGAGAATTCTCGCAACGCTAGGGTTATATGATCGCTCAGAGCTCACGAGAACACTAAGGAAAGATGATGATAAGTGTCTAAATGTATGTATTTATACGTTTTATTCTTGTATTAATTTTGCATGTATTTTGATGGCAGATGGCTGTTTTGTATTTAAATTGGTTTTATTTGTGTTACAGGCTTTGAAGAAGCCAAAACGACCTTAAGAATGCATTTAGGAAGAAATTTGCATTAAAAAAATCATTTTAGAGCTTCATTATTGTAACAGTACTAAAGCAAGATCACTGTCACATTTTACTTAGGAGAGCACTGTAGCACACGGAATAAATTTTTGGGATGAAGAGGTCGAGAGCCTTCCGGGCATCCCTGCACCCGCATGGCTGCCCATAAGGCTTGGGCGGAAAGGACTTTAAAAGCAAGTAGGCATCAAGAAAGGGATTCTTCTCCTTGATCTCTTAGGCCATCGCCCCACCCTTTTTGGTAGTGTTTTCCTGCGATCTACTGTACCTTTCTTCACCAAGAGAGTGGCAAACATCAGAGAAGGAGATATGGGGAAGATCTAGGACATTAAGGCATCATTTGAGGAGAGATCTCGGCGATATTCAAGATCTTCATCCATCCAAGGCGTTTCGAAGCTAGAGGGAGTATTTTATGCTTCTTTTCATGATGTATGTTCCTTGAATTTGTATCAGTGTTCCTCTTTCATGATGAACTAACTTATTTGTGGTTTGGACATGATGAACCCTAGGTTTACTTGTTGTAATTTTGGATGCTCATTTTTGTAGATGTAATGTTAAATGCTAGATTTCTTTTATAGAATCTTGTGATTTGTGATTCCTTCTATGTGTGCTTCATTGTCTTGGATTGCATGAGAATTTTGTGGTTTAATTTCTAGGTTGTACTTGGAAACGAGGGATGCTCCCTTGTATTAGACTCGCATAGATTGAAAGGTGATTCATGTACTAATACACGGAGGGATTCGGGTATTTGGTAGTCCTCTGAACTTTAGGTTTAGAACCAGAAGAATATTTACTCCTAATAAGATATTTCCCTGAGTGTATTGCAATCGTAAGAGGAGTTGACTGGAAAGGATTCCTGTCAACATTAGTATGGGATTTGGGGTTAATCACAAAGGGATTCGGGATTAGCCTATCTTAGGAATCACTCGGTCCAAACTACCATCATAACACATCATCCTTAATTCAGGGCTTAATGACAATCCTAGGGGGGAATTCCTTGTCCAAATCATGCATTCTCCTTCTTGATTGTCCCTTGAATGTTTATTCGGTGTGTAGTAGTAACTTTATCTTTTTTGTTATTAGTTTGATCTCTTTTTAGTTTTTGTACTCTTCTCTCTGAGTGTTAGGTTAGGAAATAGATGAAAGAAAAGTAATAGTAGCTCCTTTGTCCCTTGTAATACAACCCCTATGTCACACGCAGAGTATTACTTGACGACTCAGTGCATTTGCAGGACAATCACCAAATGGCCTTAATGGAAGGGAAAGAGGATGCGTCTACTTATAGGTTCACTCTCTCAACCTTTTTTTTAACCTTGAATGGTAATACACGAACAGGTTTCTCACCATACATTAGCTTTCAATCAACCATGCAAATGGACAATTCTAAAACTAGAATTCAACACATAACTATTCAAGTTCAAAACCTCAACCACAGCTAACATTAAGAAGTATAAAAGGAATCAAATATAAATGGACCTAGGGTTTCATGTCGAAGCCCCTAATGGAGGTTTAGCTCCTTATGGAGCAATGGAAAATTATACGAGTATTCAAATTCATGTTTGAGAAATAACCAACACTCCCTCTAGAATTGGTGATGAAAGCGTAATCATGAAGTTCCCCTTGAATTTGGCTAAATGATCCTTCTTCCTTCTTAAAGATGTCAGCACTTTGTTGCTATATATATATATATATATACACTACAATGTTTTGGACTATATATATTACTGCAAAAATTTGTATTTTCGCTATATAGAGCATTTTGTTTTTCATAGAATTATACTAACCCATTCACTGAGTAACTCTTGTTAGTCATCCTCTCCCTTCTTTCCAAGCTCTAGCTAGTAGAGGCGTTACGGCAGACTCGCGCGATGTGTACTCTTCAGCTATTTTAATTTTAATCCTTACTCCATATATGTTTCTTCTTGAACATGTGTATTGTATAAGGACATGGATCCACTAGCGTATTTGACACTCTCATACATGGTTTATATGCCTATCTAATTTTTGGAAATCTTGTTGTATTATGGCCAGCCTGCTTTATTGAACTCTTTTATCAGGATGTCATGTAGTAGCTTCCTCTGTGCTATCTGTTGAACCCTTTTATGTATGTGTGGATTTGCCATCTCAGTTCATAATTGTCCTGCCCAACTTTTGGCTAGCCTTGCGGCGACTCAAGGGTTGAGAGACATGGGTGTTCCTCCTCCGGTTGTCACGGCGGTTGTCTCATGCTTATACCACGGGATAAGATGTGGCAATTGTAGTGGTATCAGAGCTATTTGTTTGGACTGATAGTATTCCCTCTTCTTGCTTTTGATTGCTTTTAATAGTAACTGGATCAAATTAGAGTCAAGAATATATCATTGGTGCATGTAGGATTTGACTCTAAAGCTTTCTTTGGGGTTCTTGTCAGTTATTACGACAATGTAACGTCCGCATACATACCGTGGGGTAATTGCCCCCACTGATGAGCCTACTCCTGCTCTATCATGAGATATACTGCATGGAGTGGCATCTCCACCCTCATCTCTGTCACCACCTGAGCAGGGTGCCACGTCGAGACTTGAGCCTGCCGTAACAGCTTCAGTGCACAGTTCAAGTACATCTAAACCTGCACCCTAGGCCCTAGTGCTTGACCTAGTTTTGTCCCTAGAGGCACTGCAAGCTTTCAAGGCCTACTGGGACAGTCAAGGGAGGCAGCCGACCTAGTAGTAGTATAAAGACTTCATGGGCAATTAGAACTTGTTTGGTGAACATGCGCCGACAGAGCTGCTCCCTACTCTAGTGCCACCTCAGATGCAGTTCATTCCCTGAGCTCCGACAGAAGGTAACAGGTTCAGTCAGAGTTTGATTCTGTCTAAGTTCTTAAAGGAAGCCCGACAGTTGGGGTTATATGCTTTTGATGGCACAAGCTATGCCATGGTAGCTAAAGAGTGGTTGAAGAGAGTGATAACCACTTTTGAAGACATTGTTATCAAGAATGAGCTGAGACTGAAGGTTGCCACCGAATTGCTTGAGAGCAGAGCCAGTGTTTGGTGGGAGAGTTTGAAGAGCGGATCCTATATACCTTGTTGACTTGGTTAGACTTTTAGCGGGAATTTGATGAGGATTATTTCACCCGATTTCACAAAGGTCAGAACCGCCAGGAATTCATGAGTTTGATCCAGGGTGGCAGGTCATTGACTAAATATGAGACAGAGCTAAAAGACTTAGCAAACGTCGTGTCTGAGCTGGTAGGCATTGAGGATGTGTTGTGCTCGAAGTTTGAAGCAGGCCTGAACTTTAACATCAAAGAAAGGATTACTGTCTCAAGAACCCAGCTTTTCAAGGAGGTGGTGACATAGCTCATAGGATAGAGAAGTTGGTTTTGGAAGGCAGATGAGTTTGAGAGAACATGGCTAAGAGAAGAGGCGTTGACATCGGTGAGTCTTTTAATAAGAGCAGGAATAAGAGTTCTTCTCGGGGTACTTCTTTATCTAGTTCCTTAAGGTTTCCTTCGAACCAATCTAGGAGACAGCAGAGTTCAGTACTTTCTCATAGTGGAGGGATCAGCGAGGGTGCTACCAGTGTGGTAATATCAATTATCCCAGGTGATCTTATATAGAGTTGAACCGTGACGATCCGGTTTCGACACCTGTTCTAGGCTATCCTAAGCAATCAAGGGGTACCCAGCCAACGATGCAGACCCAGGTCGTGACTACCAGATCAATGGCTTCTAGTAACAACCCTCAAATAGGAGTGCCACGTGAGCAGACTAAATCTCAGAAGAGGGTTTTTGCCATGACTAATGAAGAAGTTGAGCTCAAACTGAACGTGATCACATGTACCATGTCTATCTTTTAGCAATGATGAATTTGTATTGATTGATTCAGGGTTGGAGAGGTATTTTATCAATACTATGTTTGTTTGTCATACTGATAGAGCTTTATCCCCTCTGAGTTATGAGCTAGTAGATCAAACTCCTCTTAGTGAGGAGGTAGTTAGATGTTCCATGTTTCTAGGTTGTCCTGTACGAGTTGGTGAAGTTGTTGTGGAGGCAGATTTGATTCCTTTGGAGATCCAAGACTTTGAAGCCATCTTGGGAATGGATTGGTTTGATAGGTATCAAGGCTCCATTAATTGTTTTAAGAAGGAAGTAACCTTTCAACTACCTATTGAGACTCCAGTGGTTTTGGTGGGGGAAGGAAAACCCTTCTGACATATTTGATCTCGTTTCTTGAAGCTAGGAAGTTGGTGAGTAAAGGATGTTAAGTGTACCTTGCTCATATGGTAGATTCTAGGTTTGTGGAGAAAAAATTGAAACATGTACCGGTAGTGGAAGCATTTTCCGATGTGTTTCTTGAGGAGTTAACGGAAGTACCACCTGATAGGGGGATTGAGTTTGTTATTGAGCTGTTACCCGGTATGGCCCCAATTTCTAAAGAATCCTATAGGATGGTACCCACAGAGCTTAAGGAGTTTAAGGTTCAGTTGCAAGACCTCATGGACAAGGGTTTCGTTCGTCCCAGTGTGTCACCTTGGGGTGTACCAGTCCTCTTCGTGAAGAAGAAAAATGGTTCCTTGGGATTATATATAGACTACCGACAGCTCAATAATATGACCATTAAGATCAAGTATCCCTTGCAAAGGATTAATGACTTGTTTGATTAGTTGAAGGGGGCAAGTGTGTTCTCTAACATGGACTTGCACTAGGGATACCATTAGCTTAAGATTAAGGAGAGTGATGTGGTGAAGATGGCTTTCGCAATTGCTATGGTCACTTTGAGTTTCATGTCATACCATTCGGGTTAACAAATGCTCCTGTAACATTCATGGACTTGATGAGCAAAGTTTTCAGACCCTACTTAGATTATTTTGTGATTATATTCATTGACGGGATTTTGGTGTACTCACCTACGGAGGAGGACCATGTTAGGCATATGCGTGCTGTTTTGTAGACTCTTCGGGAGGACCACTTGTATGCCATGTTTTTCGAATGTGAGTTTGGCTTCACGAAGTTGATTGATATGATAGTGAGATATATCACCGAAATATGAATATTTGTCCTGGATATGGACTCTGTAAAATGATTTACTTGTATTACGTTACTGTTACACTTCGTGATGTTTTGTTGGTGATGGGGTTGGAACCCGCCTGTTGCAGTAGGAGGTCCCCACCGGCCAGGCTTGAGAGGTGGCATGGCGGACCCAGTTGATTTGTCAACTTCAGGTGGCACGTCGAGTCCTGACTGGATGAACATCAGGAGTTTGAAGTCACCACACGGCTCCAGTGGATCAACACCAAGGATATGAGTGTCTTGACTATTTTGAATTTAGTGCTGGCCACGTCTAGAGTTTGGAGGGATTTCTAGACCATTGTTCGATTGTTCGAAATGCACATTCCGTATTCTAAGAAAATAAATGTATTTATGTAAAGAAAATTTGTTTTGATGATGAACGAAGACTTTTATGATTTTAAACCTCATGATATGCTATGTCTATTAAAACCTCTTTGAACAAGTGGTTTTTCTATGCTATATATATATATATATATATATACTTGTGTATGTATGATGAGTGCATTTTATATAGATATATTTTCCATTGTATACCCGTGTTGCATGTTGCATAAGTATTTTTAGTAGTAATTCTCCCATTCCAATGCTATTTGAGGTATTTCTAGTTTTCTATGCAGATATCGAAGCCCCGAAGCAAGAAAAAACAATTTCGAGTGATTTTGGTAGCTAAGGGACTTAGAAGAAACCTTACCAAGCTAGGCACGGCCTCAACACGCCCGTGTTCCAAAGCGTGTAAGTCACAGGAGAATTCATAGCAATAAGCTTTGTTAACTCTATTAGAAGTCGCTACACTACAAACGAATTTTAGAGATGGTTTTCAAATCCTATAGAGACAGTTTTAACTCCTATAGTTTTAGTGTTGGTTTTCATCACCCTCTAAGCCACCTCGTATCAAACCAGCTCTATACTTTTGAGCCAGTTTCTACCAACCATTAGAGTAAAGTTTACCTATGAAAGTGGTTTCTAATAGCAAGTTAAGAGACGGTTATATCCATTGCGAAAAATTATTAGTTATTGAGGTAGTTATAACCGCCTCCATAGGTTAAAATTTAGGAAAATTATTTATAAGTCCCTGGATAGTTTCCATTTTCCTCTGCAGCCCCTCTGACTTTTGCACTTTCTCTGCAGTCCCTCCTTTTCACACGTAATACCTTTTAGTCCCTACCGTCAGAACCGTGAATGTATTTTTTTTAAAATGCCAAAAGTGCCTTTACTTTTCATTCCCGCCCAATCACATCAAGTATTCTCTAGAAAACTCTTCTTCATCATGTTCACTGTACTTCATCTTCATCTCCATCTTCATTCTATTTCTCCTCTTCTTCTTCTCTGTTCTCTCAGTGATCTTGTCGTCGTGCTGACAGATTAATCCGCAGGTAAGCACTGTCTGCATTAGGGCTCCATCATGTTGGTTTTTTTTTGTTTCTTTATCCAGAAATCGACGTCTACGCAGGTGTTAGTCACGATGGAGACATTTTGTGGTGTTGCTCGCTTCAAATCGAAGGACGGCTACTACAATTCGCGGTCCTGACAGCCTGGGAGGTTGTTGTCACAGAGATCTGCGAGCGATGGGCTTTGGATCCATCTCGAGTCGTTGTGAAGTTTGCGATACCGGACGAGTACAGCACAGTTTGCCCAATTGAGTCAGATGTGGATTTCCAACGCATGTGCCACATACATCATACCTTCAAGAAGAATGTGGTGGACATCATCGATGCTGTTGATAACATCTCCTTTTCACATGAAGTAAGTGGGGTAGCGGAAACAGTCAATAACATCTCCTTACCATCCACGTAATTCAGCAACAAAGATAGCTTTTACTATGTTCGTGTGTATTGTGTATTACTGCTGATTTCCCGTAGTTGAATACGTTTCCTGCGTAACATATTGCTTTTCTGTGTAATCTATTACCTTCCTGTGTATTATATGGATTTACTTTGTATTACATTGATTTTCTGTGTAATATACTATGTTTCTGTGTAGTATATGTCTTTTTTGTGTAATATATAGTTTTCCTGTGTACAATAATGCTTTCTTGTGTATTCTGTGAAATATTGCGTTATATTGTGTGTTATATTGCGTTTTCTGTGAAATATTCGTGATTTACCTTACTTGCTGCCATCCGGAGGGAGTCAATCTCAGAAGGCATGAATGCGGACATGGAGACGTTCTTGTCCCAACATCGTCCCGCAGGTGCGCTCAGTATTACTTCATGTTCACAAACATCTGATGGCTTCACATTGCAAGTAGGGCACCAGTTCGATGCTGTTGATAAGTTCAAGGATGCCTTGCGCAGCCATGCAATAATTAACAATTTCGACTTTACATTCATAAAGAACGACAGACTTCGCACGACTGTGAGGTGTGCTTCTCCGAATTGCCAGTGGCGTGTCCAAGCATCGAAAGAGAAGAACGATGAATCTTTCGGAGTGAAGACAATGCGAGGGACGCATACTTGCGCGGGGGGGGGCATCGAGACAACAGTCCACCCAAAAGCTAGCAAGAAGTGGGTCGGCGACCGTATTATGCGGAGACTAAAAGAACGGCCATTGTATCGGACCATCGAAATACAGAAAGACATCCTTCGTGGACACGGCGTGCGCTTACCATACAATGTGCATGGATTGGTAAGGAGGTCGCCCGGTCCGCCATTCATGGCAGTGAGGTGAGCAGCTACGATTTGTGGTTGTGGTACGCCGATAAACTGGCTCAGACGAATCCCGGTAGCGTTGTCACAGTTGACAAGGATGGAGAGCTATTTAAACGTGCTTTCTTCTCTTTTCGGGCTTCTTTAGTCGGTTTCAAAAAGGCGTGCAGACCATTGTTATTTGTTGATGGAACTCACTTGCTCGGCAAGTACGGCTGGATTCTACTGGGGGCAAGCGGCAAAGATTTGAACGAAGGCTTCTTCCATATGGCATTTGCGATTGTTGACAATGAAACTGAAGATAATTGGACCTGGTTTCTTCCCAAACTCGGTGAGGCAATATACGGTGAAGGCGATTACTCCGAAATTATTACATTTGTATCGGATCGGTCGAAGGGTCTTATAAACACGATTGCGAGAGTGTTCCCGTCATCACCGCATGGGTATTTCCTACGACATTTTGGAGGAAAACTTCATGAAAGCGAATGCTAAAGTTGGCAAAACGTTGCGAGAGCAATGTTGGCCTATAATTGTCAAAATTGCGTACTGATGAGTGCATTTCATATATATGTATTGCATGCTTCACCCTCATCATTATTGAATATTTTGGCTTTAATTCTCTAAGTACAGTGCTATTTGAGGTATTCGTTGTTTGTCATGCAGATATCAAAGTCCTGAAGCAAGAAGAAGTGTTTTGGAATAATTTTAGAAGCTAAAGGACTTAGAAGAAACCTCATCAAGCTTAACACGGCTTGAGCACGCCCGTGCTGTACCCCGTGCAAAGTGCAGGAGAATTCAGCCAAAAATCAGCACAGCCTGAGTTCGCTGAGCACGGTCGTGCAAACCTCAGCACGGCCTAAGCACGCCCGTGCTGTTGCCCGTGCAGATTACAGGAATGTGAGTTTTCTGCACTGCTTGAAGCACGGCTTCAACACGCCCGTGCTCACATCGAGAAGACATTAAAACCCTAGAAACTCAGTTTCTAAGTGGACTTTTGGTAGGCGAACAAAGGGAGAAAGAAACGGAGAGCTTTGGGGGTTCATCCTCCTCTTCATCAAGGGAATGCTAAGCTTATGGTAGGCCGATCGGGAGAAGATTGGACGGCATTGTTAGATCCTTCAACAACCACAATGATGCAAGAAATTAGGGAGTTTTCAACTTCTTGTCTTTCAATTTCTTTGGCATTGTACTTGTTGTTTGTTATCATGAGGGGCTAAACTCTTAAGGGTGCCCCGGGGATGTTTGTATGACGTTGTAGCTTGAACTCTTTATCTTTATTTGCGGCATTTATGAGTATCTTGTTCCCTTCATTAAATCTGAGCTATTGGTTATTTTGTGTGTTGTTTAGTGCTTGATTGCTTGGAAGTTAGGTTCTCTTATCTAGGTTTGTAAATCACAATTGATAGTTACAAGCAGTGAGAGCGCAATTTAGAGCATCATCAGCGCTAGAAACAACACCCTTATAGCATAGCTAGGTTTAGAACTGAAGATACCTCTGATAAGTGCCGAAAAAGCCGAGTTAGTGAACGTCGGAAATCCAACCCCGGGGCCCCATCTCCTCCATCGAGTCAAACCTCAAATCTTCCCTTAGTGAAATTCCCTTCCCTTAACCTCCTTGAAGTTAATCGAGAGTCAATTCCATCATCTTCTGTCTGGTTAGATATTAAGCAGGACGTTAGTATTAGAAGATATACCAGTCCCTATGGATTTGACTACCCAACCTAAAGGGTACACTTTACTACTTGTGCGACCCGTGCACTTGCGGATACGCAAGGGGCGTACCACGTACGCTTACACATATAAAGAGCTTGACGATGCCGTTTACGAGCTGGCAATGACATCGCCAGAGGCCCATGAATGGTTACTGTATAAGTCGGACATAAATCACTGGGCTAATTATTTATTTAAGGGTATGCGGTGGTGTGAGATGTACTCCAACGTTGCGGAGTCATTTAACGCCTGGGTCAAAGAGGCCCGCCATCTCCCGGTTACAAGCATGGTTGACTCGATAAGGTCAGCTTTCACATGTGACATTCTTCAGTTCCTGTTTTCCATTCTGTAATGTTTGTTTAATATTTGACATTATGGTGTAATATATTAGCTTTCTGTATAACATACTACGTTCTTGTGTAATATCGTATGTTTCTGTGTACCATACTACGTTCCTATGTAATATATTATGTTCCTGGGTAATATACTATTTTCCTGGGTAATATATTATGTTCCTGTGTACTATACTAACTTCCTGTGTAATATATTACACGCTTGCATAATAGTTTACGTTTCAGTATAATATTTGTTTTTGATGTGTTATACTTACCTGTGTAATTGTTTCACACACAAGACTAAGTGAGTGTACGTGTATTCTCACAGGTTCAAGCTTATGAATATGATTGCCGACAGATGCGTACAATCAAAGGAGTGGGATACGACACTATGTCCACAGATACACAAAAAACTCGAACAGATTATTGAAGATAGCAGGTTCTTAAGGGTTGGACGTTCAACCCCTGACACTTACGAAATAGTTGACAACGACAATAATTCAGTCAGTCTTCAACAGCGGAAGTGTTCTTGCAGAAAATGGGAAACCCATGGGCTCCCATGCAAGCACGCATGTGCGACGATCATGTAAACAGACACTAACGTGCACAGATACATTGCAGATTACTTCACAGTGGAATGCTACCGACGTGCGTATTCTGAACCTATATATCCAATCCCCGACATAGACAAACAATCTGACGAGAACCGAGAACTGCGAATTCGGCCGCCAATCTCCAGAAAACGGCCCTGTCGTCCACGAAGGAAACGAATCGAGTCACAGGGATTTGAAGTCCGCGATTTACATTGTAGTCGGTGCCACGAACCTGGCCATAATCGTCGTTCATGTAACTCGGTCATAGTGGACTGATTTATTGAAGACCTACTTTTTTTGTTGACGAAAGTTTTTTTAAAATGTTTTTTCACCGCTAGCTATGTATTATACTTATCTAACTGTGTAAACCTGGTACATTCCTGTGTAATATACATTATTACCTGTGTAATATATATCTTATCTGTGTAATATACATCTTATCTGTCTAATATACATTTTATCTGTGTAATATACTATATTATCTGTGTAACAAATACTGGCATCTGTGAAGTGTACATCATTAACTGTGTAATATATTCATTATCTGTGTAATATACATCATTATAGGCAGGGCCAAGATGCACGTATATATTAAGGCTAATGATATTAAGTAGATTACATGTCCACAAGGGTTACGACATAACTATCCAGTCATTCTATTACATGTAATGTTTGACATGAATTGTTAAATTGTTCAGTTTTGGGGGTTACTTCGTCTTCTGTGCCTTGTACTTATTCAACTCCAAGGGCGATGGCCGCTTGCAACCTTGTGGGTTCGTTGTATACCCAAGTCTGCTCGTCGTCATCTGTGCCTTGTCCTTGTGCAGCGTCGTTATGCCCTGACTCAACGTCTTTCTGTAGCTTGTCCATTGTAGTGGCCTCCTGGCGAACACCGTCGAGCAATATCCGCGCGATGTATTGAAGACGTAGGAATGGGACTGATGAGTGCATTTCATATATATATATATATATATATATATTTTATACTTTACCCTCATCATTATTGAGTCTTTTGGCTTTAATTCTCCCAATTCAGTGCTATTTGATGTATTCTTGGTTTTCCATGCAGATATCGAAGTCCTGGAGCAAGAAGAAGTGATTTGGAATGATTTTAGAAGCTAAAGGACTTGGAAGAAACCTCATCAAGGTCAACATGGTCTAAGCACGCCCATACTATACCCCGTGCAGATTGCAGGAGAATTCAGCCAAAGTCAGCACAGTTTGAGTTCGCTGAGCACGGTCGTGCAAACCCTCAACACGCCCTAAGCACGCCCGTGCTGTACCCCGTGCAGATTATGGGAATTTGAGTTTCAAGAGTTTTATTTGGCCGTAATCTGCACGGCTTCAACACGCCCGTGCTCACATCGGGAAAACATTAAAACCCTAAAAACTTAGGTTTTTGAGGGACTTTTGGTGTGCGAACTAAGGGAGAAGGAAGGAGAGAGCTTTGGGGGTTCATCCTCCTCTTCATCAAGGGAATGTCAAGCTTATGGTAGGCCGATCGGGAGGAGACTTTTCAACATTGTAGATCCTCAGACAACCACAAGGATGCAAGATATTAGGGAGTTTTCAACTTCTTGTCTTTCAATTTCTTTGGCATTGTACTTGTTGTTTGTTGTCATGAGGGGCTAAACTCTTAAGGGATCCCCGGGGTGGTTTGTATGGCGTTGTAGCTTGAACTCATTTTCTTTACTTGCAGCTTTTATGAGTGTCTTGTTCCTTTTATTAAATCAAAGTTATTGGCTATCTTGTGTGTTGTTAAGTGCTTGATTGTTTGGTAGTTAGGTTCTCTTTTCTAGGCTTGTGAATCGTTATTGATCGTTGCAAGCAATGAGAGTTCAATTTAGGGTTTGGCAGCGCTAGAAGCAACATTCTTATAGCATAACTAGGTTTAGAACTGAAGACATCTATGATAAATACTGAGAAAGACTGAGTTAGTGAACGTCAGAAATCCAACCCCGGGGCCCCATCTCCTCCATCGAGTCAATCCTCAACTTTCCCTTAGTGAAGTTTTCCTTCCTTAATCTCTTTAAATTCAACCCAGAGTCAACTCCATCTTTCCCTGTTGGTTAGATATTAAGCAGAACGTTAGTATTGGAAGTTACACCAGTCCCTGTGGATTCGACTACTAGACCCTACGGGTACACTTTACTACTTGTACGACCCGTGCACTTGCGAATACGCAAGGGGCGTATCAAGCTTTTGGCGCCGTTGCCGAGCACTAGCAACTTCTGAGAATTCGGACAGTCTTAGTACTCTAACCGTTTCATTTTGCTTTTAGTTTCATTTCTTTTGTTCTTGTTTTACTCGTATTCTTTTATTTGTTCTTTTGTTTCTATTTGTGTACTTAAACTGTTTATTATTTTTCTTTTGCATTAAGCCTGAAAGTTCATATCTCATTTCTTTCTTTCGGTTATTGTGCAGGTGTAGTGTATGACCCGGGGGAATCCCTCCCATCTAGCGTCTCCAGATCCAGACATTGAACGGACATTTCATCGGAGACAGCGGCATGTTCATTTAAGCGAAACCGGATCAGTGGAAGTAAGCTTAGAGGTGAATCAAGAAGAAAATATGGCTTTAAATCAGAGAAGTATATCTGACTATGCTCGGCCTAATCTAGAGGGATCTGGGTCTAGTATTGTGGGACCCCCAGTCGCGGCCAACAACTTCGAGCTGAAGCCCAATTTTATTCAAATGGTGTAACAGATGTGCCAATTTGATGGCTTCCCAGATGAGGACCCATATGCTCATCTTGCAACTTTCCTAGAAATTTGTGACACCTTCAAGGCGAACAATGTGTCTGAGGATGCGGTTTGTCTTCGATTGTTTCCGTTCTCTGTGCGAGGGAGGGCCAAGCAATGGCTAAGTTCCTTGCCAGCGGGTTCTATTACAAGCTGGGAACAGTTGGCCGAGAAATGTTTGACCAGATATTTTCCACCAGCCAAGATCACCAAGCTTAGAAGTGACATTTTCTCATTCCGGCAAGCAGAATCTGAGAACCTGTATGATACTTGGGAACGGTACAAGGAATTGTTGAGGAAGTGCCCGCAACATGGAATAGTGGAATGGATGCAAATCCAAATATTTTACAATGGATTGAATGTGGCCACCAAGCAGATGTTGGACGCCGCAGCAGGAGGCTCCTTGTGCAGTAAGAGACCCGATGAGGCACAAAATTTGATTGAAAACATGGCCTCCAATGGATATCAGTGGAGCTCTGAAAGGAACAAGCCCGTAAAAACAGCTGGACTTTATGAGGTTGATGTTCTCACCACCTTAGCGGCACAGGTCGAAGCTATTTCTAAGAGACTGGACACGATGCAGATTCAGGCTTCGACACAAGGCGACAGTCAGGACAGTTGGGCCAGTCAAGCAGGGCCCAGTTACTCATCAGAAGAGGTTCAGGTGACCGAACAAATAGATTTCATCAGTCAAAATCAACGGTATGCGAACAACCCTTACAGCAACACATATAATCCTGGGTGGAGGAATCACCCTAACTTTTCTTAGAAAGATCAGAATCAGGGGCAGCAGCGCCCCCTTCAGCAACAACAGCAGCAACAAACCCAGCCTCGATTCTCGAGGCCTTCAACACCAGAATAGAAAGGATCTCCTATTGAAGCTCTCCTTGTTCAGTACATCCAGGCCAATGATGCCCGAATCACAGGGCATGAAGACATGATGAGGAACCAACAAGCCTCCTTACAGAACCTTGAGCGTCAGGTTGCACAGATTGCCAAGACGCTTGCTGAACGACCCCAGGGTGCTCTACCGAGTAACACGGAAATCAATCCCCGGGAGTCCCTCAAGGCAGTCACTTTGAGGAGTGGCAAGGAACTTGAATCTCCACCTCCACAAGCACAGCAAGAGTTTCGACGTGAATTAGAGGTGGAAGTCTAGGAGAAAGATTCAGGGTCAAGCTCAGGGATGAAGGCTAAGGGCAAAGAGAAAGACTTGGTAGCATAATACAAGCCTACTTTACCCTATCCAGCAAAACTTAAGAAGGACCAACAACAGGCATAGTTCAAGAAGTTTCTGGAGATGTTTAAGACATTGCACATCAATGTTCCATTTGTGGAAGCTCTCTCCCAGATGCCGAAATATGCCAAGTTCCTCAAGGAATTGTTGACTAATAAGAGGAAATTGGAAGCAGTGTCGATGGTCACTTTGAGTGAAGAATGTTCCGCCATCATCTCAAATAAAATTCCAAAAAAGGAAAAAGATCCAGGAGGTTTTATCATTCCATGTACAATTGGAGGAATGATGGATGAAAAAGCGTTGGCTGACTTAGGAGCAAGCATCAATCTCATGCCATTGAAGATTTTTCAGAAGCTAAGGTTAGGGGAACTCAAGCCAACTCAAATGACGCTCCAGTTTGCTGATCGCTCCACCCGCCAACCTTTGGGAATTGTTGAGGACATTTTGGTGAAGGTAGATAAGTTCATATTCCCAATAGATTTTGTTGTCCTGGATTTGGATGATCGAGCTGAGGTTCCTCTGATTTTTGGACGACCATTCTTAGCCACTTCGCAAGCGATCATTGATGTAAAGGATGGTCGACTGACTTTGAGAGTGGGAGATGAGGAAGTGGTATTCAAGCTGAAGGAAGCTATGAGACACCCCATGCCCTTTAACGATTCTTGTTATTTTCTTGATGCTACTAAGGATGTTATTTGTGATTGTGTGCAGGAAATTTGGCAAAAGGATCATCTTACTGAATTGCTAGGGGCGGGTCCTCCAGATGAAGAACTCACAGACCAAGTAGAAGACGTCGCTGCTACACCATCGACCACTGGTTAACCAGCAATGAAGGCTAAGAGAAGAAAAAGCAAGGTATCAAAGGCCCAGACATGGTGGCAGAAGGTAGAGGAGAGGAAGAAACAACAAGCCTCTACCCCCGAAACATAGTCCTGCTAATGTCCTCAGTTTTGGTGAGGCATTTTTGATTAATTCTTTACCTTCTTTACTGGACTGTTGTTCTGCAGCGAGCGAAGAAAGAAGGTATGTCTTTGAACCCTCTTGAGAAGAGACTAGACCCGTCAAGCTAGTGACGTTAAAAGAGCGCTTATCGGGATGCAACCCGATTGGTTTCATTTTTTTTTTGTTGTCTTTGTTGCAGTTGTTTGTTTTGTATGTTTTTGTATTTTTGTCGTGTTTTGAATAGAGTCCGGAGTGTTTTTCTTTATGAGGGAAGGTTTCAGGCCCAACATGGGCCTAACAACCCCGTACTGATGGGGGTGCAATTCACAGGTTTTTAAGGTTTTATCATTTCTGAACAACACGGGGAGAAGCACGGCCGTGATGTGACCATGCTGAAGTCCCTAGCACGCTGCCCGTGAACACGGCACGGACGTGCCATGTTCTTCGTTTCTGTTTAATTTTTTTAGAACGGGCACAACACGGCCGTGTTGAGGGCTTGTTCGGTGCGCCGGATCGTCTTCCACGAGTTTTTTCTTTTAAAATCCGGTCGTTCGCCTTTCTTCTTCACTTTCACTGTGTGTTCCTCCTTTCTACCCTCAATTTTCTTGCGGTTTCGCGCTCATTTGCGGGGTTTACAGATTTGTTGGAGTTCACCGTTCGTATTTTTATGTTCGCCGATATTGTGGTAAGTCGACAAACCCTAATCATTTAATCTTTTCAATCCATTATTTTCTTGCCTTGAATCGTTGTGTAAACGTTTAATTTAGTATGTAGAGGCATCTAGGGTGAATTTCAAGGACTTTAAACATTATTTTGCCGTCGAGTTCCATGCCCAGCGTCGGCGGGGACGACGCAGGATTTGGTCAACACGGGCGTGCTTCCTTAAGCACGCCCGTGCTCTTGGCCAGATCTCTAATTGCATGCCAGCTCGGGCGTCAACGTTTAGCACTCCCGTGTTCCATATAAACCCCATTTTGAAATTAACACGAGTGTGCAACTTTCAACACGCCTGTGCAATTCGTTGTTCCTAATTGATAAATCTTTGATTTTGCAGATCATGCCGAGGAAGGCTACTACATCAGGCCCTTCTTCAAAGAGGGCTCGCGGGGAGTCGTCGACCCCAGCTGCTCCTTCTGCGCTCACTTTTGGCACTCCGATCCATCAGGAGTGCTACGACCGCTTGAGTACTAAGCGGTTTCGCGAGATGCGGTGCATCGACTGGAAGTTCTCCGCGAGGTGGGCCTCGAGGCGGACGTGCGTCGATATCTCGGCGAGGGCGCCTGGACGCGGCTTCTTGCCATCACCGACCCAGCTTACCGGGAGCTATCTTTGGAGGTCCTCGCGACCTTCGAGATACCCCGAGGACCTGTCAGCTACCACCGCGCCGGCACAATTTAGTTCCAAGCGTTCGGCGAGCTCCACCGAATGAGTCTGACGGAGTTCTCCGTCAGACTGGGCTTGTCTGATGAGGAGTTCACCATGACTCCAGAGTACGACGCCATCCTCGTCGCCCGACCACCCGGTGAGTCCGAGGAGGGCTGTTGGCAGCGTCTGAGCACGGATCGGGCATATGACCCTAGCCGATCCAAGGCCTCGTCTCTTCGCCTCCGAGCTCTCAGGTACATTCATTTTATCCTCAGCCATTCGATCACAGGGCGGGGAGACAGTACAGAAGTCGTTAGTCGCCGCGACTTCGACTTCCTGTTGAGCATGCTGGACGGATTCCATATGCACCTCGGCTACGAGCTGGCTTTTAGCATCCAGCATCAGGGACAGGATTCCCGGGTGGGCGCCATCTTCTGCGGGTCCTACATCAAACGTCTGACTCGAGGGATGGGACTCCAGGCGGGCACCCATGCGATGCGGATGGTGGGTGGCGTGCTACCTGTCTCCGTCGACAGGCTCCGCGCGATGGGGATGATGCGATCCACATCCACCTCCCAGGGTCCTAGATATCAGGCTCCCTCTGCAGCTAGTGTCCCTGATTCTCCTGATGCCGCCGGACCATCATCTCCTCGCACCCCACGCGCTCGCGCTTCCACCCACATCCCCGACTCACCCTCAGCTGGTTCTCCCTCCTTCCGGTGCTGGATGATCCGGAGTATGCAGCGGTTGGCCTGTCACCTCGACGTCACCCTGTCTCCACCTCCACGCCGTGCTGCTGGACCCTCTACATCTAGGAGTGTGGGAGTCGACACCACCGACCTTCCTTCGGAGTCTGATTCCGATTCTGAGAGCTCCGGTTTCTGATGTTCTGTTTGTGTTTACTTTGTTTTCGGTGTACTTTGATTTTACTGTTGTCGTCTTTTGTTTTTCTTGAGTCAGTTAGCAAGGGGAGTCCCCTACTAAACTGATCTCTTTTTAGTGTGATCTTTGTTCTTTTGTTTATTTTCTTTCTCTAATGCTTGCATTTCTACCTCAGGATTGATGAATATTTATCTTGCTGGTTGTCTCAAATGGATCCTCCCTAACTGGCGATCAACATACACTTGTGTGCCATGGAATCCTTCTTCGGCACATCTCCCTTACCTTGGTCATAATTCCCCAACTCACTTCCCTTTTACTTGAAATTTTTTGTTCTATGCCTTGCATGTTAAATCTTTAAACATTGAGGACAATGTTTCATTCAAGTGTGGGGGAGGGTTGTATACTTGTGTTTTAATATATTTAGATGTTGTGCATGACTTAGGATGATCTATGAAATTTTTGGTAGAGAATTGCTAAGGTAGGAGTTTTTGACCATACTAGGGCAGTTTTGTTGAACTTAAAGTTTTATTTTGCTCTTACTTTGGAAACCCTAATCCGAACACTTAGCTTTTGTTGTATCGTCACTCTGTTAGAGGAAGGGCTAGTTGTAAAGCTTGTGATACAATTAGTTGTCGACTCCAAACTCAGATAATAAAAGCTAGAATACTAGAAGAAATGTAAAAAAAAGAATGAGAAAAAGAAAAGATTTGTGACAAGTCGGACTCCATTTTTGATGCCCTGTCAATTTTTGTGAGAAAGATGGTAGAAAGAGCTATCACTTTAGAAAAAGCGAAAGCCACACTTGAGTAGTCGGATCTTAGGCATCACAAATGTCATTTTTGATGACATACCAGGTGAAATGGCTACCTCTAGAGTGTATGAAGCTACTACCCAGTTTAGGAGTCAACGTTGAAAAAATGAAAAGTAATAGCTTGCACTAGACCCCACTCAAGAACAGTTTTGACATACTCCAGAAGGCGACACACACACACGGTAGTACGGAGTAAGAGTAAAATCTTTCATAAGCTTTCAATTGACTAAGACGCTAGTTCTTAGAGACTCTATAAGCTTCAGTAACTCTCTTAATTCGTTGAGATCAGAGGTCATGCACTCATCACTTTATCAGGGGATTACGGCTGCTTGAGGACAAGCAACAATTCAAGTTTGGGGGTATTTGATGAGTGCATTTCATATCTATATATTTTATACTTTACCCTCATCATTATTGAGTCTTTTGGTTTTAATTCTCCCAATTCAATGCTATTTGATGTATTCTTGGTTTTCCATGCAGATATCGAAGTCCTGGAGCAAGAAGAAGTGATTTGGAATGATTTTAGAAGTTAAAGGACTTGGAAGAAACCTCATCAAAGTCAACACGGTCTAAGCACTCCCGTGCTATACCCCGTGCAGATTGCAGGAGAATTCAGCCAAAGTCAGCACAGTCTGAGTTCGCTGAGCACGGTCGTGCAAACCCTCAACACGCCCTAAGCATGCCCGTGCTGTACCCCGTGCAGATTACGGGAATTTGAGTTTCAAGAGTTTTATTTGGCCGTTATCTGCACGGCTTGAAGCACGACTTCAACACGCCCGTGCTCACATCGGGAAAACATTAAAACCCTAAAAACTTAGGTTTTTGAGGGACTTTTGGTGTGCGAACTAAGGGAGAAGGAAGAAGAGAGCTTTGGGGGTTCATCCTCCTCTTCATCAAGGGAATGTCAAGTTAATGGTTGGCCGATCGGTAGGAGACTTTTCAACATTGTAGATCCTCAGACAACCACAAGGATGCAAGATATTAGGGAGTTTTCAACTTCTTGTCTTTCAATTTCCTTGGCATTGTACTTGTTGTTGGTTGTCATGAGGGGCTAAACTCTTAAGAGATCCTCGGGGTGGTTTGTATGACGTTGTAGCTTGAACTCATTTTCTTTACTTGCAGTTTTTATGAGTGTCTTGTTCCTTTTATTAAATCAAAGTTATTGACTATCTTGTGTGTTGTTTAGTGCTTGATTGTTTGGTAGTTAGGTTCTCTTTTCTAGGCTTGTGAATCGTTATTGATCGTTGCAAGCAGTGAGAGTTCAACTTAGGGTTCAGCAGTGCTAGAAGCAACATTCTTATAGCATAACTAGGTTTAGAACTAAAGACATCTCTGATAAATACTGAGAAAGACCGAGTTAGTCACCATCAGAAATCCAACCCCGGTGCCCCATCTCCTCCATCGAGTCAATCCTCAACTTTCCCTAGTGAAATTTTAATTCCTTAATCTCTTTAAATTCAACACAGAGTCAACTCCATCTTTTCCTGTTAGTTAGATATTAAGCAGAACGTTAGTATTGGAAGCTACACCAGTCCCTGTGGAGTCGACTACCCGACCCTACAGGTACACTTTACTACTTGTACGACCCGTGCACTTGCGGATACGCAAGGGGCGTATCAGGGACGTTCGGCTCGGAGACGTCGTGCGTTTCGTTATCAAGGATCTGCTCCATGTAACGAATCAGGAAGACCGAGCAATCTACACTACCAGATTATTGTTGCGGGCAGGACCGGACATGCATCATTGGTAGTGCCTTGAAGGGATTCCCGCCAGTGTTTACTTCGATGACGAACTCGAACAGCTCCCGCTAGAAACCGAGAAAGACTAGTGCGTTAGTGTATTGCCAGTGTATAACTAACCTTTGTTGTACAGATTTAACTTACCATTTCTATAGCGTCGTCATCATACGTCTTAGATTGAAGGGAAGAGTAATGCATATAAGTCTGCCCTGTAATGTCGAGGACGAGTAGATGATAATGCCCATGGAGGATGATGGGCATAAGAATCAATTCCGCGGTCTTATGACCGAAGATGACGTCCTCCATCATGCATAACGCCTGGTCGGCTACGTATTCCGACTTCCGCATCACAAGGACGAGAAGTAACGTGATAATCGCACGCCGTTTATGCGCGTTGGGATTTGTCATCAACTCCTCACACAACATTAGGACGAGCACAGTGACCACGTCGTCGAGCACTTCTTCCTTCCCTTCAAGCAAGATAAAGAGGTTGTGACGGGTTGTGTACCCATAGTCATCCCTCCAGACGACCGAACTGCAACATAAACAGATAGAATATTATCTTACACAGGAATTACAATTATTGCACATTAACTAGATATATTACATGGAAACGACCAATAATACACATAAACTATAGATAATACACAATAAAGGTAAATATTACACAGCAACTATGTAGCTTACATCAAAAATGTAAATATTACACATCAACAAAACATGTCACATAGAACATATCCATGTTACTCAGAAAACATGCAATGTTACACATAAAGCTATAATATTAAACGGAACATACACCCATAACACAAAATAGCATATCTTATTCAGGAACGAAATATCTAAAATACGTACGAAAGAAGGACGACATTACCTGTCGACACGTGTGTTCAAGTATGGATCAATCGCAACCTGTTCAAGTTGATTAAGCCTTGCAAAGCCAGGATATGTCTTCTTCTTTGGCATGAAATCAGACCTTGCCGGGATTTGTAACTCGGTATACGGCCGAGTTTTCGGCTTGGGATCGTACGGTATGATCGCAAGTTGTTCTTCTGCATCCTTCGTAACACTCTTCCTCTTCCCACTGGAAAGTGTTTCAAGTAGAATATCAACGGCTTGCATCGCCGCGGGAATAAATCGTCCGATGAGTCGGATGACTGTGCCAATGGGGAGGGACGCTTTTTCCCGCGGGTCGTCGGTGCCCGGCCTCTGGCCATTTTCCTTGGCTACGGCACTGTCTGCGTGTCGTCCGACTCCTCGGACAACTGTATGCGTGTGGGGGCCTGTTTCTGTGACCGACCGCTCATTAGGGGCATTTCCCTTGGTGGGGGCTTCGCTCGTGGTGCCCTTTTAGGAGGGGCCCTCTTCGCTGGGCCATTCTTCGTTGTAGCCCACTTTTGGGGAAGCCGATCGGGTCCTTCATCACTAGGTCATTCTTCAGCGGGGCCCTCATCACTTGGGCCTTCTTTGGTGAATCGCTCTGGTAGGGGTGCCTCCTCAGTTGCATCTTTTACGTCACCGGCGGCCATTGACGTGTCTACTTCTAAAGCGGCCGGCGACGCATCCAACTGGGCTTCTGCTGGACCAACGGTCGGCACCTCAGGCTCCCGAGATTCCCTGCTAGCCTATGCTGGCGCTGGAGATGTTATCTTGGCGGTGTGACCACGAATAACCTTCCGAACATTCCGTTTGAATGGCGTACCTGACCGAGGACGGGTAGCTGACGGACGACCTCTTCATTCGGGTTGACGTCTGCCTCTTCCACCGCCGACGTCCGCTCATGTGGCACATCTCGCCGAGCATCTCTGGCATCGCGCTAGTCCATATGAGCCCGCAACACACTAAACTCGGCAAGAAGAAGGTGGAGTAAACCTCGGACATCATCATCACCGCTAGAGTCGTCGTCAGGCCTGTCAGTCATCTCGGCCGCCAACTGACGGCGAGACCTTTTTGGGACATTGGTTTGGGGGGAGTGGTCCCCACCCCGTTTCCCAACTGGTCGTCGGCTTCTCTGCTTTCGCAGGTCTTCTTCTTCTTCGGCTGTTTGGCCTCTTTTTTTCTTTGTTGCTGCCTCCTCGACGGTGAAGGCCGTCGGGCTCTCTTTGTTGAATCGCCAGTTTGAGCCCCTTGTACAGTTGCACGGCTAACAAGTGCCATTTCTTCATCGTTGCCAGGAACAAGGTCAGCGAACTGCGAAGGATTCAAAAATAAGATGTCAGCCTAAAAATCGTACATTACACAGAACAAGCATATGTTACACAGGAAGTTAAAATATTACACAGAACATGCACTATTTTACACAGGAAGGTAATATATTACACATAACATACTTATTATACACTGAAACATAATATATTACACAGAACATTCAGGATTCTACACAGAACGGTACTATAGTACACAGTAAATCTGTATATTACACAGAAACATACAATAATACACAGAAAACAACAATATTACACATAAAGCAAGAATATCAACAAGAAATAACAACCAATTAGACATTCAAAAGATTAGAAGAGAACTCGCCTATTTCCCTTCCAGGGATTTCAAAAGCGTATCAATTGATGTCGACTTCGTGAATGTGCTTTCCCTGTAACACAGTATACGGGGTGTCTTACCAACGCGTTGTTTCTTCACGCTGCCGGACACCTCGTAGAACCATACAATGAGGCCGACCGAGCACCCTTTCAGGTATCTGGTGCTGTTGATCTTCCCTTGGCAGCGCAGCTGTACCCGTGCGGTAGTCTCAGGAAGATCATCCATCACCCATCTGTAGATGGCATGCGCCCAGGCGTAGTCGCCGATAGTGTCTAAGTTGTCGGCGTACCTGGCCAGGAAGGTGGGCGCATTTAGAGAGGTGTTGGGGAAGAAGATTGTGCTCATTAAGAATACCACGAGGAGCTTCATGAAAGTCTCCTCCGTTCCAGCCTTCCCGCTGACAAGTCTGAACAAGTTTTTTTTTATAGCATCGCGATGCCGGTTGTGTAACTTGTTCAGATAAGAAAGCTCAAACTCAGAGACTCCCTCCTCTCCCTCATTACGAGGTGTCACGCAGCGTGAAGAAACAGTGTGCATCGTATATACGAAGCAGTGCGTCCAGAACCCCCCTTTCTTGCCCATGTTAGGGACGCCCATTATGAGGGCGACGTCCTCGGGCCTGAACTGAAGCATGCTCTCTCCAATCTTGATCCTTTCGGTTCGTGCATCGTATATACAGAGCAATGCGTCCAGAACCCTCCTTTCTTGGTCCACAGCCGACAGGTCCATCAGGTGCGCAAAAGGGGTCTGCCGGAGTAACTTCCAGTGGGTGTTGTTCATAACTTTTTTCAATCCCTGTATCGTATCCACAACAGGGGCCAGATAACACCTACCGTTGACTAGAGTTCCAGCCATTTCTGTATTCAGTTCAAATTACACAAAACGATCAGATGTTACACCGAAAATTGATATGTTACACAGGTAGACAATAAATTACACAGAAAGTCCAAAAACCCCCAACTAATACACAGAAACGTCGGTCGACTTCTCCTTACCCAACTTTTTCTTACCTTTTTCGATTGTTTTTTTATTGCAGGAAGTCTCGCGAGTGTTTGCAAAAGGCCGAGAGTGCGAAGACGGACATATGGCAAGTCAGTCGTAGGCGAAATAGATTGAAACAGAAGAGAGTTGTAGGCGCAAGATGGAGAAGAAGAAACAGAAGAAGAAACAAAAGAGCCGCTTGAACGGTTTCGCCCGGTGGGTTATCTCAACCGTTCGGCGGTTCCCAAAAGCATTGAGGGTATTCTCGACATTTCCACGCCATTTTTTTGAAACTTGAGCAAAGGTCAAAAAAGACATTTCCACTCCACGTTAGCTTCATCGTAACGACCGTTTCACATTTTTGGATTTGAAGGGAAATAGATTGAAAAGGAAGGACTAAATAGAAAAGTGAAACCTTTCAGGGACCATCCGGGAAACTGCAAACTTGTGGTGGACTTATAAGTAATTATCAGTAAAAATTTTCAAATTTTTTTCTAATTATTTAAGAGGTGGTTATAACCGTCTCTTGAAATTATAAGCAATAGAAGCTTTTATAACCGTCTCAAAAGCTAATAAATTCTAAATTAGTCATGGTTTTAGAGGCAGATATAACCGCCTCAAAAACAAATAATTTTTACTTTTAGAGACAGTTATAACCACCTCTAAACTTTATGTGCTGAATTTTAATTTATTTTTCAACTAATAACAAACAACTATTCCATAAATCTAAAAGAACAAATATTTGAACACAATTATAAGTATCTTAGGTTAACTCTATAGATTTTTATTGATGGGTCATGAGCTGAAGTACAATGTATTATGCTTAATTGCAAAATGTAAAAAACTTCATTGTATTTTATCTACTTCTATTACGATTGTTTTTTTTTTTTTTTTTTTTTGCTTAATTGCACAAAATAAAAAGCATCTTGTTGCCTCCCAATCTTCAAGTCTCTTAATCTTTAACCATGAATTCTCCTATAAAAATAAACATTATGAAATAAAAAGCTATAATTGTAAGTAAAGTCAAATAAAGACTTACTAAATACTAAAATATAAAATTCATACCATTCTAAAAACTGAATGTTTACCTTAGACTAATAGAAATACGGCAACATTAGCACCACAAACAATTGCATGTCCTAAGCCTCTTTTAACCCTCAATCATGGAAAATCAAAGAATCTGGAGGAACCAATAAACTAGAAAACATTGGTGAAGCTAGCTAAACAAATCCCGAAAAATATAAATTATATTTTACTGCAAAATATCTCAACCAAGCACCACTTACTATATGTACTTAATTATGACCTTAATTACCAGCTTATGTATAGGAATCATTCCATGAGATATTCCATTATTGATCATAGATTTTTTTTCAGAAAATATTCTGATCTTCTACCTTAACAAAGTAGTTTAGTTTTCCTTTACTGATTTGTTTAGTTGGAGAGATGTTGGCGGAGAGACTTGGGAAACCTCCATTAGGAACTCATATATCAACATGTATGAGATAGGTAATTCTAGATTTTATTTGGCCTGTACAATTTTAAATTTTATAAAATTGTAGTTTACAATATATAAGCCCATTAGTGTAATACTGTAGCATAATATTATCTGTAGAACTTAAAAATTGACTGGCATAATCCATGATCTTAGATGTTGAATCAAGCAAAGTAAAATATAACAAAACTGTAGCGTTCGATGTCAGATAACGGCTTGTAAAATTTCACATTTTATACATTTGTAGGTTATAAGATATAGCTATATTAGTGTAGCCATGTCAAAATAGTATTCTAGGCAAAACTTGAAGATTGATTGACATTGATCATGATTTTAGATGTTAAATCGGGAAAAGCGCAAAATAAGAAAGTTGTTGATTTTTGGATTAACTATCTATTCATAAAGTATTAAGTTATTTAAGGATCTACGCTGAGAGATATGTATGTAAAAATGGTCCTGTCTGATTTTACTGTTTGCAGAAATAGATGGGCATTCAAATTGATGTTATAAATGGAATAGTATTCTAATCAGTGTGAATTTTGGATATATCATAGCCTTATTTGTCTAGTTTTTACAGAAGAAAGTATTTTGTGATTTGAAGAATGATCGACAAAGTCATGCCGGTTTTAGTCTTTAATGGTCATATTTAAATAGTTCATATCTCCTTTATGACTTGATAATTGATATTATATCCTTGAAAGAATCGGAATTAGAAAATAAAACTATAGCTTACCCTTTTTGCATTTACACCCTTCTGAAATCTTGTTTTACAATACCCTTACATCTTAGCCCTTAACTTTGGTAGGTGTTTTGAAATCTTTCTTGCATACCCAGTGAAATTTTGTAAATTTATATTTTAGTGATTTGATAGATTTTCTTTCCCAAATTTAAGATCTGCCCAAAAGTCATGAGGTGGTGTCAAAATTGGATTTCTTGCTTTAATCAGGTAAGTAAACAACATATAAATTCTTGTATAAGTATATATTTTTCCACACTTATGTAATTACAAGTTGATTATTATTGTATTCTTTTAAATTATTAACTATTTCCTAAATTTCTAGTTAGTTATTTATTCATTGGGTTTTTCCATAAACTATGTAAGTTATATATTCTAGGTTATATAAATTAGTCCATTATTATCTATTTTACAATCTATTTGTTAAGTTATTTGATTTGGAAATAACTGGCTTATTTTGTTCTATGAAAGGTGCAATCATGTGAATGTTAATATTTTTGCTTGGTAGATTGTTTTGTATTTCCTTAGTTTGAATTTTGATATTCTGTTGTTTTTGCGAACATTAAATATTTTGATATAAAAATTTTAGTCTCCAATTAACTATACACTAACCCTGTCATTTGGGGGTTAAACACTGACCGTGTCAACATGCAATTTTGTTAAAAGACTATAGTTTTGCACCATTCTATCGGTGAAGAATAAATCTGATATTCTTGCATGGGTTACCGAGGATAAATAAATAAATTCTGATATTCTGGCATGGGTCACCGAGGATAAACAAATTTTCTCTGATATTATGTTTTGATCATAGTGAATTGGGAGACCTATATGGTGTTTATTTGAAAATCAAATTTTGGTGAACTATTTTGTTTTGCTTCCGAATTATATTTTGATAGATGTTCTATTATATCATATTAATAATTTTTGTTCTGGATTTTTGTGACTTCCATTTGATTCCAAATATTTTTTAGTGGTTATTTACTGGGATCTCAAGCTCATTAAGTTTGTTCCCTTTTTCCATATCAAAAGTAGAGTGATTTAGTGGGCTCATTGAGCAAGTCTTCCTCTAGTTTAGCAAGTTAATAAGTTTTCCTTCCTTGTGAACTTGAAACTTTATATTGTTAAATAAATATTACTCCAAACATTGGTCGTGGAAATTTTGTAATTCATATATTACAGCTTCTTTTGATTTAGGAAATCTATATTTCTGTTAAATGTTATTTTTTCAGTGTGAGACAGGTTCTAAGGTCTTGCATACTTGCTTGGTCTCAGCGTTGTAGGTATATAGCTGTTTGCTAACACTTCAGACTCGGTGTGTGACAAATAATATCAGCAACCAAACCCCAGTATCTTTCACAAACATCAAGGTTTTAATATATATATATATATATATATATATATATATATGGAAACCTTTGATTTTTTTTTTAATTTACTATTATTAGGTTTGGATAAAAAAATTTTACCCAAAAGACCCACGCAATTTGGATCATTTATTTTCTTCTTTAATATTAGCCGGCCCTTTTTTTACAAAAACTCTTCGAAATTATTACTGATTAGACAAGTGCATGCAGTGAATTGGCAAAGATTAAAATTTGAGACCCTACACCACAATAATGTTGTAGTACTGAAGCAAGTAATATTTATAATATTGTAACATTTTTATTTATCCATTGTTCCAGGCTCAAATATCATTTACTCTATTATTTCAAAATGCAATTGGTGAGTCTCTGTAGGAGATATTATATCCCCCACCGCCGGATTTACATGGTAGAGATTTTAAATACATAGGATGTTATTAAGTCACCATAACCATGCATGCTTATCTCCGGATATCAGGTATGCTTTCAGCCCAAAACAAATTCTCTTTGAAATTACCAAGTGTTGCTAAGGGCCCATTTGGTTCACTGAAGTGGGCTCTGAAGTAGTTGAAGTGGGGAGTTCCAGCTCACTTAAGTGTGTTTGGTTCACTGAAAGTGGACCGGAAGTGGTGATGTGACAACTTCTGATCAGCCCCACTTTAGTATTTCACTTCAACTCAAAAATCCCTGAAGTCACCAGTTCCCCATTCCACTTCGCTACACGTGGATTCCATATGCGAGCTATGGTTATCCCCTTTACCCGGCTAGAACTTCAGTCTTCAAAATCACCTTTGTTCAATCTAGGGTTTTCTATGCACCGCCGCCCATCCCACGTCCTCACCGGTGAGATCTCTCCCCAAACACCACATCCCCACTCACCCTGGCCTCCTCCCTCCTTTTCTTTCCTTCGCCGGTGTTATTTACTGTGAAGTAACACCATGGTCACTAGCTGTGACTCTGACCGAGGTTACTCCAAGGAATCTTCCCACTGTCCATCGATCTACTCGTCTACTCGAGTTCACTTGTTAGTGGGTTTTTTATTGTTCATTTTTTTTTCACATCCTTCTTTCTCAGCTAATTTGCATATTTATTCCCTACTCCTTGAGCAAGTTGCACAGTTGGATGTGGCCTTCTATTCCTTGTCTTTTCCGGTTTTTGGTGACTAATTTCAGACCATTTCACTCAGGAACCGTGAAGAGGCGATGGGTGTCATGACTTGTTTTTTTTTTTCAGATTTGTTGTTCTTCGTACAATCATTTTCCAGATTTTTGTTCTTTGCATGAACATTTGCGAGATCTATTGTTCTTCGTGTGACCATTCAGTTGTTTGTTGTGATCTCAAGCATTTTCGGTGAGTTCTTGTTTCAAATATGAAATTTGTGTTTCTCCCTGTTTCCTCTTACGCATTTTTTTGCATTGCTTTTCAGAGGACTTTTACTGTTGTTGTTCCTTGTCTTATAATGGAATCTTGGTGTCCCTTTTACATGCTTCTCTCTATTTCTGTGATGTTTGTTGGGCCGATGAATTAAATTTTTTTTTTTGGAACCATGTTTCAATCTGCCTCTTCGTAGTTGTCAATTACCTTTTTCTTACCACTATGGATTGGTACTGCATTTTGTTCTTTGTCGGTCTCAAATTTTTATGAATTTATTTTTTCCCAACCTGTGTATGCGGGGAATTCTATGTTCGCAGCGTTATATATTTCTTTCTAATGTGGTTGAGTACTAACAACTGCATTGTCTTGTTCACGCTTGACATGTTTTCCTCTCATGCATTATTTTACTCATTTCACAATGAATTTCACTGCTCTTTCCTGTCTTAGACTGGAATAGTGGTGTCCCTTTTACATGCTTCTCTTAATTTCTATGACGGTTGCTGCGCCGATGAATTTAATTTTTTTTTTAAATTGCATGTCTACACCTGCCTTTTCGTAGTTGTCAATTGCCTTTTTCTTACATCTCTGGATTGGTACTGCATTCTGTTCTTTGTTTGTCTCATATTTATATGAATTTCTTTTTGCTCAGCTTCTTGTGGTGGGAATCCTTTGTTCACAGCGTCATATATTTTATTCTTATTTGGTTGAGTACTAACAACTGGAGTGTCTTGTTTACGCTTGACACGTTTTAGTCTTACGCATTTGTTCACTCATTTCACAATGAATTTCACTATTGATTCCTGTCTTACATCGAAATATTGGTGTCCCTTTTACATGCTTCTTTCTATTTCTGTGATGGTTATTGAACCGATGAATTTATTTTTCTTTTTTTTTGGAACCATGTCTCCACTTGCGTCATCCTAGTAGACAATTGCATTTTTTTTACATCTCTAGGTTGGTACTGCGTTTTCTTCTATGTTCTTCTCATATTTGTAAGAATTTATTTTCGTTCAGCCTGTCTTTGTGAGACTTCTATATTCACAGCGTTGTATATTTCATTCTTATTTGGCTGAGTACTAACAACTGGAGTGTCTTGTTTATGCTTGACACGTTTTCCTCTTACGCATTTATTCACTCATTTCGCGATGAATTTCACTGTTATTTCCTGTCTTACACTGGAATACCGGAGTTCCTTTTACATGTTTCTCTCTATTTATGTGATGGTTGTTGCGCCAATGAAATGAATTTAATTTTTTTTGTTTTTGGAACCATGTCTCCACCTGCCTCATCCTAGTTGCCAGTTGCCTTTTTTCTTACATCTCTAGATTGGAATTGCATTTTGTTCTTCGTTCGTCTCAGATGTTTATGAATTTATTTTTGCTCAGCCTATTTTGGTGAGAATTCTATGTTCGTAGCGTTATATGTTTCATTCTTATTTGGTACTAACAACTGTGATGTCTTGTTTGCGCTTGACACGTTTTCCTCTTATGCATTTGTTTACTCATTTCACACGAATTTCACTACGGTATCCTGTCTCACACTAGAATACTGGTAACCCTTTTACATGCTTTTCTCTATTTCTGTAATGGTTCTTGTACCGATGAATTTATTTTTTTTTTGTTTTTGGAACCATGTCTCCACCTGCCTCTTTCTAGCTGTCAATTGCACTTTTCTTACATCTCTGGATTGGTACTGTATTTTGTTCCTCATTCGTCTAAGTTTTTTAAGAATTAGTTTTTGCTCAGCATATTTTGGTGAGAATTCTATGTTTGTAGCGTTATATGTTTCATTCTTATTTGGCTGACTGCTAACAACTGGAGTGTCTTGTTTATGCTTGACACGCTTTCCTCTTATGCATTTGTTTACTCATTTCGCGATGAATTTCACTATTGTTTCCTATCTTACACTGGAATACTGGTGTCCCTTTTACATGCTTCTCTCTATTTCTAAGATGGTTGTTGTGCCGATGAATTTAATTTTTTTTGTTTTTGGAACCATGTCTCCACCTACCTCTTCCTAGCTGCCCTGATATTGAGAACAATCGACACTGGTACCCTTTCTTCAAAGTAGGAAAACGTCTTCTATTAATTAATGTTTCAAACATTTTGATAATTACAATCCAATGCATGGCAAAACCTCACAACCATATTTCAATATGTAGGATTGCATAGGGTTATTGGACGGGACACACATTGATGTGTCTGTGCCCCCTTCCCCCAAGATATGCCGCGCTTCCGCAGCCGTGAAGGTCCAACTCAAAATGTGCTTGCTGTGGTGAACTCTAACCTAAAATTCACTTATGTGATAGCTGGGTGGGAAGGGTCTGTCAATGATTTTACTGTTTTGAGGGATGCAATTTCACGACCACATTTTGAGGGTCTTAAGATAATAGAAGATTGGACCTGTATGTTTTCACCGCTAATTTGTAATTGTAATAAATTTTAACAATTGCCCTTACCCTGTAGGGAAATATTATCTGGTGGATGCTGGTTACACGACAATGCTCGGATTCATAACACCATATCGGGGGGTTAGATATCATTTAAAGGAACAAAGTGGTAGACCGCCTACTAAACCCAAGGATCTTTTTAATCTAAGGCATTCTATGTTGCGGTCCTGGGTGAAGTCAGTGTTCGCCATCTTTAAAAGCTGGTTCAAAATTCTTACATCACACCATTTTTTCCCGTTCAAAAATTAGGCGAAATTAGTTCTTGTATGCTGTGTCCTCCACAACTACATAGCAAGGGTTCACCAAATGACCAGATCTTAAATGATGCCAACACGCAACAAGAAGAACCAATCACATCTTCCCAAGGCCATTCACGACGTGAACAACGGGAGAACAGGCAATGGGTGGAACTTAGGGATGCGATAGTGAATGACATGTAGTCCACCTATAGTGCCATCGGGTGACCCTTAAGTGGGCACCATACAGAATGACTTGTTGCTCATTGTGCTTGTAGGTTGAGGGCATAACGCACCCATTGAATGTGCGAATGTTTTCGTTGTTGTTATTAAGAACACCTGAAACTTTGTTTGTATGAGTGTTTGTCTTTTTCATCGTTTACATTATATGCTCCCCTGACATTGTGCTGCGATAATGCTTTATTTATGTGTATATGTATGTGTCTCTTACATTATATGCTCCCCTAACATTGGGTGGAAATTATTTCATGTTGTTATTTTTTCTCCCTTATGCATTCGTATGGTTTGCATGTGTTCTGGCTGTAGTTCTCCAATTCCATTGTTGTAGATATGTGTCATTTACATTTACCAATATTTTGCATGCTGTGTTTTGTTGACATTATGCTTTAGATGCCTCCGAATAGCCTACAATCATAGCTGCCTATATTTTAGATGTGTAATTTCGAGCAGGCAATGCTGTAACTTGCTTAATGTGCTGCGATGATGCTATATTTATGTTGCTACCTTTTACATTATATGCATCCCAGACATTGTGCCAATGAATTTATTTGATTTTTTGTTGATTCTCCCTTTATGATGAGTATCTCATGCATGTGTTACGGTTGATATTGTTAGCATTATGTGTTGTAGTTATGCTTCCTTTCAACTTGCCTATCTTTTACATGTGGTCTCCTTAACAGTATACCCGAAATGTATCTTACTAGTGTTTTATGTCCTTCGTAGTAATTTTATACATGTATGGTTTTCTCTTATTAGTGTTTTCCCAACCTTTTCCTATCTGATTTCTCTAATGATTTGTTAGTTGACGAAAAATGGATGGGCCTAATAGTGGGAATGACGATGCTCAGGCAAAGGTTGTAGGTTCGAAAACCACCGTAACCAAACTTGGTACACCCAACAAAAGATGAGAGAGTGAATATGACAGCTTCTTGATTCCTTTGCTCGTCAAACTGGTGAAGAAAGGGCTGAAATGCGATAAGTCATTCAAAAGGGCTACATTCGCCTTCACTGTTGTGGCCATCATTAATTGCTTTGGGGCTGATTTCACACCAGAGAATGTTGAAAATCATTACCGAAAATTGACGGCTAGATTCGCTAAAATTAGAAAGATTTGCGAACTCAGTGGAGCGGGATGGGATGAAGACACCAAAACGGTCACCCTGGATCCCTTAGTCTCATTGGCCAACATTGAGGTGAGAATGGAAATATATTTAATTCCTGTCATACGTAGTGAATGCCATAAAGTAGGTGAGCACAAATTTTTTTTTCTGATACAAGTATATCCTTTAATAACGTACTTAAGTATTGTAACATGTTTACTTGTTGTCAGTACCCCTTTTTTCATGGGAATGAACAACTTCATTAAACTACTTTATTAAAGTTATTTAGTCAGGTTTTCCTAATAAAATATTATCTATGTTCCCTAATAACATATATAATTATAACATGTGCACACGGTTTATTGACCTAATCAACCATATAAATGATCATGAACATGTATGTATAAGTTTCAAAATAAAATAGGGGTAACTATACCTCTATCTCGAAGTGGTGATTGTATCCCCACTTTGGTGTTACCAAACACCAAAAAATGATGAAGTGGGATTTTCCACATTTCTACTTCTACCATCCAAATACAAGAAGTGCTCTCGGAAGTCGCGTTCTTAATACAACCAAACACACTGAAGTGGATAATTCCAACTGAAGTGTTCACTTCCACTAAAGTGCCACTTCCACACTTTTCACACTTTAGCAAATGACTTCCGAACCAAACGGGCATTAAAGCTTTCAAAGGAGATTTGACATCTACATTTTTATTGAAGAAATATAGAGAAAGGTCAAAAGCATAAATAAGCCTCACAAAAACGGAACCAAGTCAAGGGAAAAAATAAACCAAAATCCATGATAAAATATAAAATAGTATCGTATATCTGACTCTTGGGTCCCCCAAGTCACATGAATCAAAATGAGAAGACATCCCCACGCAACCATGCTTGTCCCCCCTCTAATCATATCAATATATATTGTATATACTCTTGGGTCCCCCAGTCACATGGATCAAAATGAGAAGATATCCAAAGCAACCGCTTAAACACAAGGTTTTTAAAACCGGACCGGACCGGCCGGTCCGACCGGTCGAACCGGGAACCGGGCTGCAGTCCGGTCCGGGTTTATAATAATTGTTGACCAACAATTGAACCGGTCAAACCCACCAAAAACCGGTGGACCGGCCGGTTTGACCGGAACCGGTCAAAACCCGGTTTTAAAACAAAAAATAAAAAACTTTTGCATCCTGATTCGTGCATCATAAAATGGGTCTCATTCCGAATCTCAAAGTCGCTTTTGACGGCTGCGGTTAGCTCTCTGAAGTCTCCTCGTTCTTTACTTCTTTTCTTTGTCATGTAGACCAAGATCAGCGAGAGAAGCAGAGAAGGTGAAGACTGGGGTTTCCGCCATTAGAGAAGACCATCGACAGCTTGAGATCCATGTCTTCCAGCTCTCCGTTTTGTTCCCCGACCTCCTCTCATCCCTTGATCCATAGCTGTAAGCGCTTTTCTATTCCATTTGATTTTGTTTTCTTCTTTGTTGCTTCGTTTTTGCCCACTGTTGTAGTCCAAATGGATGTGATTATTTGCGATTTTGATTTTGCTGAAACAATGATTTTTTAGTGTAGCATTTTCTTGATTATGATAAATTTTGTGAATTTTTAATCCGAGGTTAAATTTAAGGTTCTTTTGGGGAGAGTTCGTGGAATGCTAGACTCTGAAATTAGGTTTGGCTGTATGTAAATCGAATGAAGTTTCTTGATTTCGAAATTGGTGTTGTTTTCTCTTGGGATCAGGAGGTGATTTTTTCTTTTTTTTTTTGTTTAGGGTTTGCCCACTGTAACAAAATTTATAGTAAAAAAAACTAGAAATATATGTTTTGGTTTTCACCTCCTCATCCTCTACCAAGGTTCTTAATATAATATCAACCTCACAAGTGAATAATTCGCATGCGATAAAAGGAAACCTGCATGATTAAAAAAAATGAGGTACCAATGAATAAATCAAGAATCAAGCTAAGAAAACTTAGAAAAGGATAAAGTTTTGCAGGTCAATGTGCAAAAGAAATTACTTAAAAGTCCGCTTCTTTTCGCGTCCCGACTCCCGAGGAGCTTCTTCCACAATGTAACGTACCAATTCTTCGACTTGCGCACTACCTCGTAAACTACATATAAACATTTTAAACAAAGATGAAAGGTCACACAAAGACAACCCCTAATAAGGTTAACATAACATATCACAAACACAGTATTATAATACTCCATACAAATTTCCAAGCTTCCATACCATGTGAGTGTTATCAAAGTAAACCAGAGGTAAATGCCATTTTAAACAAGTACGACCCAAATCTCGGAGCACCGGGGGCGGACAACGGGGAAGTTTGGATATATTGCTTGAAGGTTACAATGTGCACTTGTGAACAAACTTATGTTTGTGGGCACAAGTGGTCTCAGTGACAAAATAGGGGACTCATGTGGCTATTGTTAAAAATACTAAACCATCAGTTAATTACCTTCTTAAACAGGAATTTCTAATACTTGTTTTCCAATGTTATTCTCACTAGTGTGGTGTCTCATAGTTCTTTTTTGATTTTTCACTAGTGTGGTGTCTTATCTTTTTGAAACACATCACTCCTTCACAGGTTCATCTTCATTATTTCTGATCATCTCTTTTTCCATTTCTTATCTTCATGCAATGATTTGAATTTGTTTTACTATATTATGTGTGCTTTGTTTGGCACTTAATTAGTTTGTTTATCTAATAAATTTTCATCATTTTGTGCTTGTTTAATATGTTTTACCGGATTAAATCATAATTCATGAATCAAAATCAAAGTATGACATGATGAGTGTTTTGTTTGATAATTTGATTGCTTGTCTAATGAAATTTCTGCATGTCTACTATTTCATTGACATTATAAACGTATTATAAAAAGTCTAAATCACATCATAAGAAAAAAATATATTGAACTGATAGATATATATTTTAATTTTACTTTTCATCATGTTATATACATATATATATATGATTTGTCAAAGATGTTTAATCAATCCATTTTTTTTTATATCTATCAAGAATTTATTGTTGGTGCTTGCAATACATTATTTATGTATCTACTTTAATTCTTAAGCAATGTTTTACCATCTATCTTTTTTTATATAATTTTTCATATAGATTGTAGCAAGATGGATACTACCCAATCTGGATCAACACCATCAATAGAAGTGGAATCTAATACAACCAGTGTACATATCCGACAAGAAAAGGATATTGCATGGAGATATATAAGTGAGGTGCAAAATTCTCAAGGAAAGAGAATTTTGATTTGCAATTTTTGTCTTAAACAAAATGCGGGCGGAGGAATCAACCGAATGAAACAACATCTTGCAGGATCAAAAGGCAATGTTGATTCATGCAAAAGTGTACCTTCAGATGTTCGATTTTTGATGCAAGGATCATTGAAAGAGAATGTTCAAAAGGCTAAAGAAAAGAAAGGGTGTTTCGATGATGCCAATCATTTTGGTGAATTTATGCATGGATTTGAAGGTGATGATGTTGAAGATATTTCTGATCAAGTGGGCAAAAGAAGTACTTGTGTGGGTGCAACTTCTAAAGGAAAAAGAAAGGCTTCTACCGGTATTGAATCATATTTCAAGCATGGAATTGCCGATCCTACCCAACCCAGTATAAAAGCTTCTTTACAAAGTAAGGAGAAATGGCATGACACTGATATGTCAATAGCTACGTGGTTTTATCATGCTTGTATTCCATTGAATGCCGTCAACTCTCCCTTTTTCCAAGCTGCAATAAGCAAGATAGCAAGCATGGGCCATGGGTATACCGGCCCTAGTTATCATGCATTAAGAGTTAATTTGTTAAGAGATTGCAAGCAACAAGTGAAATTGATTATTGATAGTTTTCAAAGAACATGGGCTGAAACAGGATGCACTATTATGGGTGATGGATGGACAGATAGCAGACAAAGATCTTTGATCAATTTCTTGGTATATTCTCCTAAGGGGATATCATTTATTAAGTCAGTTGATGCTTCAAGCTTTATTGCAAATGCAGAGACATTATGCAATCTCTTTTCTGATATCATTGAAATGGTTGGTCCTAAAAATGTAGTTCATATGGTGACTGATAATGGGGCTAATTATAAAGCTGCTGGAAGGAAGATTACGGAGAAATATGTTGATATTTATTGGTCTCCATGTGCTGCTCATTCTATAAATTTGATCATGAAAGATATTGCCGAAATGCCTAGTGTTCAGAGTTTAGCCATTCTTGCTTCGAAGATAACAGTTTTCATCTACAATCATAAATGGGTTTTGAATTGGTTGAGAAAACAACCAAAATGGACAGAAATTATTCGTCCCGGAGCTACTCGTTTTGCCACCACTTTTATTGCATTGAAGAGCTTGCATGACCATAAAGATTATCTACAATCTTTGGTTATTTCTTCTGACTTCAAAAAGTTTCTCAATTTACAAAAAGGGAGAGAAGTTAAACAAATTATCATGGATGAAAATTTTTGGAGAAATTGTTTGATAGTGGTGAAGATAATGGGCCCATTAATTTGTTTGTTACGAATTTGTGATTCTGATGAAAAGCCAGCAATGGGATATGTGTATGACGGGATATATAGGGCCCGTAAAGCCATTAAGGAGTTGTTTAAAAGAAAAAAACACTTGTACAAGCCTTACACTTCCATTATCAAAGAGCGGTGGAATAGGACTTTACGCACCGGGATTCATGTCTTGGCATATTGGTTAAATCCGGCATTTCAATTTGATGAAAATAACTTGTGCCAAAAATTAGAAGTTCAACGAGGCATACTTGATGTAATTGAGCGGCAAACATTGTTTAAAGCAAGTGAATTAATGGATGAGATGAAAGTATTTAGAGAAAGGCAAAAAACTTTTGCTCGACCACTTGCTTTAAGCACTAGCAAGACTACAATGCCCGGTAAGAATGAAATTACTTTAGTTCAATTTTATGCTAATAATTCATTTCTTAATTTTTATGATTGTTTAATATACTAACATGTTCGTTTTATATATTTTTATAGATGAATGGTGGAAATTTTTTGGTTGCGATGTTCCTAATTTACAAAAATTGGCTATTAGAATTCTTAGTCAAACCGCTTCTTCTTCTGGGTGCGAACGCAATTGGAGTGTATTTGAACGTATACATACCAAAAAAAGAAATAGATTGGAGCACCAAAGACTTAATGACTTGGTATATGTTCACTACAACTTACGTTTGCAACATAGGTAAATAAATTCGTGTTATTGCTTTGTTAAAATACTATATATTGGACATTGATTTTATTTTATTTTTTTTCTTTAGGTTGGATTCAAAAAATAAACTTTATGATCCAATCGATTATGAGTGCATTGATAAAACTGAATTTTGGGTGGTGGAAGAAGAACCTGAAGGAGAACTTGCTTATGATGAATTAGAATCTATGTTAGAAGAGCAACCAAAAACATGTGAAGAATCAACCAACTTGACTAAAGGTTGATTTTTTTAATGTTTTAAACTATATATTATTTTTTTTCAATAGTTAATATTGTTGATAGTTGATATTTAATTTATATCTTTTTATATGGTAATGAAGATGACATGGTCGCAATCGATGATGATGATAATGCAATGGTTGGTGTTGAAGGAATGACTAGCAATGATTTGGATGAAGAAGATTGGCTTACATCTCCTCCAAAAAGAAATTAAATTAAAACTCTTTTATTATGTTTAGTTATGTTTTTGTAGACTTGATAGTTTTAGTTTGTTGTTTCTCAAAACATTTACCTTTTCTTTTTAAGTATTTTAATATGTTTTGTTATGTTGTTGTTGAATTTTCTTATTTATGTTGTTGTGTACTTGATAGTTTTACTTTGTTGTAACCCAAAATATTTGCCATGTATTTTGGTTATATTTTAGTATGTTTTGTATGTTGTTTAATTTTCTTGTTTCTCAAAACATTTGCAATGTATTTTGGTTATGTTTTAGTATGTTTTATTATGTTATTGTTTTCTTATTTCTCAAAGCATTTATTTGATGTATTTTTAATATGTTTTGTTATTATATTGTTGTTGTTAGCTTTTTTTTGTGTTTCTTAAAACATTTATTAGAACATATATTTTTTCATATGCTTTCTTATTATGTTGTTATGTTTTGTTATGTTTATGTTGAAACAGGAAAACAAAAGTTCAACCAATGCTTGTTATATATATATATATATATATATATATATATATATATGACGTCATCCGGTCCGACCGAAATGGGTCATCCGGTCAGACCGATTGACCCGTGACCCAAATATGGGACCGGTTCGCTCTCCGGTCCGGTTTTAAAAACATTGCTTAAACATCGACCATTTCAGAGAATCTTTGAAAGCAATGACAACTATATAACGACAAATTAACCCCCAATCAGTTCTCACGGACCAGGCTAAAAGTTGCGAACACTCAGTTCTATGCAATTCACAAGAAAGAATCTATACCTACTTTTTTTCTTTAAACATTAATATATCACCCTTGCATTGATTAGCATGACCATCTTTAACTTCACTTGATTTCCCTTTGCTCACTTTCCTGCATCTCAACCTCATCCTGCGTTCTCTTTTCTCTAAATTTGGCGTATATATCACCTCTGTAGAAATCTCTCGTTCTCCAAACTAAGACCATCAAAGCAAGCGCTCCAACAATTGTCAGCGCAGTGATGATAAGAAATGAAAGCTTGAAACACTCCACTCCAATGCATGTCTTAGTATCACTTCTCTGCTTGGCAGCTTCTTTGTCATACAGGTGACCAGTGATCCTCACATTAAGTATATAAGATGCCAAAGGACTTGCAAGACCACCAAAGTTATACAATGTGGCAAAGTATTTGAGGCCAAACAATTCAGATATGATGGAGAAGATGAGTGGCATTTGAGCTCCCAAAGCGAAGCCCATAATTACTGAAGCGGCATAGAGAGATCCTGGGAGGCCAAAGGCAATGAGGAGGTGGCCGGAACAAGATAAGATAAGGACAATGGAGAACATCATTGGCCTGGGAAATTTATATTTAGATAGAAGGATTTCGGAGGTGAAGCCTGCAGTGACTCTTCCCATGTAGTTCCATATGCTTGTAAGGGAGATGAATGTGCTGATGCTACGTGGAGGATAGCCTAGTGATTCGCCTATTTGACTCAGATTGTCTACAGCAGTTAAAACGCCTCCAATACCGCATATTGTTGCGAAAAATATAATTAACATATCAATACTAAATAAAGCCTGAAGAATGGAATAATCTTCACCTCTTTTCGGAGGTTTAAACAACATGATGATGTTGTCAAGATTGAATTTCAGAGAAGTGGTTGCATTTGTAGATGTTGATGTTGAGGTTGAGGTTGATGTTGTTGGTGGTTGTGGTGATGGTGCTGGTGGTGATGTAGTTGTGGTTCGGACGAGTGTTGGATGAGTACGAGTTTCTTCCCAAAGGAAGAACTCTTCTCTTATGACAACCAACAAGGGGAGGAAGAGGAGGAAAACAATGGCAGCAGCACTTACGCTGTATTTAGTGCGAGTAAATATGAACTTTTTCTCAATGATGATCATTATCGTGAGGTAGGCAGCCAGAGCAAGAGAAATGTAGAGAAAGTAACAGAACACCTTGAACTCATTGGCTTGACGAGCAACCTTCATAACCCGAATTGTGTGGACGAAGACAACGGAAATGGCTGCAGGAAGCCAAGCGATGAGGAGGACGAGAGACTTGGAGTCATCGCCGTAGATGGCAAGGTAAAGTTGAGTGAAAATGGCACCACTGAGACCAACAAAACCTTTGAGGAGACCGAGGATGATGCCCCGGCTCTCCGGGAAGTTCTTGACACAAGTCACAAGCACGCCGGTGTTGGAAAATGTCTGAGAAAATTAGATAAAAAAATTGTTAAGAGAGGAGCTTCTCTTTAAAAAAACAGGACAACAAGCTCTGAAAGAAATCAAAACTAGCACCTGAGAGTTAGCACCAACAGCTATGAAAAGGCACATTAACCAGAAGTGTGGTTGTTTGATGCGCTGGGTGAGACTAAGATAGATCATGAGGTAACCAAAGAGATTCATGATGGCGCCGATGGAGAGAACAACCCATGGAGGAGCAATCTCACCTACCAGACCTGAAATGATCCCAACATTGGCACCGAGGTCTTTGAAGAAAGCAAGAGTGTTGAGTGTTTCTTGGTCATAACCAAGGGTGGTTTTGATGTCCTTCGAGTAGATGGCAAAGATATATGTGGCTCCGGCCGCTGACATTATTAGGAAGGAGGCAAACACCATGAACCACCTGCCATGGATAACCTGAGCTGCTAAACTTCCTGCATCTCTTGGTCTAAACATTTTATTTTACTCTCTTTCTCTTGATGTGTTTGTTGTGCCGAGGAGGAAGGTGGGAGAGAGTTTAAATAAGCCCGGGAATAATGGTGGGAGAGGGTCCCAATGTTGTTTATGGAGAAATTGATTTCATTTTATTTGAAACGGATGGCCACTTTAATTCAAGATAGGAAGTGCCTGAAACTATACCATCTACCCACTAACCTTTGTCTTGTCCATATATATGAGCATGTTCACATATACAACCATTGAATGATAATTCCCACTAACCTTGCCCTTGCATATGAGCATGTTCATGCACGCACACACTGAATAATAATAATTATGATGTATAGATATCATATAAATCATATTTCCTTTTAAGTAGTAAACATTGCAATGAAAGGTTTTAGAAAGAAAGAAGGACAAAGGAATTTGCCAGCTAGTCCTCTTTGAAGGACATCTTCCTCCATCTTCCATATTCGCCAAGAAGATACATAGATGGGATTCAACGGCTATGAAAGAAAAAAAAAAAGACGCTTTTGCTTTGGAATGTATTTTTTTTAATTTTACAATTAAAATAAAAATTTTCAAAAAACATTCTTGGCGTTCATTTTAAAGGTAAATTTAAAAAAAAACCTTTGTGGTTTTACGCATTATTTATGTCTTTTATGTTTTAATTTAAAAGATACGTAAAAAAAATAAAAATCGATAACAAATTAACATTTTTTTGAGTGCAAACTTATCTAGTCATTGAAAGGCCAGGCTAACATGGCATATAAATAAATAGAGAACAAAACTATGCAATTGTATTCAAATTAAAGTCTATTGTTTCATTTTCATAAAACGTACATTTTTTTCTTGTATTTTTGACAAATAGCATTTTCAAAAAAATTTAGAGGCAAAACAATTATATATCACCATCTTCACTTTCCAATGTCAATACAATACGCCGCACACTTAAGACAAACTGGGTATTTCAATTATCATTACAATTGATAATCACTTAAAGCCTTGTTTGAATTGGCTTTTTTTTTTCAATTTAGTAGAAGGACTTTTAAAGGAATTTTTTCAGTGTGAAATTATTTGTATGTGCATTCTTAAAAGAATTTTTTCAATAGTAAATTATTAAAATGGTTATTCGTTGAGTTATCATAATATTTCAATTATTATGTATTCAAAACATTATAATTGCTATTGATAATAATAATAGCAACAACATTAACGATGATGATAATAATAATAATAATAATACTATTATTATTATTGTCGTCGTTGTTGTTATTATTATTGTTGTTTTATAATAAGAACAAAAAACATAAAACTAAATTGTAAACACCAAACATGATAACAAGAATAATAATATTTTCATAAAATTTAGATTTGGAAGGGAGCTTGGAGACAGAAAACTATTAGAGTTGTAAAAAAATTGAGGAAAAATATAAAAATACATTCAATTCTTAATTTCATCATGCTAATTTAGTAATTTTATAAACCAAAACGGCTTCTGAAGAATGCTTTTCTCGGAAACACTACGTGATTAGCTTCTAAAAAACAGTAATTTAGCTTTTTTTATCAGCTTCTGTTTTTGAAAAAAAAAAACCAATACAAACCAGTTTTTCTGAATCAAGAAGTGCTTAACTTATAAAAAAGCTCTTCTGGGCTTTTCAGAAACTATTCCAAAGAACCTCTAAATACATCCAAATAACACAACAAGATAGACAATGAATTTTGTCTCTTATCAATTCATCTCAATTTCTTAGTTCATATAATGCCCATTGCTTGTTTAACTTCTTACTTCTTCCTACAAAAATAACAAGAATTTACTGTACTTTCTCAAACAACTTATTGCACCAACAATAAAAAATAAATAAATAAATAAATAACAACTCACCAGTTGTAGGATCATGAAAAGCAACTGATTTAGTCAAAAACCACGTTTACATACCTTGTTAGGACGATTTGGTAAAGGTGTTCAACACTTTCACAAAGCCCTTCCCAATGTTAAGGAGTTTTATTCTTGTTAAATTCTCGAATTAATGGGGAGCAATTTGTGGTTTTAGGTTCGCCAGAAGGAGATATCTTTCCAACCTAGGCTTTAAAGTATAGCCAAAAGGGAAGGGCTAATAGACGGTACAAGAAACACAAGAGAGGAGGAATATCATTTGATTTGAGAAGATGATATCATTCCATTGTAGAGGATGCGTTTTATGCCACGTCAGCACGACCTTTAAGTGACTTGACAAAGTTGTTGCAGCCAAATAAGGAGAAATTAACACTATTATTGTCTTTTTTAGCTAGAGAAACTATGTGTCTTTAAACCAGTTCCTCTTTCTCAACCATGTGAACCTACAATCTTTTTTGTTTGGAAATTTCTCCATTTGTTAAAAGAAAAGTCCTTTTCCTTGATGAAAACCCTTTTTGACATAATATTTTTTATATGAAAAAAAAGAAAAATCCCAATTTCAATGTTTCATTGGAATAAGATTAATTAAATGAAATATCTTTTTTCCATTTCTTATCCCGGAAGGAAAAGATTTTATACTTTTATAAATCTTATTTAACTAATGCAATATATTTAAATTATATTTTGATTAGATTCAAAAACATATATAAAACTCAAATATTTGGATGCTATGGTAATATTTGTATTTTTATTAAAATAAATTTTGCGTAGTTGTTTGATCTAATGATAATATTTGCAGTAGTCTCTTTAAATATTTGGACTGGGGTGGCGGTGGAGCCACCTCACCAACTATATATCTTGCCCCGTGTTCCCATAACCTCTATTTTTTTTTAAACGTGCTTAGTAATGTAACCACTTTATGATTTTGCATTCTCCCCATCCCTCCATGACCCGCCTCTGCCGGGCTTCACATTTGTTTTTTTGATAAAAAATCGATATTTTTACTATTTTTAACTCATTTACATCAATAATTAAAAAATTTACAATACTTCATTATATAAAAAAAATATAACAATTTATATAACAGCACAACTACTCTATCTTTCATATCAAAGTCTAAAAAAATATTGAAAGTAATTAAGCTAAATAAAAGCATAGTCCAATGTTCCATTACTTACTAACGAAACCAATTCAATCAAATAAAAACATAGTGCAACCTTCCATTACTTACTAATAAAAGCATGAAGAATATAACCAAACAAAATCAACTTGCTTTTAAAAGTTTAAGCATATCAACATTTTAGATCAATTAAGTTAAATAAAAACATAGTCTAACTTCCATTACTTACTAATAGGAGCAAAAAAAAAAACATAATCATATAAAATCAACTTTGTCAAAGCTCAACTTACATTACTTCCACAATAACATTACATAAGTGGCACTTGTTTCCTTTTGTCAATCTTAAGAAAAAGGTAAAAAATGTTAATATGAATTATGTAAAGGTCTATAAATATGAAACAGGTAATATACTTATGTATAAGATAATTCATTAAGTCAAAAGCTATGGTATCATATTCCTCAATGCAAGTTTGAAAGAATTTCTTCACATCTTCTTCAATGCAAGTTTGAAAGAATTTCTGGTGAATTGCATTCAGGTCTAATCAAACAAAAATAAGATACAAATTAAATTTATAATAAAATGTCAAATAGAAAAAAAATACTAATTAAGTTACATTCTAATAGAATTTCTGATGAAGTTGCATTAAGATCTAATAAAACAAAAATAAGATACAAATCAAATTTATAATAAAATGTTAGATGTAAAAAATACTAATTAAGTTACATTCTAAATATTTCAACAATCAATTTGGGCACAAGTCAATGCTTCCGCCATAGTTGGATTAAGTCTACTATGAGATGCACTCATCAATCTACAACCTGTACTAAACGCAAATTTGGAAGCCACTATTGAGATAGCTATAGCATACAAATCTTTAGCAATCCTTTGCATCTCCAGATCCTTGACACCAACAGTCTTCCAAAATTGCAATCTATCAAAATTAGGAGATCTCGGTAAAACATCTTCTTCTAGATATAAATCAAATTTTGATTTCCTTTGGGTACATCTACTCTTTCTTCTACTAAGAAATTTGTCACATCTATTTGCAACAATATTTTTCTGAGCCAAAGTGGAAGATGATGAAATGTTTTTTCCAACGCCAAAGTTTGAATATTTCTTTCATATTTAGAAAGCAAGTAATGACAAATCTGATCAATTCAATCAATTTCAACATCATATGCATTTCCATATATTTTGGAAAGATGATATTCCAACATGTGCTTTTTTATATCTTGGATCAAACACCGTATCTACCACCATGAATCCATGAACTGCGTTCCAATATTAATCAATATTTTCTAGCATCCATGTACACAGTAATGGAATAGTCACATTAGCATCAAAAAGCCATTCAACTAATGCAAATTTGATCTCACATATCTTTGAAAAATAAATGTCTTAATTACTTAATAAAAGAGTTGCAATTTTTCAGTAATTATCTGATATCTATATAATTATACTATATTTTACATATCAATTTGTACACTTATCGAATCAGAATTATAGTGATTTTGTGAAATATGAGGCTAAATCAGGTGTAAATTACCTTTGCAGGCACCAGAGGGAGTTTAAAGATAAAGAAGAGCCAAAAGAAGCAATTAGGAATCAAACTGTAGAAGATGGCGCTCTCCTGACATATTGACCTAGGAGCCAAAACCACTTACGGGCTGCTTACAGCAAAGGTTACGGCCGTAAACTATATTCAAAAGACATTGCACGCATCCTTATGCTCGTAAGAGGAGACAAATGTCAAACAGAGGGACTTACGGTCGGCCCTACGGCCGTAAGTTGGACCATAAGTGGAAAACAGGGACTGTAACGGAAGCTACTTACGCTCGTAAGAAGTGGGGCAAGATCAACAAGATGAGACCTACGGTCTTCCTATTATGACCGAAATGGGGACCGTAACCTGATGGCAAACACACTTACAGGAGAGGCTTACGGCCGTAATCGGAGTTGTAAAGCACGAGATTAGATGAAACTCCGATGCTTACGGTAGGGCTTACACCCATAAGCCGGCCGTAAACTTACTAGTATAAAGGCCTTTGTTGAATCTAAGGATGGAGCTTTTTAGGTTTTGAGATTTATTTTGGGAAAAAAGGAGGCTGGAGAAGGGGAGAAGAAGACTGTGAGATAAAGGGCAATTTCAACCCCTCCAAGGCAAGGAATTCATGCGGGCGTCCATCATTGTCATCAACAACATCCATTAGGGCGTCATTGTAGTCAGGAGTCATCACTCTACCAACGTCGAGGGGAAATTCGCTTCTACTCTTGTATTCTTGGTCCTTGAGAGAGTGCTTATTAGTTTTCTTATTATGATGATGAACATGTTTAATTCTTCAATTACTTTGTGCTTCATAATGAGCTAAAGCCCCATTGGGAGCTTGGACTTGAAAAATTAGGGATTATATTGGATTCTATTTGTATTCTTTACTTTTATTTGACTATGAATTTTGATTTTGAAATGCATGTGTAGTTAGATTTAATTCTTATTGGATGTTGCATGGCTTTTGATGTGCTGCGAAAATCTGTTAGTTATCAAAGCTAATGTGTGGTGAAAACCCGTTGATCCATAGGAACTAGCATGCGGTGAAAACCCGTTAGATCTTGGTACTTAGCGTGTGGTGAAAACCAATTGATACGCCACATTTCTATTCAACTTCTGTTTCATTTGAGTGAGGAGTATTTATAGAATTTCGTTCTTCATCGTTCAACCCTAAGGGAGTATTGCCCTAGTATTCCCATTAATCTTGATAATGTGAACCTCCTGATTTAGCTTTCGTTCCTTGTTTAATCTCTTTTTATAGTAATTAATATGTTCCCCTAGGCTAAAGTATTCAGGATAGATATCAATTGCTAAGGTTAATACTAATAGTCTTGCTCCCTGTGGTTCAACAACCCGACCATTCACTGGGTCCACTTTATTACTTGACGACCCTTTCACTTGCGGTGACATAAAGGGAGTGTCAAGTTTTTCGTGCCGTTGCTGGGGAGCTAAGATATTAGAAACACCTTAGTTTTGTTAGACTAGCCTTTTCATTTTCTTTATTTTATTGTGTTTGAGTTTTATTTCTGTAAAAATATTATTCTTCCTTTTGTTACTCTTTGTACATACCTACTCTTTCCAATTCTACCGTTTGGATTGAATGTTTTTCTTGTACAGAAAATGATCGACGAAGCTAATCTGTTTCAGAAAATATCAACAATGTTGATCTATATTTAGAATAAGCTAGAGCTTTAGTGCCAGCCACCTATCTTACCCACCCAGAATGATTTGACCCCTTGTCAAACCTGGTTAGAAATACAGCTAATAGAGGATGTGTGGTTGGATGGCACTAGAGAGTAGGAGAAGGAAACTATAAATGCAGTGCAGGATTTATCTGGAATGGAGGCAGTTAAATGCCAGAGTGTTGAGACGGAAAATAGCATGGCAACGGGATCGAAATCTTTGGAGAAGAAACATCTGGAAGGAGGGCAGTCAGACTCAGAGGATTTTGAGAAAATTAACCCATTAATGGGTCATCAACTTTGACCTTCAATAGAGGACTCGCCAGATGCGGAGTTGAAAACCCTCCCCGACCATTTGGACTATGCCTTCTTGCAAGAGGGATCCAAAGTGCCTGTGATTATAGCCGCTGGTCTGACTCGTGTGCAGAAGGGCAGATTAATTGATGTACTGAGAGCGCATAAAACAGCCATTGCTTGGAAAATTTCAGATATAAAGGGGATTAATCCTTCATTTTGTACGCATAAAATTCTCCTAGAAGATAACTTCAAACCCGTGATTTAACCACAGCGTCAGTTTAATCCTAATATGAAGGACATAGTGTGAGCTAAGGTTATGAAGCTGCTAGATGCTGGAATCATATACCCAATATCAGACAGTGTTTGGGTGAGTCCAACATAGGTAGTGCCGAAGAACGGGGCATGACAATAGTGAGGAATGATAATAACGGGCTAATTCCCACAAGGACTATGACAGGTTGGCGGGTTTGCAATGACTACAAAAGGTTGAATGAGGCTACAAGGAAAGATCAATTCCTATTACTGTTCATTGCTCAGATGCTTGAGCAACTAGCCAGCCATTAATTCTATTGTTTTCTAGATGGGATGTCATTATATTTTCAGATCCCAATTGCCCCTGAAGACCAAGAGAAGATCACATTCACATGCCCCTATGGCACGTTTGCATATCGAAGGATGCCATTTGGACTATGTAACATGCCTGCGACGCTTTAGCTCTGTATAACAGCTATTTTTGATGACCTAGTAGAAGATATCATGGAGGTTTTCATGGATGATTTTTCAGTGTATGGGGATTCTTTTGATAAATCTTTAGTCAACTTGGAACGAGTTCTAAAAAGGTACGAGGAGACAAACTTGGTCCTAAATTGAGACAAATGTTATTTCATGGTGCATAAAGGTATTGTCCTCAGTCACAAGATCTACAGACATGGAATAGAAGCAGACAAGACAAAAATAGACACCACTGGGAAGTTACCTCCTTCTTCCAACATTAAGCTGATTCGTAGTTTTTTGGGGCACGTAGGCTTCTGTCGTCGCTTTGTCAAGGACTTTTCTAAGAACACGTGTCCTTTGACAAGATTGCTTAAAAATGATGCTTCTTTCGATTTTAATGCAGATTGCGTCGCCTCCATTGAGCTACTGAAAAAAAAGCTCACACAAGCACCGGTTCTCATCACACCGGATTCATGCCAACCATTCGAAATAATGTGTGATGCAAGTGATTATGCAGTGGGAGCAGTTTTGGGCCAAAGGAGATAATAGAATTTTTAGCCCATATATTATGCTACCAAGACTCTCACAAGCGCCCAAGAAATTTACATGACCACAGAAAAAGAATTGTTAGTAGTGGTATTTGCTTTCGACAAATTAGACCGTATCTTATCCTTTCCAAGGTGGTTGTGTTCACAGATCACTCGTCCCTTCGATACTTAATGAATAAGTTAGACGCAAAACCGAGGTTGATACGTTTAGTACTATTGCTTTAAGAGTTCGATATGGAAATCAAGGATAAGAGAGATGTTGAGAATTTAGCTGCTGATTAGGGGAAACTGTTGGTAGAGAGCTTGAGCGATCAGAAATTAACGAAGCATTTTCAGAAGAACATCTATATTCAGTGCACAACACCGAGGAAACAGATATTCCCTGGTTTGCAAATTTAGCTAATTACTTGTCAGGGGGAGCTCTTCCAAAAGAATGTACAAATTAGCAAAGGAGAAAATTCTTCAGTGATCTTAAGTACTACTTTTGGGATGATACCTACCTTTTTTGGTTGTGTGCAGATCAGGTTATTAGAAAATGTGTTCCTAGAAATGAAGGATGGAGCATCTTGGAGCATTGCCATTCTAGACCTACGGGAGATCACTATACCCAAAGTAGAATAGCAGAGAAAGTATTTTTAGCAGGGTTTTACTGGCCATTTATATTTCAAGACACACGGGAATTTGTTTGGAGATGTGACAAATGTCAGAGGACAGGGAATCTGTCTCGTAGAGATGAGATGTGATGCGTCTCCGCAACAACACAACAGGGTGATGTGTGTCAACCCCTTGCGTTACCGCAAGTGCACGGGTCGTCAAGTAATAAAAGTGGACCCAAAGGGTCGGGTTGTCGAACCACAGGGAACAGAAGTACTAGTAATAGCCCTATTTTGTTATTTAGCCTAATGACTGTAGTGTGTGATGATCTAATGGCCAATACTAAGAGTGTCACCACAAGTGCGCAGGAAATAAAAGGAAAAGAGTTCTCAATCAATAAAAGTGAGGTATCCGGACAATGCTCCCCCTAGGATTCGGCTGTTGGATGTAGATTACAAGTGTTTCTAAACGAAAACAATGAGTCATGGGTATCCAAAGGTATAACGGCCTCTGCCTCCAGGTCGCCGCTAACTAGTCCCCTACGAGGTCCCGGCGGAGAATTCTCTTGACGCCTTACACCACATATGACTGCTTAAAACTCTAGGGATCCCAAAGATATAACCAATTCCTAAAAGTAGATCTAACCCTGCTTCCAGGTGAAAGATCCCTAACCCCCTACGAGGTCCCGGCGGAGAATTCTCTCGACGCCTCACACCACATATGGTTGCTTGACACTTAGGGAATATGGAGATAGAAAATATCTGTCGGAAGGGAAAGGGGACACTCCGCTATCTCACGGCTCACTCTCTCAACCCTCTTTACTCTTGGTAATTCTAAACCTAGCGGTGATCTCTCTCTTCACTAGATTGAATAAAACATGCAAGGCAATTAATAATGAAATCAAAAGCACAAACAAGCATTAAGAACTCAAGAGTAAAACTCAAACTGATAAATTCGAATAGAAACACAATGTAAATCTAATGAAAATAAGAATCCTAGGGTTTACATGTCCGAATACCCTCTAGGGGTTTAGCTCTCCATGGAGCGAGTCACAAAACAAATAATAAATTGAGAGTAAAGTTCCAAAGACATAAAGAATAACCCCCTTGAATCCGTGATGATAGTCTTGATGGGTAGTTTCCACGTCTGGATTGAATCCACTCCGAAGCTAGGTCGCCGATGGCTTCCTTGATGCTATGACGGAGGAGGAATCGATCCAAGTTGGTGAGGAAAGCTTCCCAAAGCCGCAAAGAACTCTTTCCAAGCCCTAGCCGCCTTGTCTCTCGAAAGTGGGCGAAAAGATCCCTAAAAATTATCACAAGGCGGCTTTTATAATTTGAATTCGGGGCTTTACGCGGGCATCCACACAGGTATCCACACGGGCGTGTGAAGTACTTGCTACAGTACTACTACAGTGCACTGCTGCAGTACTTTTGCTACAGCAAATGCTACAATGATTTTTTCCCTAAATCTTCCTTGGAGTCCACACGGTCGGGCACACGCTCGTGTGGTAGGGTGTGTGGCTTTCTATGCTTTGAAATCCTCAAGAACCTTCTTCTGCTTTGTACGGAAGCTGGGACATGGGCGTACTACTGCCTTTGTGCCCTTTCGGTTTGTGTAATGACTTGTACTCCTCCGAAAGTTGGCAACACCCCCATGCATATGAACACAGCTTCTGATTATGGCCTTGAAACGTGTCATCACACCCTATCTTTGCTTCTTCCTGTACGTCATATCTCCAAAGCCCTGTTTGCACAAAAGAACACAAAACACTCCTTATTAATGCTAAAACCTGATAAAAGTGATACTCAATGCATACAAACTGATATTATAAAATATATATAATCAAGCACTTATCAAAACTCTCCCATACTTGAGCTTTTGCTTGTCCTCAAGCAAACTAAACATTCATTACAAGGAAAGAAAGAATAAGTGCTTGGCCTCAGGTTCACTAGAAAGTATGAGAGTATGATTCTATAACAAAGGGGAAAAACTATTTAACACCAAACAGCTCAGTCAATGCTCTAGAAAACAATCCAATGACAAGAAAGAAAAAGAAATCCGAAAGCGTGTGTGTGTGGAAAAACTCATCTCAATTCGACTCTATGTCCACTACTTACAGTTTTTATTGCTCGAGACTCATATAATAGCAAAAAGAATGGTAGTAGCTGCACACAATCTCCAAGGTAGCCCTTTCTCAGGCGGCATCCCGAGTGGCTTTCACACTTTAGAGATGGTAGCTCTTTCTACCGAGGGTGCTAGCTTTCACATATCCCCTGTGATAGCTCTTTCTCTCATTAGGGCATAACTAGTATCCGACTTATGAGAGTAGCTGCATACAATCAAAGGTAGTAGCTCTTTTCACCCCCTATATACACGAAAGAATTCACAATTGCTAAACTATATAAATCTATTTTTTTTTTCTTTTTTTTTTCAAATAAAACAACTACTAACAAGTCTCAAAACATTAAACTAGAGCTTCTATAGGTCTAATGCGTGAGTAGAGTGCATAAATGGCAATCGGACAAAAATTTCTCAAAAAATTGGATGACAACTAGAACATGATGAAATCTAGTGTTCGAAGCTCTCCTACAGTCTAGAATCTAACTCTTAACCCTAAAGTGAACCTTCATAGGTTGCATGAGCATATACAATGAAAACAAACAATAAAGTGGTGTATAAAGTGATCCCTCCCCCACACTTAAGATGTACATTGTCCCCAATGTACACATGCAAGCGCAATAAAATTATAAATTCTGAAAACAAAGCATGTGAGGGTGTGCAAAAATCAAAATAATACTCCCCTGAATTCCAAGTGAAATAGTTGGTGGAATCTTGTACAAGGGTGTGTTTGGCTCAACGGCCATTTGGAGGTGAAACGGCCGTGTGACCTAGTCACACGGCCATGTACATAACTTGATTTCCATTTCCCAAGACTCTCAAGACTATCTGCGGATTCAGGGGGGTTCAATGAAGCTCAACAAAATTAGAAAAGAAAACAACGAAAAACAACTAGAACCACAAAATAAAAATGACAGAAATAAAAGATAGAGTCTCAACGAGCATGCTGAAAATAAAACTGCAGAAAATAAAAATACAGAAGATAAAATAAAATGACTCAAGGACGCCTCATGCGTCAGGAAACTCTGCTGGTGGTGCTGGTGGTGCTGATGTCGTCGCCTCAGATGCGGTGTCGCTCTCCAGAAGATGTCGAATGATGGACAACTGCGACATCATCATGGACTGGTTGGCGAGCACAGTCGCCATGTCCCCCTATAGAGCTCCAACTGCCACCTCGAGCCTCGCCAAACGGTCACGGGCTCGAGTGGAAGGCTGCTCTGGCTCTGGCTCGGATGCAGGGGCCTCGGTGTCCATCGGCACAGCTGTGGGTGCCGGTGAATCAGGAGCGTCTGCTGGGTCGGCTGCCTCCTCTTCTGACTCCTCCTCCTCATCCTCCACTGCGAGTACATATCGGCCGGTACTCGTCTTCCTCACCATACGCATGGCTCGGAGGGATGCAAGCCCCAAGGGTGCTGGTATGCTAATCCTCTCCATCCCTCTAAGTGCCTCGGACAACCCCATGCCACGAACGAGTCGGGTAATGTATACTCCTGAAAAGACCACACCGACCCGCACGTAATGGCTTTGATGGCGGAGGTAATCCGCCACAACAAAGCCTAAATGCATGGGAATGTTCTGGACCATGCTGTATAGGTAAAGCAAGTCGAGGGGGCTCAAAACTCCAGTGCTGTCGCCTCGTCCCGTCACGGTCCTGCTAAAGATTGAGTGTATATACCTGTAGGCCGGACGGCTGAGCATGGTGGCCTTGGAGAATCCCGGCTCGTACTGGAAACCTCCGCATATGGTCGCGTACGCACGGCTCGGGGTGAGTCCAATAGGGTAATCGACGATGAGTTGCTCGTACTCCCCCGTGTGAACATAGTCTCTGTCATATAAACCGAGAAAAACAGAGAACTGCGTGAGGCTCATGGAGTGGTACTGACCGAATAGCCTGAAGCGGATCGTGTCCTCCTTCTCAAAATCAGGGCGAGCGCGGTCGAAGTCGAATGAGGACAGAACCTCCAGTGTGAGCTCACGATAAGTGGGATCACGAATAGTGAGGAGCCGGTCCCAGCCTCCCACAGTGGTAAGCTCGCGCACCTCATCGGCGAAATCAATCTCCTCGAGTGCCTTCCAATCAATTACGCGCGCCTGCCCGAATTTGAGACGCTGTAAGCGCTCATATCGCTGTTGATGCTCAGGGACGGCGAACTCCAATTCCTCGGGAGGAGAAGGCTCCCGAGCGACGCGAGAACGCTTGTGGGCGACCTTCTTGGTCCTAGGGGACATATCTGTGAAAATCAGGGCAAGTTAGTTGATGCGTCTCCGCAACAACACAACAGGGTGATGTGTGTCAACCCCTTGCGTTACCGCAAGTGCACGGGTCGTCAAGTAATAAAAGTGGACCCAAAGGGTCGGGTTGTCGAACCACAGGGAACAGAAGTACTAGTAATAGCCCCTCTTTTGTTATCTAGCCTAATGAGTGTAGTATGTGATGATCTAATGGCCAACACTAAGAGTGTCACCACAAGTACGCAGGAAATAAAAGAGGAAAAGAGTTCTCAATCAATAAAAGTGAGGTATCCGGACAATGCTCCCCCTAGGATTCGGGTGTTGGATGTAGATTACAAGTGTTTCTAAACGAAGACAATGAGTCGTGGGTATCCAAAGGTATAACGGCCCCTGCCTCCAGGTCACCGATAACTAGTCCCCTACGAGGTCCCGGCGGAGAATTCTCTCGACGCCTCACACCACATATGACTGCTTAAAACTCTAGGGATCCCAAAGATATGACCAATTCCTAAAAGTAGATCTAACCCTGCCTCCAGGTGGAAGATCCCTAACCCCCTACGAGGTCCCGGCGGAGAATTCTCTCGACGCCTCACACCACATATGGTTGCTTGACACTTAGGGAATATGGAGATAGGAAATATCTGTCGGAAGGGAAAGGGGACACTCCGCTATCTCACGGCTCACCCTCTCAACCCTCTTTACTCTTGGTAATTCTAAACCTAGCGGTGATCTCTCTCGTCACTAGATTGAATAAAACATGCAAGGCAATTAATAATGAAATCAAAAGCACAAACAAGCATTAAGAACTCAAGAGTAAAACTCAAACTGATAGATTCGAATAGAAACACAATGTAAATCTAATGAAAATAAGAATCCTAGGGTTTACATGTCCGAATACCCTCTAGGGGTTTAGCTCTCCATGGAGCGAGTCACAAAACAAATAATAAATTCAGAAATAAGTTCCAAAGACATAAAGAATAACCCCCTTAAATCCGTGATGATAGTCTTGATGGTAGTTTCCACGTCTGGATTGAATCCACTCCGAAGCTAGGTCGCCGATGGCTTCCTTGACGCTATGACGGAGGAGGAATCGATCCAAGTTGGTGAGGAAAGCTTCCCAAAGCCGCCAAGAACTCCTTCCAAGCCCTAGCCGCCTTGTCTCTCGAAAGTGGCCAAAAAGATCCCTAAAAATTATCACAAGGCGTCTTTTATAATTTGAATTCGGGGCTTTACGCGGGCATCCACACGGCCATCCACACGCCCGTGTGGAAATTCCACACGGGCGTGTGAAGCACTCTGCTACAGTACTGCTACAGTAAATTGCTACAGTGCTTCGCTACGTTAGATGCTACAGTGATTTTTTTTCCCCGAAGTCTTCCTTGGAATCCACACGCTCGTGTGGTAGGGTGTGTGGCTTTCTATGCTTTGAAATCCTCAAGAACTTTCTTCTGCTTTGTACGGAAGCTGGGACATGGGCGTACTACTGCCTTTGTGCCCTTTCGGTTTGTGTAATGACTTGTACTCCTCCGAAAGTTGGCAACACCCCCATGCATATGAACACAGCTTCTGATTGTGGTCTTGAAACGTGTCATCACACCCTATCTTTGCTTCTTCCTGTATGTCATGTCTCCAAAGCCCTGTTTGCACAAAAGAACACAAAACACACCTTGTTAATGCTAAAATCTGATAGAAGTGATGCTCAATGCATATAAACTGATATTATAAAATATATATAATCAAGCACTTATCAAACTCCCCCACACTTAAGCTTTTGCTTGTCCTCAAGCAAACTAAACATTCATTACAAGGAAAGAAAGGATAAGTGCTTGGCCTCAGGTTCACTAGAAAGTATGAGAGTATGATTCTATAACAAAAGGGAAAAACTATTTAACACCAAACAGCTCAGTCAATGCTCTAGAAAACAATCCAATGACAAGAAAGAAAAAGAAATCCGAAAACGTGTGTGTGTGGAAAAACTCATCTCAATTCGACTCTATGTCCACTACTTACAGTTTTTATTGCTCGAGACTCATATAATAGCAAAAAGAATGGTAGTAGCTGCACACAATCTCCAAGGTAGCCCTTTCTCAGGCGGCCTCCCGAGTGGCTTTCACACTTTAGAGATGGTAGCTCTTTCTACCGAGGGTGCTAGCTTTCACATATCCCTTGTGATAGCTCTTTCTCTCATTAGGGCATAACTAGTATCCGACTTATGAGAGTAGCTGCATACAATCAAAGGTAGTAGCTCTTTTCACCCCCTATATACACGAAATAATTCACAATTGCTAAGCTATATAAATATCTATATTTTTTTTCTTTTCTTTTTCTTTTTTTTTTTTTTCCTTTTTCGAATAAAACAACTACTAACAAGTCTCAAAACATTAAACTAGAGCTTCTATAGGTCTAATGAGTGAGTAGAGTGCATAAATGGCAATCGGACAAAAATTTCTCAAAAAATTGGATGACAACTAGAGCATGATGAAATCTAGTGTTCGAAGCTCCCCTATAGTCTAGAATCTAACTCTTAACCTTAAAGTGAACCTTCATAGGTTGCATGAGCATATATAATGAAAACAGACAATAAAGTGGTGTATAAAGTGATCCCTCCCCCACACTTAAGATGTACATTGTCCCCAATGTACACATGCAAGCACAATAAAATTATAAATTCTGAAAACAAAGCATGTGAGGGTGTGCAAAAATCAAAATAATACTCCCCTGAATTCCAAGTGAAATAGTTGGTGGAATCTTGTACAAGGGTGTGTTTGGCTCGACGGGCATTTGGAGGTGAAACGGCCGTGTGACCTAGTCACACGGCCATGTGCATAACTTGATTTCCATTTCCCAAGACTCTCAAGACTATCTGCGGATTCAGGGGGGGTTCAATGAAGCTTAAAAACAAAACAAAAACAAGAAGGGAACAATGATAATATAAAACTAAATAAAGCATGAGTAAAGACGCCTCATGCGTCAGAATCATCTGTTGGTGTTGTTGGTGTTGATGGTGGTGCTCGCTCGATGGCCTTTGATGTAGTGTTGCTCAATTTGTATGGTCCGGCCAACGTTGCTACAAAAAATGCTCAAAAACTTATAATAAAAGCATGTTAAATATTTTTAAGGAGCAAAACATTCTATAAGCACCAATTCATGAATAAATAACAAAAGAACGGATCATGGCAAGACCTAGTGTTGATAAGAGCTTACCGACAAAAATAACAATGAAATCTTCGTGTGGTTATCGGATAAACTCTTTAAATCCTTTAAATATATGGAGAAATGGTTTTGGAAGCCCAAAGGATGGTCTTTTGGTGTGGAGGGGTTAGGAGATGAAAGGGTGCAAGTGTTGGAGTGACAGAAAAATTATTTCTCATCCTTGAGTAGCCCACATGGGCATGTGGATAATCCACACCCCCATGTGGTTACTGTACACGGGCGTGTGGAAATTCCACACGCCCGTGTGGATGGTTTTTCATCCTCCAGAAGCCCACAAGGGCACCCACACGGGCGTGTGAGTGCCCGTGTGGGCCGGGAGGTCACAGGGGAGCCACACGGGCGTGTGGTTGCCCCCGTGCCTCTCTCGGACACCAAGAAATGGTCCACACGCCCATGTGAAGTGCCCACACGGGCGTGTGGCCCTTCTGGGAGGCCACAAGGGCTCCCACACGCCCGTGTGGGTGCCCCTGTGCCTCTCAGGTAGCTAGTTTTCTGAAATTTCAGCAAGGCACAGGGGCACTCACACCCCCATGTGCCTGCTCTTGTGGATATGCAGAAATTTCTGATTTCTCCCATTCCAAGGCCTATTTCTCAACTAAAAACATATAAAGCATACTAGATCATGCCACACACATTATCCATAAAGAAATACCAAAAGTCGACAGAAAAACTCAACACCAACAGAATTAAAAAAAATTGACATCTACTCATGCTAATTATTTCAGCAGAATTGAAAACCTAACTAGAATTTAATGAAATTACTTGGGTTGCCTCCCAAGAAGCGCTTGTTTAACGTCATTAGCTCGACGTACCTAATCTTCATGGGGGTTTGTGAAGGTGGGACATCTCAGTTGCTGCAATTACCTGGCATCGGGAGCAGAATTTTTGAATAGGTAGAGAAAATTGATAGAACTTGTTACCGGATTGAAAATTGCCACCCTCTACCAGTGTGCACGCATCCTCTACGTGTTTGAGGTGTTTCTTTCGGCGACGCCTTGGCCTTGTCATTCGACGGAAGATTCTTTTCAGAATCCCCGGAGCTGGTTGCTCTTTGACTAGCAGAACCTCTTGTGGGCTCATTTCCACTTCTTCTGATTCGGGCCACCCCTCATATGGATCGGGGTGTAGAAACTCCTGCATATACTCGTCAACAAGTTCGTCAGTAACATCCAAACAGTAACAAGTATCATCAAAATCAAGAGGATGCTTCATGGCTTCGGCGAGACGATAAGTGATCTTTTCATCTCCAATGCGCAGAGTCATCTCACCTCCATCCATGTCTATGAGTGCCTTGGAAGTGCACAAGAATGGCCTCCCAAGAATTAGCGGCACATCAACATCCTCGTCCACATCGAGCACTACAAAATCTACGGGGAAAAATATACTTGTCAACTTTAATTAAAACATCTTCAATTATACCTCTTGGATGCCGAACTGAACGATCTGCTAGCTGTAATGTCATTCGGGTTGGCCTTGGCTCTCCTAGCCCCAACTTTTGGAAGAATTTGTACGGCATCACATTGATGCTTGCCCCCGAATCAGCTAGTGCCTTCTCTTCACCCAAACCTCCGATTATACAAGGAATTATGAAGCTTCCTGGATCTTTCATCTTGCTCGGCAGATTTTTCGAAGGATAGCTGAGCAAGTTCCATCTAAGACGACAGCTGCACTCTCCTCCATTTTCCTCTTATTGGTTAAGAGGTCCTTTAGAAACTTCGTGTACCGGGGCATTTGTGATAATGCCTCAATAAACGGGATATTGATGTGCAATTTGCTTGAACATATCCAGGAACCTCTTATTCTGTTCGTCGGTTTGGTCTTTCTTCAAGCGTGTTGGGTAAGGAATTCTAGGTGTGAATGCTGGAGGTGCTGCAGCCACCCCCTTCTCTTTGTCTTGTACCATATCCTCTTGCTTCTTGGCAGCCTTCTCAGCAGGGAGTCTACTCTCTAACTTTTGACCACTTCTCAATGTGATCGCCTTCACATGTTCTCTAGGATTTGTTTCAATTTGTGGTTTCTTCGCCAATGACTTCGCGATTTGGCCCACCTGGGTCTCCAAATTATGCAGAGAGGCTGTGTGGTTGCGGAGTGTTGCCTCTACATTTTGAAACCTGGTATTAGTAGATTGAATAAATTTAGATAATACCTTTTCCAACTCAGAAACTCTTTCTGGAATAGATGGTTGTGGCTGAGATCCTGGTGGGGCTGCTGGCTTCTGTTGTCCCTGGTTGCTCCATGAGAAGTTTGAATGGTTCCTCCATCCCTGATTGTAGGTACTCGAATAAGGGTTCCCTTGCCCCCTCACTGGATTTCCAACAAAATCCACTTGCTCCATTGGTGCCGATGCCCCCACTGAGATAGGACAATCTGAAGAGTTATGCTCGCCTCCGCAACTATCGCAAGAGCTAACTTCAGCTACTCTTGAAGTTGTGAGGGTGTCTAGCTTCTTGCTTAGTGCTTCAACTTGGGCTGCTAGTGATGTAATGGCATCAACATCATGTATTCCTGCAACATTTTTCTTCTCCCTTGAGCTCCATTGGCAACTGTTGAGAGCCATGTCCTCAATGAGCTGCCTTGCATCTTTCTGGAGTCTTGTTACCCATAGTCCCACCTCGCGGCCGCATCTAACAGTTTCCTAGTGCTTGGCTTCAGTCAATTATAGAACGTGTGTATAATTATCCAATCCGGGAATCCGTGTTGGGGACATCGCCGCAGAAGGTTCTTGAACCTTTCCCATGTCTCGAATAGAGACTCCAACTCATTCCGAAAAAAGGAAGAGATCTCATTGCGGAGCTTCGCGATTTCCCGGGAGGGAAATATCGTGCAAGAAAGGCTTCCACCATCTCGTCCCGGGTGGTGATGGACGCTCTTGGCAATGATTGGAGCCATTGTTTGGCTCGTCCCTTCAATGAGAATGGGAAGGTCCTCAATCGAATCGCATCATCCGAGACCCCGTTGATCTTGAGCATATCACAAACCTCCAAAAAGTTTTCAATATGGGCATTGGGGTCTTCATCGGGTGACCCATTAAAGCTGCGCGGACTCTGAACCATACGGATGAATGCCGGCTTCGACTCAAAATTGTTAGCCGCGATGGGCGGTCTAACAATGCTCGACTTGTGTTCCTTGGGCTGAAGGTCTAGCAAAATCAGCAAGTGTCCTTGGTTCATCTTTGTGGTCACGCCATGGTCGCAGATCCTTCGGCTTCAACTTCAACTCGCTGTTCTTGAACAACTTCAGGCTCCTTGCTTCTCTTGTGAAGTCTTCGCTCAATTTCAGGGTCTCCTTCAACTAATGTCGATGGGTTCCCTCTGGTCATAAGCTGGAGCTGCAATCAAATAAACAAAAGAAAATGAGAACAATGAAAGTAGAGAAGATGGAGTAGAAAAACAGTAAAAATAAATGAATGGCTAAAGTAACAAAATACTAGCGTTCCTAATATCCTGTTCCCCGGCAACGGCGCCAAAAACTTGATGCGTCTCCGCAACAACACAACAGGGTGATGTGTGTCAACCCCTTGCGTTACCGCAAGTGCACGGGTCGTCAAGTAATAAAAGTGGACCCAAAGGGTCGGGTTGTCGAACCACGGGGAAACGAAGTACTAGTAATAGCCCCTCTTTTGTTATCTAGCCTAATGAGTGTAGTATGTGATGATCTAATGGCCAACACTAAGAGTGTCACCACAAGTGCGCAGGAAATAAAAGAGGAAAAGAGTTCTCAATCAATAAAAGTGAGGTATCCGGACAATGCTCCCCCTAGGATTCGGGTGTTGGATGTAGATTACAAGTGTTTCTAAACGAAGACAATGAGTCGTGGGTATCCAAAGGTATAACGGCCCCTCGCCTCCAGGTCACCGATAACTAGTCCCCTACGAGGTCCCGGCGGAGAATTCTCTCGACGCCTCACACCACATATGATTGCTTAAAACTCTAGGGATCCCAAAGATATGACCAATTCCTAAAAGTAGATCTAACCCCGCCTCCGGGTGGAAGATCCCTAACCCCCTACGAGGTCCCGGCGGAGAATTCTCTCGACGCCTCACACCACATATGGTTGCTTGACACTTAGGGAATATGGAGATAGGAAATATCTCGTCGGAAGGGAAAGGGGACACTCCGCTATCTCACGGCTCACCCTCTCAACCCTCTTTACTCTTGGTAATTCTAAACCTAGCGGTGATCTCTCTCGTCACTAGATTGAATAAAACATGCAAGGCAATTAATAATGAAATCAAAAGCACAAACAAGCATTAAGAACTCAAGAGTAAAACTCAAACTGATAGATTCGAATAGAAACACAATGTAAATCTAATGAAAATAAGAATCCTAGGGTTTACATGTCCGAATACCCTCTAGGGGTTTAGCTCCCCATGGAGCGAGTCACAAAACAAATAATAAATTCAGAAATAAGTTCCAAAGACATAAAGAATAACCCCCTTAAATCCGTGATGATAGTCTTGATGGGTAGTTTCCACGTCTGGATTGAATCCACTCCGAAGCTAGGTCGCCGATGGCTTCCTTGACGCTATGACGGAGGAGGAATCGATCCAAGTTGGTGAGGAAAGCTTCCCAAAGCCGCCAAGAACTCCTTCCAAGCCCTAGCCGCCTTGTCTCTCGAAAGTGGCCAAAAAGATCCCTAAAAATTATCACAAGGCGTCTTTTATAATTTGAATTCGGGGCTTTACGCGGGCATCCACACGGCCATCCACACGCCCGTGTGGAAATTCCACACGGGCGTGTGAAGCACTGCTCTCTGCGATCATCGCTACGATAAATTGCTACAGTGCTTCGCTACGTTAGATGCTACAGTGATTTTTTTTCCCCGAAGTCTTCCTTGGAGTCCACACGGTCGGGCACACGCTCGTGTGGTAGGGTGTGTGGCTTTCTATGCTTTGAAATCCTCAAGAACTTTCTTCTGCTTTGTACGGAAGCTGGGACATGGGCGTACTACTGCCTTTGTGCCCTTTCGGTTTGTGTAATGACTTGTACTCCTCCGAAAGTTGGCAACACCCCTATGCATATGAACACAGCTTCTGATTGTGGTCTTGAAACGTGTCATCACACCCTATCTTTGCTTCTTCCTGTATGTCATGTCTCCAAAGCCCTGTTTGCACAAAAGAACACAAAACACACCTTGTTAATGCTAAAATCTGATAGAAGTGATGCTCAATGCATATAAACTGATATTATAAAATATATATAATCAAGCACTTATCATTAGTGCAAAATTTCACTATGCAGAAATCCACATAGGCGTGTGGATGATCCACACGCCCTTGTGGATCATCCTCCTCATCCACACGGGCGTGTGGATGGGCCACACGCCCGTGTTGATGCCCGACCATGGCCAAAAGGCCATGGTCGGTTGGTTTCCACACCTTAAAACAACCCTAAATCGACAAGCATGCACACTATGATAGTTCCCATGAAGAATTCATGCATAAAACATCAACAAATCACCATATCTGAAATTCAAAATTCATGGCAAGAACTAGGAAAACTTGGAGCTTACCGGAGCTTTTTGATGATGAAGAAGATGGGAATTGCCGGAAAAACACCCAAGAATCCTTAAATACGCTAAGGAGAGGCGTTAGGAACCCAAGAGATGCGTCTCTTTGCATGGAGGCGTCGGAAGGAGAAAAGGCGCGAAGGTTTGAATGAATGTTCAAGGCCTTCTCATCTCCTTTATAAACCACATGGGCGTGTGAGGGTCTCACACGCCCTTGTGGATGGCCACATGGGCGTTTGGATGAGCCACACGCCCTTGTGCTTTCAAATATTGACGCCAGAACGCCACAAGGGCACTCACACGGGCGTGTGAGTGCCGGTGTGGATTAAAAACTCGAGACAGAAGGCCACAGGGGCACTCACACGGCCGTGTGAGTGCCCTTGTGGACCTGGAAAATCCACAGTTGCAGCCACACGGGCGTGTGGCTGCCCTTGTGCCTCTCTGGAAACCTGAAAATTGGGTTTTCAGGTCTCACACGCCCATGTGGATGAGCCACATGGGCGTGTGTCTCCTCAGAAGGGTCACAGGGGCACTCACATGGGCGTGTGAGTGCCCTTGTGCGTGCCCTTCTGTTTCATGTTTTTCTGAATTTTCAGCAAGGCACAGGGGCACTCACACCCCCTTGTGCCTGCCCTTGTGGATTTTCAGCTCAACATGAAACATATAAGTACAAGATCAATTCCTTAACTTTAAACCTCTAAAACATTCTAGATCAAGCCACACATGTATAATTATCATGAAACACCAAGAATAAACAATAAAAACACACCAACGACAGAATTAACGCAAAGTCGCCTACTCAAGCTAGTTATTACTGCAGAATTAAAAACTAACTACGAAAGCAATAAAATGACTTGGGTTACCTCCCAAGAAGTGCTTGTTTTACGTCATTAGCTCGACGTACCTGATCTTCCTTATCTTATGGAGGCTTGAAAAGGGTGTGCTCCTCCCGACTATCTCTTGCGTAGCTACTTCCCATGAACATAATTTTGCCTCGACGGTGATGCACTTTTATTCGAGGCTTGCACAATTTTACTTTAGGTCTCCATGGAAACAATTTTGGCCGAGAATTGTTCAAGTTCACCTTAGGTGGGTCCTTGGATGGTTTGAGCCTCCTACCCACATTTTCTTCAATTCCCATGGCCTTTTCCTTGCATTTTGTTGGTTGATCCATTTCAAGGAGAGGTACTTTTTCCATTGCCTTCGGGTTTGTTTCTTTTACCTTTTCAACTTGCAAGAAATATGGCTTCAACAAAGCCTCTTCCAAAGCTTCCTCCTCAAAAACATGTTGTCCATTCAAGTGTTCATCATTCTTAAATTGGGGCTCTTCTTCCTCCATTTGATTCTCTGCAACATCTTGTTCTTTCTCCCCCACTTGCCCATTGTTCTCGCACTCTTCCTTGTCATTTTCTAAAGAAACATCCTCAACAAGTCCTTCAGTATGGTTCTCAAAGTCATGAATGTTGTCTTGTTGATTTTGTCGTGAAATCTCAAGGGCTTTGATGCTGGTTTCAGTGTTTTGGATAAACTTAGCTAATACATCCTTCAAATTCAAATTTTCATCTTGAGATTCTTCCACTAGGGGAGCCTCAGAACCCTGAACAAATCTTGCCAATAGACCTTTTAGGCTAGGATCATGCTCTTGTGGTGGAATGTGCTCTTTAAAACTGAATTGTGGGCTTTGCCATTGTTGTCCACGCACATTCCACGAGATGTTGGGGGAACTCCTATGACTTGAATGATATGTGTTACAGAAAGGAAAGCTTTGTTGTCTTGCACCTAAAAGTTTATCAATCCTTGTATTGCAAGCTTCAATTTGCATGGACAAAGTTATAATTGGATCAACCATCTTTGATGTTCCTTGTACAAAAGATATATACAAATATAAGTGAGAAAGGCGAAAGTAAGAAAAATGAAATAGAAAAGCAGTCAAATATAAATGAATGGCTAAAGTAACAAAATACTCGCGTTCCTAATATCCTGTTCCACGGCAACGGCGGCAAAAACTTGATGCGTCTCCGCAACAACACAGCAGGGTGATGTGTGTCAACCCCTTGCGTTCCCGCAAGTGCACGGGTTGTCAAGTAATAAAAGTGGACCCAAAGGGTCGGGTTGTCGAACCACAGGGAACAGAAGTACTAGTAATAGCCCCTCTTTTGTTATCTAGCCTAATGACTGTAGTGTGTGATGATCTAATGGCCAATACTAAGAGTGTCACCACAAGTGCGCAGGAAATAAAAGGAAAAGAGTTCTCAATCAATAAAAGTGAGGTATCCGGACTATGCTCCCCCTAGGATTCGGGTGCTTGATGTAGATTACAAGTGTTTCTAAACGAAAACAATGAGTCGTGGGTATCCAAAGGTATAACGACCCCTGCCTCCAGGTCGCCGCTAACTAGTCCCCTACGAGGTCCCGACGGAGAATTCGCTCGACGCCTCACACCACATATGACTGCTTAAAACTCTAGGGATCCCAAAGATATAACCAATTCCTAAAAGTAGATCTAACCCTGCCTCCAGGTGAAAGATCCCCAACCCCCTACGAGGTCTCGGCGGAGAATTCTCTCGACGCCTCACACCACATATGGTTGCTTGACACTTAGGGAATATGGAGATAGGAAATATCTATCGGAAAGGAAAGGGGACACTCCGCTATCTCACGGCTCACCCTCTCAACCCTCTTTACTCTTGGTAATTCTAAACCTAGCGGTGATCTCTCTCTTCACTAGATTGAATAAAACATGCAAGGCAATTAATAATGAAATCAAAAGCACAAACAAGCATTAAGAACTCAAGAGTAAAACTCAAACTGATAAATTCGAATAGAAACACAATGTAAATCTAATGAAAATAAGAATCCTAGGGTTTACATGTCCGAATACCCTCTAGGGGTTTAGCTCTCCATGGAGCGAGTCACAAAACAAATAATAAATTGAGAGTAAAGTTCCAAAGACATAAAGAATAACCCCCTTGAATCCGTGATGATAGTCTTGATGGGTAGTTTCCACGTCTGGATTGAATCCACTCCGAAGCTAGGTCGCCGATGGCTTCCTTGATGCTATGACGGAGGAGGAATCGATCCAAGTTGGTGAGGAAAGCATCCCAAAGCCGCAAAGAACTCTTTCCAAGCCCTAGCCGCCTTGTCTCTCGAAAGTGGCCAAAAAGATCCCTAAAAATTATCACAAGGCGGCTTTTATAATTTGAATTCGGGGCTTTACGCGGGCATCCACACGGGCATCCACACGCCGTATGGAAATTCCACACGGGCGTGTGAAGTACTTGCTACAGTACTGCTACAGTGAACTGCTACAGTACTTTTGCTACATCAAATGCTACAATGATTTTTTCCCTAAATCTTCCTTAGAGTCCACACGGTCGGGCACACGCTCGTGTGGTAGGGTGTGTGGCTTTCTATGCTTTGAAATCCTCAAGAACCTTCTTCTGCTTTGTACGGAAGCTGGGACATGTGCGTACTACTGCCTTTGTGCCCTTTCGGTTTGTGTAATGACTTGTACTCCTCCGAAAGTTTGCACAAAAGAACACCAAACACACCTTATTAATGCTAAAACCTGATAAAAGTGATACTCAATGCATATAAACTGATATTATAAAATATATATAATCAAGCACTTATCAAGATGCCACAGAATCCAATGCAGTTTTGTGAGGTGTTTGACGTCTAGGGGATTGACTTCATGGGGCCATTCCCTAACTCCAATGGGAATAAGTATATTTTAGTGGCAGTGGATTATGTATCTAAGTGGGTGGAAGCTCAAGCACTACCTGTAAATGATGCTCGCATTGTAGTCAAATTTCTTAAATGACTGCTCACATGGTTTGGAACTCCAAGACTCCTCATCAGCGATCAGGGAACTCATTTTGTAACAGTTAACTTGAAAAAGTTTTGAAACTCTACGGTGTCACTCATTGGCTGGCAACCCCATACCACCCTAAGACAAGTGGCCAAGTGAAAGTAACCAACGGGGAATTAAAGTGAATCTTGGAGAAATCTGTAGAACGGTATAGGAAAGATTGGTCGGAGAACTTGGATGACACTTTGTGGACCTACCAAGCAACATACAAGATAACAGTAGGAAGCACGCCATATCGACTGGTATATGGAAAGGGGTGTCACTTGCAAGTGGAATTGGAATATAGAGCATACTGGGCTATCAAAGCCATGAACTTCAATCTTATTCAAGCCGGGCAACAAAGGCGGTTCCAAATTAATGAGTTGGATGAATGGAGAGCCCAAGCTTATGAGAATACTAGTCCTATACAAAGAGCGAATGCGTCAATGGCATGGTAAGCATATTAGCGGACATAAAAATTTCAAACCTAGAGATCAAGTTCTTCTATTTAATTCCCGACTCCAACTCTTTCTAAGGAAACTCAAATCTAGATGGTAAGGTCCCTTCACGGTTGTTCAGGTAACACCTTATGGAGCAATTGAGATCTCTCATACAGAGCAAGGTCAGTTAAAGGTTAACGGCATTGCTTGAAGCCATACAACAAATAATTCCAGCTATCAGGTAAGGAGGTCTTCCGTTTGAAGGAACCTCCATGAGGAGGTAAGTATCTTTGTTTTGTCCAGCTAAAAACAGTAAACAAGCGTTTCTTGGGAGGGAACCCAAGTTCTGTTGTGTATTTTTTGACTTTCGACTTGATTTTGTTAATTTTTGTCTTTTTTTGTATTTAGTTTTTGTTGTGCCCATTTTATTTATGGTGATTAGTTTCATGTTTGTGTTCCTTTTTGGGTTATTTGTGTTGATCATGCCTCCATTTTTTATTAGAAATCTTTGTAGTTAGGCATGTTTTCTAGAGAGAGGGAGGCTCTACCAGTTTTTCAGGGACGCTTACGGGCGTATTATGCCCGTAAGTAAGGTCATAATACCTTTACAAAGACATTTATGATCTAGCTTATGGCCGTAAACATTAAGCAGAGAAATCCAGAGAACCTTATGGGGTCGACTTATGCTCGTAAAGATGGCCGTAAGTGGAGACCCTAAGAGCCCTACGGTGCATATTAATGGCCAATTACGGGCTGTAAACTTCTGGGAAATTCTTTTCAGAGGGTCTTGCAAGGTTACTTACACCCGTAAGGGAAGCCCATAATTAGAAGGCAGAGGGGCTTACACTCTTTTTTCATTCAAAAGCTTACGGCTGTAAGAACCCAAAGTTAGAAAATTCTGAAAGCCTTATGGCCTGCCGTAAGTAGTTAGGTTTACGGCGTCACTGGTGACTTTTGAAACTTATTTTCCTCACTTACACTATTCATATCTCACGATAGCGACCCTTTCTCACCGCCCTTCCCTCCCCAAGCTCATTTGAACGTTAAAAGGCCATTTAGGCACCATTTGAAGACCTTAGAAGAGCTTTACTAGCTCTTTTTTCCTTTTCTCTTCCCCGTCCTTGAGGTAAGTGTTGTTTTACATTTTCTTGTCCTATTTTATGTTGCCTTTTAGTCAATTTTGTCCTTTAGTTTGTGTATTGTGTGGTTGGGAGTGTCTTGGTTCATTTGTATACAATTTTTGGGCTTAAACTTTCAAGGGGGCTCTGACGGCTTGAGTTTGAGGCTTACGGCCGTAAGGACCCTGGTAAGGATGAGCATCACGATACTTACAGCCGTAAGTTCAACTGTAACACGGCTGTAGGCCGCTCTGAATCAATATTTTTTAGCAGGTACACTAACTTGGCACTATTCTTTAAATTGCAGGATGCCTCGAAAGAAGCGTGTTGCTCCTCGACCGTCGAAGGGAGCTCGGGCTGACATAGCGGGGTCATCTTGAGCTACGACCCACTCGAGCCCAATCTTTTCCACCCCATGCTTTCGAGAGCGGTTTAACAGCTTGATGACAAAGCGGTTTGGACATTCCCGCACTATGGACTGGCCTGTTCTTGCCCAACTGGGGTTGGAAAGCGAGGTCCAATAGATGCTATAGACGGAAGGATGGTCCCTTCTATTCTCAGTGGAGGCGCCTGCCTACCGAGAGGCTACGCTCGAGGTCTTGACGTCGTTTGAGCTTGACCTCGGGCTAGTGCGGTTTAATCGAGCGACGACAATCCGCTTTCAGCTATTCGGAGAGCATCAGACCCAGACATTATAAAAGATCCGAGGAACAGATCCGAACCCCCAGTATCAGGAGTTGTTGATAGATTTTCCAGCTGGATAGACGGTGGGAAGGGTCTGGATGGAGCTGACGATCGGTAGGAACTACGAGCCTAGTTTCACCAAGGCCACTTGCCTGGCTCGTCCCGCCCACAGATATGTACATGCCGTTATGACGCGATCCTTTGCAGGGCGGGCTGATAGTATTGGAGTCGTAGGGCAGCAGGAGTTCCTTTACCTGCATAGCATGGTCGCGCGCCGCCCCCTCCACCCGAGATACATATTAGCAGACTTCATCGCACATCAGGACCAGCACACCCGTCTGAGCGTGATCTTTGCCGGCCCCTACATCACACCCGCTTGATCAGAGGGATGGGGTTGGTAGAGCGCCTCGAGGGGCAGGAGGTCGTAAGCCCCACGACACCCCTTGGCCTAGATACCCTGCCACTGATAGGGATTGTTACCAGTCAGGGATCCAGGCATACTCTCACCCAAAGAGTAGCTGATCAGACGACCGATGAGGGTGAGGATAGCTCAGACGAGAACTCAAAGGAGACCTCTAGCTCATCAGCTCCACCATTCGCGACTGCGCCACTTGCTCTATTGCAACCTTGAGATGACATTCGAGAGCAGCTAGACGCGATTTGCGAGGAGCAGTAGGTTCTGAGAGCAAGTAAGACTAAGATACTAGAGTCAGTAGCCCGAATGGAGGCCAACCTTTATCTTGCTCTGACGATGCTGACAAACTTGGCACCCCCTATTGTTGTTGCACCTAGGCCTGTAGCTGTTGAGGCTACTCCTGCAAACCCGGCCCCAGCTCCTGAGGCCACCCCTGTCGATCCAGCCCTAGACATTGAGGACACTCCTTCGGCTTCCTAGTTTCATTTTTATTTCTACTTTCTTTGTACTTTTGTTTACTTGGGAAGGGTTGGTCCTGCCACTTATATTCGTATTTCAGACATTTAGTGGAACTTGTCTTTCTGTTGTTTCTTTTGTTCTGTTTATTTTGATTTTTATTTTTGTTGAGCTAAATTGTGTACTTGTTCTCGCAGGCTATTTTATGCTTCACCCAACACTTCAATGTACAAGGGGGTGCTCACTCAGTCCATTCTGACTTGGAGTGCGCCCCCGCTCAATTGGACCCCCAGCAATTCACACCTCCCAGTTGTTCATAGTGCTCATTATTTTGTCAGAGAAGTACTTGTAGTTCCAATCCCCTTAATTATTTTAAATACATTGTCTTTATCTATTCTTTTCTACATACATTGGGGTAATGTATGATATTAAGTGTGGGGGAGGGTTTGCATGCTTGTTTACTCTATACTATTTGACAGATGATAGAATTCTACAAGGATCAATGTGAGTTCATTTGCATCGATTTAACATGTGGTAGTGTAGTTGTTTTTAGATCCTATTTTTTTTCAGTTTTTACTCTATTCTTTAACCAATCTCCTTAAATGCACAACTCATCTGTCCAACTTAGTTAAATGCATATTTTTGTACTTATTTTTGTTTCGTATTTTACCCTAGACAAGAAAAACTTGTGAAACAAAAGTACGTGTTTAATTTGTGTGCATAGAGGTGGAAAAAGCTACCCCTTTTGTTGTGTGCAGCTACCTTTTACAAGTCAGATATAGTGTATGCCCTAGTAAGAGAAAGAGCTACCACTGGAGGTGAGTGAAAGCTACCACTCTCTTAAAAAGTTGACCATGGAAAGAGCTACTATCCCTAAGTGTGAAAGCCACTCTACAGGATTCGGAGAGAAAGGGCTACCTTAGGTGATGCGTGAAGCTACCATGTTCTGATTTTAAACCTGATTTTTGATAATTATGTACGTCAAATATCATGCTAGTATATAGAGTGAAACAGATTGAGTACACACGCACACTCATTGGTCTTGAATGGGGTTTTTCTCTGATTGTTAGTGTGTAAAATTTTTACTACTCTAATACTGTTAGTTGATGCTTGTGAACTCACTAACTCTTATTTGCTTGAAGGCATTAACACTCCGCTTTTATATCATTATCATTTGTTCTTCTTTCTTGAGGATAAGGAAGATTTTAAGTGTGGAGCAGTTTGATAAGTATACAATTATACTATATTTTACATATCAATTTGGATACTTATTGAGTTAGTATTAGAGTGATTTTGTGAAATACGAGGCTAAATCAGGTGTGAATTGTCTTTGCAGACACCAGAGGGAGTTTAAAGACAAAGGAAAGCCAAAAGAAGCAATTAGCAATCAAACTGTAGAAGATGGCGCTCTCTTGACATATTGACCTAGGAGCCAAAACCACTTACGGGCTTCTTACGGCTAAGGTTACGGTCGTAAGCCATATTCAAAAAGCATTACGGGCATCCTTATGCCTGTAAGAGGAGAAAACTGTCAAATAGGGGGACTTACAGTTAGCCTTATAACTGTAAGTTGGACAGTAAGTGGAAGATAGAGACGTTTATAGAAGCTGCTTACCCTCGTAAGGAGTAGGGCGAGATCAACAAGATGAGGCTTACGGTCTTCCTATTACAGCCATAATGGGGACCATAACCCGATGGTAGACACCGTTACAGGAGAGGCTTACGGCCGTAATCGGGGTGGTAAGGCATGAGATCAGATGCAGCTCGATGCTTACTGTCGGACTTACACCCGTAAGCCGACAATAAACTTAATAGTATAAAAGCCTTTGCTGAATCTGAGGATGAAGCTTTCTAGGTTTTGAGTATTTTGGGGGAAAAGGAGGCTGGAGAAGTGGAGAAGAATACTACGAGATAAAGGGTGATTTCAACTCTTCCAAGGCAAAGAATTCATGTGGGCGTCTATCATCATCATCAATAACATCCATTAGGGTATCATCATGGTCAAGAGTCATCACTCCACCAACGTCAAAAGGAGCCTCACGTCGGCTCTTGTATTCTTGGTCCTTGAGGGAGTGCTTATTAGTTTTTTCTTTATGATGATAAATATGTTTAATTCTTCAATTGCTTTGTGCTTCATAATAAGCTAAAGCCCCATTGGGAGCTTGGACTTGAAACCTTAGGGATTGTATTGGATTCTATTTGTATTCTTTACTTTTATTTGATTATGAAGTTTGATATTAAAATGCATGTGTAGTTGGATTTAATTCTTATTGCATGTTGCGTGGCTTTTGATATGCGGTGAAAACCCGTTAGTTATCGAAGCTAATGTGCTGTGAAAACCTGTTGGTTCTTAGGAACTAGCGTGCGGTAAAGACCCATTAATATGCCACATTTCTGTTCAACTGTTTCATTTGAGTGAGGAGTATTTATAGAATTTTGTTCTTCATCGTTGAAACCCTAAGGCAGTATTGTACAAGTATTCCCATTAATCTTGATAGTCTGAACCTCTTGGTTTAGCTTTAGTTCCCTGTTTAATCTCTTTTCAGAGTAATTAATCTGTTAACCTATGCCAAAGTATTCAGGCTAGATTTCAATTGCTAAGGTTAGTACTAATATTCTTGCTCCTTGTGATTCGACAACCCGACCTTTCACCAGGTCCATTTTATTGTTTGACGACCCGTGCACTTGCGGTGACCCAAAGGTCATGTCAAGTTTTTGCTTGCCATATCCCAAACTGTCTCTTTTTGTGAAATTTTGCACAATGACTATCTTTATCTTACATGACTAATTACATCTTTATGTGAGAGGGATATATCAATCATCAAATATGTTGAATTCCACCTTTTTTTGCATAAGATAAATTTGTTTTAAATTTGGGACATATAATTGTCAAACACGCTCTTCAAAATTCTCTATTATCTTTGGAATAGCTATCCAAAAAAAGAACACTTGTACAAATTTCGTCAGCACCATCTATGTTGTTTCAGTCTTTCCGAGCATGTGTCATTGTCTAAACTATTTAAACAATAGTTGTGCAGTGTGTTTTTAGTCTTTTTGGGCTTAAAACACAGTTCCCAAAGCAATCACGGTTGTGCTTTGGATCGTGCTCTTGACAGTGCACTTCACAGGATGTTTTGGGCTTTGTTTCTAGCTACTTGTAAAGTGCATAGGCAAATGCACTCCCGTGCTTCCGGCTGTGCTTCAAGAACATGGTCGTGTTAGAGACGGAGAGACAATGTTCTTCTCATCCTGAGTTTACTATAAAGTGCACTGGAATAAGCACGCCCGTGTTCAGCCCATATTCCCCCTAGGGTATTTAGAAGGTCTTGAACGTAAGCCCTAATCGCCTGATTTTTTTTCTTCTTCCTATCTTTGTTCCCTGTGCTTTGGATGAGAAAAAGCCACCATTCCTTGACCCTCCTCTTCCCTTTAGCTGAAGACCCTTGAAGGTAAGCTCTTATTCTTCCTATCTTCCCTTGTTTCATCTTGTTTGGATGGGCATGCTAGCCCTAGGTCTTAGATCTTGAATTTTGGTTTGTTATTGATAAATTTGTTGATTAGTTTGATTGTTTTCCTTCATTCTTCCTTGTATCATGAGATGAATGTAGAAATCCATCATTTCTATCTTGTTGAAACAACTTCTCCTTGTTCTTGAAATCGGAGATACTGTAGCACCGAGAGATCCATTCTTAAATTTTTGTATTCTTAGTTGTTTTGATAGCTGATTTCCATTGAAATTCTTTGGAACCCTTAGGGGCAGGTTCAGGCCTACCCAAGAGTTATTAGGGATTCTTGGTTTGTAGCATGAACAAATTCATACTTGATTTTTTTCTTCTTGTGTTTTCTTTTGGTTTTGAGCTCTTGTGGCTTATGTTGGTATAGGTGGTGTCACGCCCTGACCCTACTCGGGCACATGGCAACTGCCGAGACAACAAGGGGAGAGTCACATACCACTCTTCACCTCAGTTGCCACAAGGCTCAACAGGACCCAATAAACAACTCACAAAAGAAGCCAAGCAACTCAAAAAATCAGGAATACAAACTTAACCACGCATAAATCTTTGTTAATACAAGGAGTAAAGAAAGTACCACTACAAATACAAGCACAAAATACAAGTCCAAAGATGAGTGGATCCACATGCCCTACATGTCAAACAAAATAAGAACAATAGGAACACACCAAGACACTGAATAGGAGAAAGACTTAATCCAGAGACTGCTCAGCATAGCCAACCCCAACGTCACTACCTGAGAGGGAAAAAATTAGTTGTGAGTAGCATACAAATATGTTACTCAGTGAGTGGTAGCAGCATAGCTTCAAATAGAGTAATGGAAATAATACATAAAAATAATGTTTCGGAAATATAATAATACCTCTATCAGTGTTGTTCCTAAATAATAATATAAAGAATTACTAATAATAAATTTTAAAACATACGTTCCCAAAACAATCCATCGATATAAACTTTTAACACAAGTTTAAATAAATCAATATCTATTGGCCTCACATCATTCCTGACCTAATATGAGGGAGCACAGCCGTGTGCATTGGGTAGCACTCGGGGGAGAGCGAGACATGTGTTGTGCCGTGACCAAGAGCGGGTGAAATATTTCACACTATCATGTTCTGACACCATGATGCGCGCGTGCGGTGGATCGTCGGTGTGCGCGTAGCCGATGAGCGCGAGGGACAGGCGTGCCCATACCAAGAGTTATGTGTTGCAGAATTAGATTATTTTAGAGAGTGGTTCTCTAGCAAGTCTAGGCGGCACGGGACACTTGATCATTACCGAGAGACCTAGATGTTGATTCTGGATTTGATGACGGATTACGTAGGCGTATGCAAGGGGGCACTGGCAGGAGTGTGGCCGAGCCAGGGGCAAGGATGGCATGTGGTATTACCACGCATGACTAGTACTGTTGTGCCCTGTAACCAAGGGTGGATGGCTAAAGCTACAGTAACGTCAGGGGGCACTGCAAGCTAAGTGGAAGTTCGGGACTTCTCGCTACACCTGTATTGGTCAAGAAACTCAATTAACCTTGGGGATTTGGGCCAGCTCTTGTAATAGGGTCTTTTATGTCTTTGGGAGGGGACAAGATCTCTTAGTGAGAATCTTTGGTTATGATTGTAAACTTTTCTCAAATCTAAGAAAGTTTATATTTTTCTCTTTAAAACTGATTTATTGTGTCGTATTCTCGTACAGTGAATGTTTTCCAATTTTGCTCGCTTCTTTTATGTGTTATGCATGCGTTGAGAACAGATATTGTTTCACTATTGTTCTAACAAGGAAGGTTGACCTGCCACTTGGTGCATGTCAGATGTCACTCGGGCGAAGGTGATCCATAGAGGCCATGATAACTGCGAAGGTGGTTTCCAAAATCTAAAGAATACAAATACTGAATTCGTTGGCGTTGGGCACTGAGATCCCCGTATAGTGACCCTGAGTTTCTCAACATGAAAATAAAGAGAATCCCTCCAAAACCTTGTCAATGGCCTTGTGCTCCTCTTTACTAGGGTAAACCTAAACCTAGGGTGAACCACACCGCCTCCTATTAGGAGGGATCATGTGGACCCCCACTACAATGTCAAAAAGAAGTCCAGAGTCAGGCTATGGCCCACTATCACCATTCAAATCAATCCCATATATAAGCATTTGAATAACGCTATCTCTCCACACTTTCGGAGTATAAAATGCACATGCTCACCAGTATATTCTCCCCATAAAACATATATGAACATAGAAATACCAAATTTAAATAAAATACACAAATAGATTTCAAATTGGGACAATTCTTTCTACTAAATTCAATATCGCTAAAAAAATACGCCATGGTACAAAAATAAGAAATAAAGTATATAAAAATATTGGACCACTCAATAGGGTTCCTTACAATCTTTCATAAATCAGGTTTGCAATTCACTTCATAAATCAACTCATTTACAATATAAGCGAGTAGATGAAAATACAGATGTAAGAAATAGCATATGAAGGTGTTCATATTTCTATTAGAACCATGCAAGTGAATTAACCCACTCACAAACTTAGGAGAATAACTCCTAAACGCCACTACTCCTCTGCCGCCTCCTTGTCTCGGGCTGAGCTCTCACCATCTACACCATAAGCCACAAGGGCTCAAAACCAAAAGAAAACATAAGAAGAACAACAAGCATGAATTTCTTCATGCTACAAACCAAAAAACTTTAATAAGGCTTGGGTATGGCCTGAACTTAAACTCTAAGGGTTTCAAAGGATTTCCAAGGAGATCAACTTCCAAACAACTAAGCATGCAAGGGTCTAACAATGCACTTATTGGTGCTACAGTAACTCCAATTTCAAGAACAAAAGAAACAAGTTTCACTAAGGTAGAAAGGATAGATTTTTACATCCACTCATGATATAAGAAAGAATGAAGGAAAACAACCCAAATTAAACAATAAATTCATCAATAACAAACCAAGATCCAAGATAGAAACCTAGGGCTAACATGCTCATCTAAATAATATCAAACATGAAGAAAAGAGGAAGAAGAAGAGCTTATCTTCAAGGATCTTCAACCAAAGGAGAGAGAAAGATCAAGCAATAGCAGTTTTCTCTCGTCCAATGCAAAGGGAACGAAGGTAGGAAGAAGAAGAAGAAAGGAAATCAAGGGAAATTAGGACTCAAGTTTAGGACTTTAAATACCCATAGAAGCACACGGCCAAGTATACGGCTGTGAAAATCCTAGCCGAATTGTGTATCTATCTGAATAGAGTAAAACTCGTGCATTCTGAGAGTTACACAGGCAAGAATACAGTCATGTAAAGCAGCTTTTGCCCATATAGATTTACATAGACAAGTACATGGGTGTGCATCTTAGCCATTGCCCGTGTACCTTTTCAGAACTCAACTAGAGAATTACACGAGCAAGGTGCATAGTCACGTAAATCAGCCTTTGCCCCTGTACCTATACATAACTTAAATTTCACTTCTTTTCAGGTCAAAACGACCAAAAACGAGTCAAAACTCAAGGCACAACTGATCTAAGGCAACTTAAACAACAACACACACAAGGAATTGTTGAAACACCACAGGTGGTGGTGGCTCGGTCTGAGGCAAGAAGCAGGCAGAGGAGTAGCGCCATTGAGGAGTTGTTCTCTTAAGTTTGTGAGTGGGTTATGATTGCATAATTCTAATTATTTCTCTCTAAATATATGTATAATTGGTTTTGATTAAAATGTATGATTTATCATGTTGAATTGATGATTTAATTGCTTGAAAAGGATTTCCATGTTTTGTACTCTAAAAGAAAAACTATTTTCATTAGAAGAAAAAAATCAATGCTATGTTGCTATATGTTGCTATATTAGACTGACTTGAATTGTTGAATTCCATACATATGTTACACTCTTGTAAAATGATTTATATGGACATACAAATATGATATTTATCATCGAGATATGAATATTTGTCCTAGACAATGACCCTTTGAAATGAATTACATGAAATCCGCTGATAATATACTCTTTATGGTTTTGTTGGTGATAGGGTTTTAACCCTCCTGCTGTGGTAGGGGTCCCCATAGTCCAGAATTTAGAGGTGGCATGGTGGACCCAGCTGCTCTGTCCACATCAAGCTGGCGTGTAGAGTCTTGATTGGACGAACATTGGGAGTCCGGAGGCACCGTATGGGTCCAGTGGGTTAACGTTAAGGACATGAATGCCTTGACGATTCTTAACTTAGCTGCGGCTACAGCTAGAGTTTAGAGCGATTTCTAGACCACTTATCTAATTCTCGAGTTAGAAACCTCGTATTTTGAAAAATAAGTTTCTTTATGCATAGCAAAAAAGGCTTGATGGTATACATTGTGTATTATGATTTTAAAACTTGTATTTTACTATTCATGAGTTATGTCTGTTAAAACCTTATTTGAGCAAAGTAGTTTTGCAATACTACTCGTGTTTTCCTTATGCTTGTGTGTGTGTGTGTGTGTATATATATATATATATATATATTATACACTGAAACGTTCTAGACTATATATATGTTACTACAAAAGGTTATATTATCATTTTATAGGTTATTTTGTATTCCTTGGAACTGTGCTATCCCATTTACTTAATGATTCTAGTTACACATCCTCTCCCTCCCCTTTCCAGGCTCTAGCTATTAGCAGTGGTGTGGCAGATCAAAGTGTTGAACATTCCTCAGTTTTCTATCTCCTTTCTTGGTTAATGTATATTTCTTCTTGATTATACGCATTGTATAAGGACATGGATCTACTAGTGTGTTTGACACTCTTATGTATGGTTTATATACTTATTTGTCCATTTGTAACCTTTGTTGTATTTACGACAACCTGTATCCAGGTTTTGGTTGGATTACTTCCTTTGTGTACTCATGTTCATTTCAGTATGATTTGAATTTGTGAACCCCATTCAGGTCTGTTGTTCCCATATTGTAGTTAGTCTTGCGGCGATTCGAGGGTTTAGTGGCGTGCGTGTCCCTCCTCGGGTTGTCACAGTAGTTATTGTGTGCTGGTCCTGTAGGACGGGGCGTGACAATTGTAGTAGTATTAAAACTATTAGACTGATAACTATTCCCTGTTCTTGCTTTCAACTACTTTCTATAGTAACTAGTGAATCCTGTTAGAGTCGAGCATGTAGCCTTGGTGCATGTAGGATTTGACTCTAAAGTGATTATGGATAATTTTCCATCAATTCTCTAATCTAATAGTATTTTCATCAACTCTTTAGGAATTATTTCTTTCATGTGTGGGGTGGGACATAACACATATTTGTTAAGTTAATATTCATATAAGTGACTTAAAATAATAATAAGAAAGCTAATTTATAACGATACAATCCTTATTTATAATGTAAGAATTATTAATAAATTATAAATAAAACCATTCCTTAGAATCTATCTAAAGGCCAAGAGCCATCAATGAAGTGAGCGGTAAGAGCCATGTATCCTTTGCTTTGGTGATCAGTTGGTCACATATCAGTTGTAATTGTAACTCTGCTATTATTCATTCCGATCACTCTTATTGTTTTCAATTTCTAAACCTTGTAAATTTTAAGGATATTATTCCTTACTGTGTCCGTAATAAAGATCTTAAATAATGGTTGGAGAAGAGAAAAATATCTCCTAAACTCTTTGTGATCAACCATTGATAAAGGGTATTCATGCATGATTATCATTCGAGCGAGCTCATTCTTTGTCAAAACTTAATTAAAGACAGTTGCTAAGTGTTATTGTCCCATCCACCTTCTTTTGCTTTGATAACAGAAGTTGTTATTAAGGCCTTTGTGTGTTCGGTGTGGATATTTTCTAAGATGATCATGCAAATGAGTTATTCCATTTTTAGATTTTCCACTAGGCATCCTCTTGCAATAATTACATCTTGCTTTTCATTCTCCATGAATTTCTTGTTTTGTAAAGTGTTTCCACATCCCCGATTTTAATCTCTTGGGGTTATGAGTGGTATCTTCATTATCATTCATTGAAGATGTTGGAGAAACCGAATTTGCAACTAGAGTAGCATTTGAACTTGGAGTTGTCGTAGAAAATCCATAATTTCCATCCAACAATGATGGAATAGGAGTTGACCTTGCATCCCGATCTTGAATAGGTGTTGATGATTCATATTGACTTTCCATGAGATTGGCTATATGTTGGCTATCTGATACACCCTTGATACGTCGGTGTATCGACAGCACCATTTCGAATGGATGCTCACTCCCTAGAAGGTTGGGAGAAAGAAGAGGAGAGGTGAGAAAGAGAGATTTTTGGAACGAGAAGAAAGAACTGCAACTTTATTCATACCCTTCACAACAAACCCTAATGGCCTTATATAGCCAAGTTACACCAATTCTAATGTCATAATAACGATCCCCAGCATGCCTTTATTACCAGATTCTGATTCAATGCCTTATTTTCATGCCAATCAACGGTTGTCTTTGATTTCTTTTATTTCTCTACCAATCAACGCATGCTACTCTTCCCTGAATCAAGCCACGTAATCCTGCATCCATGTAGGCTGCTTCCTAACCCGACGTGCTTGCGACTCCGCTGTTCATGTCTCCTGTGGGCCCAGTGTAACTGGTGTGGTTATAGCCTTTGCAGTCGTATCACTATCCATAATAAAATTTAATAAAAAGATAAACTTGAACAAAAACAAATTAGGGGTCAGTTGCGTTAAATCTCAAAAAGAAACACAAAAATAAATCGGATGAAACTGTAATTGAAAGTAGAACAAAGAAATATCATCCACCAATATTTTAAATATACCCAAAAATTCTATAAACACCTATATATAAGCACATACAGTATTACACCAATGATATAAAAACTTAACACAAACTTATTATTATATAAAAGATATGTACACACATCCATAATTGAAGGAAAAACATTGCTTGAAACTTGATAACTGAACTTTAACTAGAGATATGGGTGCAACATAATCCCTATATAGGTGAAACTTGTCTTATGTTAATGAATAACATATAGAAACATAATCGCTAAACACCAACAAAACTTATAACAAACTTAGTATCTTGACATAACAAACAATCACTCATTAATTAATAAAAGACAGAATATAATTAAATCCTATCTAAATTAGCATTAGAAGCAAAGATATCAAGCTTTGGTAATAGAAGAACTTCTGCCATCCAGAGTCCCATACTATTATTATTGAATTGATTTTTGATAATAAAAGTAGGAAAAAGTTTAATAAATGTTCAGTGTTATAATCCAATATGGAAAATCCAAAAAACGTCTAATAAGCCATAAAAAATTTAAAGTATGCCCTTTCAAACAGCAAATATTACAGATTTTATCATACTCTATATGTACATGAATTAGAACAACAAAGATAACTAAGATTGCACAAGGATCACTGAAAACTAATCAAAGCACAAAGAGGATACTATTACCTATCAATTAATATAAAAATTAGAAACTTGACTTATAAAATCAACATTATACATCAAAGATAAAGACATCATCATCTGATAAATGCCCACTACCATTTCAATTAATGTTACAGACTTTAGTAATGCTATCAATCATAGAAAATCAAAGATTTCAACTAGATGCTAAAACCAAAGTTCATCAAGCTATGGCAAATTTGATTTATTTATTTTTACAAAACTAAATCTATATACCAGCCTATTAGCAACAATTGGGATATGAGTAGGGGGAGAAAAGCAACCACAACGCTAAGCAATGGAGGAGAAGCTCTGCAAGTCTTCACCAGAGAAACCCGTATCAAGGAGGATGCCGAGGTGAATTCGAACAAGAGAAGCGATTCCCTTAGAAAGATGAGATCGGTGAAGACGCACAACAGAACTAGGGGAAGGGGAAATGAGGGGTCAAATGAGTCACAAGTGGAAAGATAAGAAAGATTGAGGGGACGTTTAGTTATAAGGAGTGGAATGGGAGTCACTACTTACATTGTGTAAATCTTTATTTATGTGGAATAATAGAAGTGAGAGAAGTATGATGAAGGAGTGAGAAGTTTATGGAGAATGATTCACAATCACTAGAAATTTGAGGAGAATGTTTATTCCTAAACAATAAAATGACAAACCTATCCTTATCTAAGATCAACATGAGATTAGGTAATTAATTCCTTATTATAATATTAACAACAAATTTGGACAATAATCAATATCAATGGCTAAAAAATGTAATTATTATGGTTCATAATTTATTTATTTAAAAATATATTTAAATTGGTAATTAGTTATTTATTATAGTTCATTAATTACTAATTAATTATATTAACAAAAAGTATTAAATTATTTGGTGGCCTATTAAAGTTAAATATTTATTTATAACAATTAATTTACTTTAATAATTAAATATTTTAAAAAATATAATTGTCATGACTCATTACTATATATACAATAATATTCATTTGCCTAAGACATGGTAGTCATTTTATCATTTTTTTTCACTTTTTCCATTCCCGATAAACTCTCTCAAGTCCTTTCAACCAAACAAAGTTTTCATTACTATTCTTTTTCGGATCCCCCTCATTGTCTTTACTATTCTACTCCTTGCAAGAAGGGGTCAATTAATTGTTTTAGTTTTCTTATTCGAATAATGTTAAGTTTTTTCACTTAATCAAAATGTTTGATTTTATCAAATGTTCAACGCGTCCATGGGGTTGTGACTTAATACTTGCACTCTTGAGTTTTTTAAATTAAGGGAAAGTTTGCATGAAACCCTTTATAACAAACAATATTTACTAATAAGTTAAAATTATAGCAAATGATTTTTTTCTAGTATTGTATTTTTCAATTAAACCATTAAAATGGATAAGTGTAATAAAAACACACCACTATTACAATTAAGTGAATATAATTTTATTTATTTGATTTATAAATGGAAAAAACTTAATATATATATATATATATATATAAATGGGCAAATAAGTAACTTCCTTGATAGGGGTGGGATGGAGGCAAGGGAGAGCACGACCATAACCGCCTCACCCTGCTTCCCCTCACAAAAAATCTTCTCCTCATCCAGCCCATGCCCCGCTCTCTAATAAAAAAAAAAACCCCATTTGGGAGGATAGGTTCAGAAACCATATGCCAGCTCAAATTTTGCAATCCATAATTTTTTTACTAACTTAGTTTATATATGCATGATGGATCTCCCACAAGTGCAAGGGATCGTCAAGTAATACCCGTGCGTGACACAGGGGTCGTATTCCACTGGGGCCAAGTAAGCATTATTACTCATTCTTCATCTATTATCTAGCCTACAAATCTTAGTGGAAGGAACAAATAAATCAAACTAACTAATATAATACTAATCCTATGGCTGGATCACAAGCACACGAATTAAACAAGCAAGGGAATATCAAGCATGAGAAAGGTGTGTTTGGACAAGGAATCCACATAGGGTTGTCATTAAGGCCCAAACTAGGATGGTTTAAAAATGCATTGATGACAGTTAAGACCTAGAGATCTCTTAAGTAGATTAGCCCTAATCTCTCTGCAACTAGTCCCTAATCCCATACAAGTGTCAATCAGAATCTCTTTTAGATCAACACCTCTATGATTGCATTAAGTTCTAGAAAATCTCAATTAGGAGTAAACCTACTATCCTTCGGCTTATACCTAGCAATGGAGGGCTACTGGCACCCAATCTCTCGGAGTATCGGCACAAGTATCCCCTTTCAATCTCTTGTAGATCTAGTACACGCGAGTAGGTCACATCTACACATACAACTCATAATAGAATTAAGGATCTCTCCATAAATGTAATTATAAGCATCAAAGTACAAAAGATTGAATCTTAAACAACCATCAAATGAAATACATAACAACATCCAAAGTTCTTGCAACAAGAATTACCCTAGGGTTCATCCATATCCAAACACAACAATAAGTTAGTTCCTCATGATAAGGAACACTTATACAACAAACAAGGAAGACAAACACATAAAAGAAGTAATGAAAACCCCCTCTAGGTCTTAATCCCCTTGAATGGGTGAAACTCCACAAGTTTGTCGATGATGGCTAAAGACCTCACCTCTTCTCCTTCTCCTTTGCTTCCCTTCCTCTTGGTGATGATGTGTGCTTGTTCTCCACAAAGATCGCCGTCAAAAGATGGCCGGAAGGCCTTAAGATGGTGTGGTGGAGGCGGCCTCAAACGCCAAGGAAAAGTCTCCTTGGAAAGCCCTAAAAACGTCCTTTTATACCCAGGAACCATACGGCCCCGTATATGGGCCGTATGGGTGTCGTATAGGGCACATGGTCCACAACTTCGCGATCCATACGGCCTGCATACGGCCTGTATACGGCCTGCATACTGCCTGCACAGTTCTCTGGATAGCAATATGAAACGGGTTCACTGCTACAGTGCACATGGACCGCTTTCTTCTTCTTTTCGCACAACATTGTATAAGCGTGTTCTCCATGGCTTCCTTGTACCCTACAAATCAAATAGCACGCGATTAAGTGTAAAAAGAGCATAAATTCTTCATAAACTACATGCTAGTTGTATGAAATACATATATGAAAAAACTTACATTTACACACTTATCAATGCATAAATTTAACATTTTATTCTTTAAATACAATTAAAGCATTCAATAATGTGAAGGTAAAAACCTATGGGAATTATGGCGCAGAAGACTTTTCACGTTTGAAGAAAATAGAAATTAACCAAATATCAACAAAATAAATATCAAAAATATGAAAAAATACTTGGGACCTCACTCTCGCAATAGGCACTTCCAGAAAAGGAGCATGCTTTTGCTATAGCATTGGCAGCATAGTTCCCTTATCTCCCAACAAAAGTGGAACTTAGTTTCTACAGTAAAAATGTAAAGTTGAAAATCAGTGTTATTTGCCAAAAAGTCAAAAGAGGCCTTCTTGAAAGTCATTTTCCCCTCAGAAAATCAGATTTGCTTGAGTTAGGTCACTTAAACTCCTATAAAGGTAAGATTACAAAGTAGACCACTTGACTTTATATATTCCATCAGTGAATTCAATAAAAGTTTGGATTTATGCATTGAAATTCAAGAAACGACGTGCTTACAATATGTTTGGATGAGAGGAATAATTCTGCGAACTTGAGTCCTTACATTGATGTATGCTAGCAGGGAGGAAAGTACTTCTTAGCCTCTATTTACGCTAAAGTGAAATATTTTAAACAAAATATTTAATTATAATAATTAAAGTAAATAATAGTCAATGTGATTTATACAAAAATAAAACATTTGATTGTAGTAATTAAAGTTAAGAGTAATGAACCTAATTTATCTAATGCAATAGTGGAATTAAGGGGCAAACGGGGGCTTCAGCCTTCCCTTGCTTCTGGTGAGGCAATTCTTAGGGTGGGCTCACTAGCGCTCGCTAGAGGGTGAAACCCCCCTATGGGCCATAGCATGCACCATCAAGATGATCCACACCATGTCTCTCATCAAGTCTCAAGATGATGACCTCCATGCATAGATAGCAATGACCTCCGTGGCAAGGTCTTCCAACCAACCACAAGGTTTATGGCGAGTGCATCAATATACTCGCTTATAAGGCCCTCTTGTCTCTCATGTTTTCTCGATGTGACATGCTTTTCTAAGGGTGTCGTTGTTATATATTTACATTTCGAGCAAGTAACATGCATATGCAGGTCTAAGAAGAGCAGAATAGAGAATTGAAGATATTCTAGATAGTTGCACTAGTGAAGCACAGCATGCCCTAGGTGTGCCAATTATGGTAATGAGGAGAGAGAGCAAAATTTTTTATTACACGGGCATGTTCAACCCATGTTTAGGGAGCGCTTTAACAACACATGGTCAAATGGCTAAGAACAGAATGCGCTCCCTCTTCTGAAAAACTACTGTGAAAAACCAAGAGTCGCACTGGGTTAACAAGGGCAACATCACTCAGGTGCTTTTTTCTGGAACACAAAGTTGAAAGACTATTCATCATTCATGATCAACACCAATGAGATTCAGGACTTTTTAGCTCATGTCACTAATTTTATCTATTATTTCTTTTGTATTATTTTGAGCTTCATTTGTGTACCCTCTTATTTCCTCAGGATTTTGGGCTTCATCATTGTAAGGCAATGGAACTCTCACATTGAGAGTAGCATCATTTAGGGATGCAAATGAGGCGGAGAACCCCTTTCCGTGTGGAGACCCTTCTCTAACGGAGCAGGAATTTCCCGAAATAGTCCCCCTTATGGGGCGGGGAATGGCAGAAAACCCCTCCCCGACTAGTGGGGCGGGGTGGGGGGCGGACAGAGTATTCCCTGTCCTGTTCCCTATGGGGATTCCCTGTCTTTTTAAATTTTTAAAAAAATAATATATATATATATATATATATATATATATAACTCATGATTAATTTTATTTATTAAAAAATTAAATATTAGAATAATGAGGTAAATATGTTTTCATATAATTTTATTTTTAACTTTGATATTATTTACAATTTATTTTATACTTATAATTTTAATTATTATCAAAGGTGGAGCTATCATATCAAGACGCTAGCTGTAGTGGATTCTCAATCTAAATGATTTGAATAATGAAAAAAATTAATGAAAATATAAAATCGTTATACTTTTAATCTATTTTCAAACTTTATGTTATTTGTAATAATTAGTTTGCTGTTTCATCATACGTTATATTATATTTATTTTGAAAATTACTTGGTATATTTTTATTTCATATATGATGCATATATAAATATATTATAAAAAACATTTGTGGGGAGGGATGGGGGGAATTCCCGCCCGGTCAGAAGCAGGGATGGGATAGGAATCCCATTCCCCGCCCCACCCCGCCCCGCGCTGCCCCACTTGCATTCATAGCATCATAGCTCTCTCTGCTTAGTAAAGTCTCAAACTCTATCCCCTTATTCCCTTTACATTGTCCATGTCTTTTATGTTTATGCATGCATTGTGTACGTTGAGGGCAATGTATGATTTAAGTGTGGGGAATGGCTTTAAATGTAGATCAACTTATTGCATGAGGCATAACTTATGATGATCCATGATGTTGAGTTGGGAATTTCAAGCTTATGGGGACACTAGCTTAACAGCAACTTTTCTTGAACATAACTCTAGTTTTATCCTCTATCTTGGAAACCCCATCTATTTTTCACTAAACCCTAATCATGAAGCCATTATAGCTTAGGAAAGACAATAGCTAAGTGACCGCTATTTTGAAAAACAATTGTCTAAATAATTCTAGAATGAAACCAGAAAATCGGATTCGCTAGCAAATGCCCTACCAGAATAATGTTGCAATAGATTGTAGAAAAACTATCACCTTTGATAAGTAAAATCGACTCTTGACAAGTCGACTCATGGCCATTGCAGGTATACAATCATGCGCAGAGGAACATAGGCGGCAAAGGGGGCGGCCCTCCTCTCTCTCCCCTGTTACCTGTGAGGTTAGTTGGCCATATTGCTTGAATTTTAACTTATTATTCACAAAATTTTAAAATTTATACTATAATATCTTTCATATCAAAAGAATTTGAGATATTCGTGTTTAATAGAATAGATGTTTAAAATCAACGTTATAAGCTAACTAGTTAGAGTATTTGCAAACTAGTTGAAGTTATGGTATAGAACTTATAATATCATATTTTGATTATGGCCAATTATCCATGTTTATCAATATATACACCCAAAAATTCTATTATTAGTTATGGTGTAAACCTAGTTCAATATGATTAGGATAAAATATCCAGTTTAGTGTTACACGTATTTGATTGCATAATTTATGAATTTGTGATTAAAATTGACTTATTTATATATTTAATTTAATCAATTTCATAGATATGGAGAGGTTTTTTAAATCTATACCAAAAAGTATTGATGCAAGAACGAGTTCAGAGTCTGATGCAAATACTACTTCACAAAAGAAAAGTCGTGTTGAGTTTGACCCGAGCGATATTATTGCTAACCCAGGGCTTCGGAAACCAATTGAGGAATATGACAAAGGAATAAGAGATCAAGTAAGAAGAACGTATTTATTAATGGGTCTATGTCAACCAATTGGCCACAATTTTCCAGAAAACAAGGAAAAGGTTTGAGAAGCTTTCAAAAAATGTGGTTTCAAAAATTTGATTGGTTGGACTATAGTGTGGAGAAAGATACAGCTTATTGTTTTCATTGTTATCTTTTTAAGCAACCAAGGGTTGATAAATTTGGAATTGACACCTTCACGAAGACATGGTTTAATAATTGAAAGAAGGCAATGGAGTTTTTACTGAGCATGTTTGTGGAGTTAATAGCAACCATAACAATGCAATGCGACATTGTGAGGATTTTCAAAATTAGAGGCAAAGCGTGTCACATATATTCTCTTCTCATAGTAAAGGGATGGAGATTGCATATAGAACTCGTGTTACTACTGTTTTACGAGTTGTTAGATTTCTTTTGTTGCAAGGTCTTGCTTTTCGTGGACATGATGAATCCTCTAATTCCACGAATAGGGGCAAATTTCTAGAGATGCTGAATTGATATGGGATTAAAATTGAAAATGTTGGTCGTGTGATTAATGAAAATGCTCCTGGAAATAATCAAATGACTTCTCCACAAATACAAAAAGAGTTAGTGAAGGCTTGTGCAGAGGAGACCACTCAGGCCATTATTGATGAGATTGGAAATAGTCATTTCTCCATGCTTCTTGATGAGTCTCTGGACCAATCAGTAAAAGAGCAAATAGCTGTGATTGTGAGGTTTGTGAATAAGTAAGGGCAAGTAATTGAAAGATTTTTTGTTGTTGAACAAGTTGTTGATACTTCAGTTCTTTCATTAAAGATGGCGTTGGATGAGTTATTTGCTCGTTATGGTTTATCTATTTCTAAATTGAGAGGGCAAGGATATGATGGAGCCTCAAATATGAAAGGGCAATTTAATGGGTTGAAGACATTAATTTTGAATGAAAATCCATTTGCTTTTTATGTCCATTGCTTTGCCCATCAATTGCAGTTGGTTATCATTTCTGTTGCTAGGAGCATTTTGGCCATTAGTGACTTTTTCAGCTATGTCACTATAATTGTGAACATTGTGGGTGCTTCTTGCAAAAGGAAAGATGTGTTGCTTCAAAAACACCATGATAAGATTACTGAGAAGTTGGAGAGAAGTGAGATCTTTTCAAGAAGAGGCTAACATAAAGAACAAAAGGAATTGATAAGTGGCTAAATATAAAACCCCCGGCTCAAATATAAGTATGCAATAGGAAGTGTAAGACTCTAGATGCTAAGCTACAACCATAAACGAAATTGTGAAACATTCATTAGGCAAGATGATACTGTGTGTGTGTGTAACCTTCTTCACCTGAATTTTTATAACCTAGTTAGGAAAAAATGGCACCCTGAGAACCACTTCTTAAAGCACATCACACCACTTATAGCGGTAATGGACCTTCAAATGGTAGGGAACCCCTAAATGAATTCACAAGGCACTTCTGTCTCTCGCCTATACACAATTGGCTTTATTCACACTATTTTTTTACAAGCATGAATTGTAGTCTTCTTTTTGGAGGGGTAAATATGCTAATCAGACACCAAAAAACCCAACTTACTCAGAAGATTACAAGTTCACATGAACATGCTCGTGCTTTTTGCTAGCTTTTGGCTTAGGGAACACTATTTTTAGGAGCCCAAACCCTAAGTTAATTTGCTATTCAAGTAGAGGAGCATTGTCATTCTTATTGCTATACAAAACTCTTTTTATTGCAACATTTTATTTCTTTTTTGCCATTTTTAAGAGCGAGAACGAACCCCTCAAACAACTCATTAGGAAGAAGCCTAACACAGCAACGTACGGTATCACTAAAATGGGTTAGCTACCAAGAGGGTCACGAAGGTTATCATTTAACCTAACCTAGGTATCGAAGATCCAAGCTAGAAGGTATGTGATGGAATGCCGTGAATAATCAAAATTCATTAAGTACAGGGTTCTGTACAAATCTTAGCATCTACCATTGTCCTACTCTAATGCACACTTAGGTATCATCACCATCATAGTAATCATGCATAAGTATCATCAAAGTTCATCGAAACAGTCATGCACAAGTAATAAAAAAAATTTGATGCTAAAGAACATATGTGCATGCATGCCACCCTCCACTTAAAGTCGTACATTATCCCCATTATACATGATCAACAGCACAAAGCAAATGGTAAGAAGTATAAAGCATAGATGAGGGGTAGGTGAACTTCCCTGAATCATGGTGGTAGCACATTACAGGATAAGCTCAGTGATCATCTTGCTCCCAATGATAGTGGAGAGAATAGAAAACAATGCCCACGTATACCCCTGCGAGGTAGAACGTACACCCCTGCGATAGAAAACAAAGCATCCATCATTATCACACAAAAGTTATTAAAGAGCTAATATATAAGACAATAAATAAGAAAAAGATGAGTTTGGAAGAGTTAGGCTCTTTCCAACTTTAACTACAAAAGAAAATAAGACAAGGAAGCACAAGGTATGAGTGCTCAAGCATAACTATCACAATCGTTGTCTCTTAGTGAGAACTTGTGAAGAAAATATATAAAAATATGGATTTTCAAGTTTAAAGTATCCTCACCTTCTTTAGATTGGGGTTTAACAAGAGAGAATTAAAACTGTGTCATTGAAAGATAAGAGAGAAAGTCACATCCAAAGCTTGATGGCAAAATCTAACTGTGTCATTGAAAACTTGATTAAAAGTGATAGATCGACAAAATTAAAACTCAAACTGATAAGGGATTTCAAGATCAAAGTTAAGTTGGAAAAATAGAGAGGGTTTCCTACACAAAAATTCACAAAAAACTGTACTAGAATCAGCCAAAGAGAGAAAGAGAAACAGAATTTCTTCTGTGCTGAAAAGGCTGAAATTTTATGTTGAATGAGGGTTATGTGCGGGCTATGTGCTTTCCGCACACCCGTCTGCCTTGCTTGTGCGGGTGGTAGACAGCCTGCACAGCCCCAAAAGACCTTGAAACTCTTCATTATATGCATAATCCTCATCACAATGCAAAGTATGATCATAGAACCATAGAGAACACATCAAGAATCTTTGACCTCAACAATAAATACTCATGCCAACACATCAAATGACAAAAATGTGCAATTGAGATACTCACACAAAACAAAAACAAAAACAAGCACGAAAGTTATGAAAACTAAAACACACAACTAGGAAAGTAAGAAAACTAATTTATAAGCTTGGGTTGCCTCCCAAGAAACGCTTGTTTGATGTCACAAACCTGACGTACCTCAACTTACCTTATGGATGCTTGCAAAGAGTGTATTCCACCTTGCTACCTTTGCATAGCGATGACCCAAAAATGAAAAACTTTTACTCTTACCAAGAGGGTCGAAGTGAGTACGCCTTAAACATGCCTCCTCTTGAATTGGCATTGTAAAATTTGGACACTTGTTCTTCCTTTTCTTCCATTTAGACTGTGTCCATAGTTCCTTCAAGAATGACTCCTCATGTTCCCTTTTTGCTTGTGCCTTGAGTGAAGTGATGAACTCCTTAGGATGCTGAGTTGAAAATTCTCTTGAGATGATTCACTATTTTCCACTACCTTCATTCGTAGGTTTACCCCTGTTCATTTCCTTCTATAGCTTTTTCCTATTTCCCTTACTTGTTAAATGTATGGCCAATCCATGCTTAAGTCTCCAAGGGAATAATCTGGGACAAGAGTTGTTCAATTTTAATCTAAGAGGAGTTATACATGGCTTCAATCTTTTTGAACGGTTTCTCTCAACTTCTTCAAAGGCACGCCTTCGAACCTTCCATTGGTAAATCTCAGGGCATGGTAATTGTCCAACATCAACAAAGTATGTTGCCTTCACCTTTTGACATTTAAGATAAGATGTATCTAATGGATCCTTATGCATGGCACCATTCATATGTTCATGATTCTCATTCATAAAATTTTCAACCTCACTTGCCTCCGCCACCACTTTTTGCTCCTTGCCATCTGCCTTGGCAATCTCTACTTCCACATCATTTTCAGAGGACATTTTTACAACTTCTTCTCCATAGTTTGATTTCTCCTCTTGAGGTTAATTCAATGTTGATGACCTATCAATATCTTTGTTTTCTTTGAGATTGATCAGTTCAAACTTAGTTGCTTCAGTGCCCAAGCAGTCGGCATCACATTCCTTGTGCACTTGCCATACCTCTTCCTCGGAGCTTTGGTTAGACCCCTCTACAACCTGATTTTTATCCCAAAAATCTATGTTCAGTGTAGGGGCCTTTGTGCTCAAAAACATCCATATTCCAGCATTGAGGTTCAACCATTCCGAGGATTGTCTAGTTCCTGCAAAAATTTCTGTGAGTGTTGGTACTTTTGGGCTAATGCATAGGAATTTTTCATTAGCTGCTAGCAGTTCGAGGAAGTCTTTATCCAAGGTCCCGAATGTTAGTTTGGGTACCTCAGGACTCAAGAAAGACTAACTATTTGCAATCATTGAAAGATCTTCAAGAGATTGCTCCTTTTTGGTGAAAGGTAAATCTGTCCACATTAACCGTTGTGAATAATTTGCCGATTGCATATATAACTTGGAGCACATATCAATGTCTTCTTCATATGTGTGCAAAAACAAATGTAGGCCCATGCTGAAAGTGTAAGAAATTTATAGACCTTGCAAAAAGGAACAAACTTAGTAAACAATCAGAATATGTACAGACGTGTAACAAAAAAAAAACATAAGTAAATACAAAAGCCACTTAAGAAAACGAAAGAAACCAAGAAAATGAAAATAAACAAACGAAAAAGAATATAAATAAAGTAAAAATGACTAAGCCAATATCTAGGAGTTTTTCTAGTATTCTCGGAATTCCCCAACAATGTCGCCAAAAACTTGATGGCAGTCGCGCGCGTCGCTAAGAAGCCGGCACGCAACTCCCAGCCAGCAAGTTCACGGATCATCAAGTAATACCTCTCGTGTGAGCACAAGAGGGTCGTTTTCCCTGGGGTCCCAAGATCTACCATTACTTCTTTTTAGATTAGCTGTTTAGTCAAGTCAAAATATAGGGGTTTTGTAGTAATAAGACTAAGTACAAAAACAAAGCAATAAAAGTGATCAAGCCACCAACAAGCAATAAACACATAGAGGGAAAACAAGTATGAAAGATAAGGCCCCGGGCGAGAATTCCCCCGGGAAGAACAAAAGTATGGATGATAAAATAAATAAATAATGCATGCATCGTTTGTAACAAGTTTGTAAGCTTAGACTCGGACGTCGACTACCACGAAACCTGCATAGTGTAGCCCTAATCCAGTACAAGTTCCTTGATCCTAAGGATACTCATACGATGTCATTGGGCATAGGGAGTCTCGGTTAGAGTTATCCAAGAGCATTTGTACTTGGATATACTCTAAAGCCTACAGAAGGCTACTGGCACCCAAAACCTCCAGTGTACCGGTACAATAGATCCCTCTCCTAACATTCTTTGACCTAATACATGCTAGCATCCCACCAAACAAGTATCATTCATAATCAATCCTACGGAATCCATCCATTGTAGAATGAACAAAAGATAAAAATGAAAGAAACCAAACACAACAATCCATGCATTCATTAAACTAAAGAGATATCATCCAATACAAGTGTTCATCTTAAGGTTCACCGGTTGCCCGGTGGTCTTGGGAGGTTTAGTTTGACATTATAAACGAAGAGAAATCACAAGATACAAGATTCATCAAAAACAAAGCGCAAGCTCCCTTTTGGAGTTGTAGACTAAAGACGATGAGATCACTCTCCGAATCCACGTCGACGAGCTCTAGAATGAAGATCTTTGTGTTCTCCGTTTTCTCCCACTTGAATCCACTCCAAAATGTCCTCCTTCGATGAAGAAATGAGCGTGGGGGTGTTTTTAAGCGTCGGTGGCAAGCTCCCTTTTGAAAAAGCCCTAGAACGGCTTAAATACCCGAGTCATGTGTTTGCCGCTGTGCAGGCCGCACACCCCTCCGGCTGGGGTGTGCGAGGCCCGCACACAACCTGGACATGGGCCTGAAAACGGGCTTGAATAGGCCCATTTCATGTAGGAGTGCCCGAATGACGTCCGGAGCTTGTTTAACCTTCGTTTCTTCGCTCCTTGGCCTCGATTTCCATGCTATAAATGCTCCTCCTAACGTAGATGGCTCGTGGATGCCCTGAAATAGAAAAAACACGAAAAACACATCAAAGGGCACCAGTTTTATTCAAATAATGCATGAAAGTACAAGTAATGCACCATTACAAAACAGTGTATTTAGACACTTATCATACTTTAATGGCAAGAATACAAGTTCTGGGGAAAGAAGGAGATTATCAGTGAATAGTAACTGAACAAAGGTGAGAAAAGCATTCCAAAGAAAAGCACAGCCGTGCTTATGCCATGTTGATGGCAAACCGATTGGAAACGAGAATTTTAAGTACATAAGACAACACCGCCAGGACTTTTCCTAACACGACCAATATTTGAAGAATGGGCGTGCTAAAGATCATGTAGATTACAGATTTTTGAAGAAATGAAATAGCATGGGCACGACCATGCTTAAGCCCGTGTATATCTCTGGAGATTTATTTTTCGCATGATATGAGCCCCAAAATTTGCCAGTAAAGTACAAGACCGTAAACATCCTCCCAAGCACAACTATGCACTAGCCGTACCTACATATTAAAACACGAAAGTTAGGTTTTCAAGGAGACTTGTTGGTGGAGAATAGAGACGGGTTTCATGTGAGAACTGAAAGCAACCAATCAAGGGCAGATTGACGCCATTCTTGCGGCCCTTTAGCATTACCATTTGAGAGTTGGTCTTCTCAATCCATGGAGTTCCTTTGCATCCATTGGAGGAGGTTTGAGGGATTTTCGACAGTAATTTCAATCCTTACTTTGCATTTGAATTGATATTTGTGTCCTTTGAACATAAGAGGATAAACCCTCATACGCTACCTTAGGCCATGAAACTCTTAGCTACTTTTATTTGAATCCCTTTTTTATTTGGCTATGAGTATTCTTGTGAATCTTCTATGTTTCTTTATACTTGCATTTGTTAGAGCTAGGGTCTTGGTTGCATTTTTTATTGTTGTGATTAGGATTAAGAAATCAATCATGTTAGGTCATATATAAAAGATAATGGTTGAGTGAACACCTAGAGATATGGTGTATAGTCTTGAACACTTTAGATTAATGTTAAACCTAATAGAGAGATTTACAACCCGTCAACTAATCGTAGGATGATGATCTAGTACCATATGGTATTAGAATTGATTGTTTAGCCCAAAGAGATCAACTACTCTAGGAATCTCCATAGTCTAAAAATGCTTTACCAATAGCATACATTTGTATTATGAAATAATCAGTAATGGGCACTAAAATAAAAATGGGGATGTAGTAATAAATTATGGCCTATTAGAAAATTCTAAAATTGCTGCATAATTATATCACTGTAACCTAATGTCACTTTTTTCGAGGTGAGTAGACAAATTTTATGCAAAATCCATGATTAAAAAACCTAATGTAATTAGTACGCATCTAAAGTAAAGCGCTCCACCCAATGAACAAGCACACAAACACACAGATTAAAAAATTATGATTTTGAAGCCCCTCACAAAGGCTCAACACATAAAACAAACACATAAAGGGCCAAATATAATAAACAAGTGCATCAAAACTTACATGGGGGCCCACCACAAAGGAGAAAACACATGAATGAAAAAATTGGTTATCAACCAAAAGAAACTTGACACGCCTCTCGCGTCACCTCAAGTGAACGGATCGTCAAGTAATAAAGTGGATCCCCTAATGGAATTGGGTTGTCGAACCACAAGGAGTAAACGTACTAGTACTACTTTTAGCTTATGAAATCTAGCCTAGAAAAGGTGGTTCTTGGAAAGTCTAGAATTACCTAGAAGACTAAAAACAACAAGAGTTGTGAGAATCAGTGGTAGAGAAAGGTATACTTGGACAGTACTACCTCGGGGATTAGACAATGAGGTACTAACTCAACAGATTAACCTTGCTCAATTACAACCAATCTTATAGGAATGTGAACGTAAGACGGGTTTTCACCGCACGCTAATCCGAAAGATATAACGGATTTTCACCACACGCCTAGCCTCAATGACTGAAGGGTTTTCACCGCACGCTAATCTAACGAATAACAGGTTTTCACCGCTAGTCAACAATCACGCAATGTATAAATGACACATATCAATTCACACATGCATTTCAAAGATTAAGTATCACAAATAATTTTCATTCAAGGAATAGAAGAAGAGTTTAAAAATTCCCCTAGGGTTCAAGTCCAAGTTCCCCTAAGAGGGGATTAGCTCATGATGCAAAGTAATGCAAGCAAGAAGTTACAAGCATTCATTATAAAGAAATAGAGTGAAAATATCCCTCAAACCGAGGAAACAAGGGTTGCCCTGAAGTTCCCCTCGACGTTGCGAGATATGCAATCTCCCGCCGTGATAATGCCCTAGTAGATGATGAGGTTGGTAAAGATCGAAGCATACACCGATTCCTTGGGTCTTTATTGAAGGAATTCCCTGTTGATCTTGCAATAGAGCTCTTTCCTTCTCCAGCTACTTCTCTCTCCAACTCAAGAAAACCTAGAAAGAACTTCCTTTCTCTCTCTTCAGCAAAGGCTTAAATAGCCATAAGCTTACGGCAGGCTTACGGGTGTAAGCCAGGCCGTAAGCGTCGGGATTTCACTTTTCCATTGCCTTAAACCCTCACTTACGGTCTGGAGTTCCCCCTATAAAGTCCTCTGAATTTGGCTTACGGTCTGACTTACAGGAGTAAGCCTGACCCAAAGTTCCTCTGTATTACAGAACCTCTTCACTTACAGGCATAAAGATACCGTAAGATTCTCTGCATGTGGCTTACGGCCGTAAGCCTGACTATAAGGAACCCGTAAATGATGCAATCATCCAGGTGCTTATGCAAGAGCGTGCCATCTCCAATATCTTTGTTCCCAATTACTTATTTTGGCTCTCTTCTGACTTTAATCCACACTTGGTGCCTGTGAAGATAATTTATAAACGATTTAGGCTCGTACTCCACTAAATTACTCCCATACTAACTCTATAAGTATACAATTTAATATATAAAATGTGTACAATTGTATACATATCAAACTCCACATAAACAAAATGCCAACATACAAATAAGTTCCAACCATAATCACCAGCAACAACAAAGAAAGAAATTAACTCAATACGTACATCCCCTAACATTTAATAAGTTCCAAAACTTAATTTGCAACATGGGAAAATGTAAACATTAGCAAACATGATGAACAAAACAATTTTAAGCACTGTGTGAACCTAAAACAATTTTGGAGTATCTCCTTCTAATGCATGTATTCATACATTAAAGGTGACCTTAATCAGGTACTACAACTAGTTGTTACTTAAAAGCAGCATAAATTAATTACTACTTTATGATTTATATCACTACATAGTTACCCAATATGCTACTTCAATTACTTCCTATTGCGAGAAGATTATATATAATATAGTATAACGGTGAACCTCATACAATTTTCAAGGATGTCATTCGCCACTGAGTTTAAAATAAATTAATTCAGATGAAATACTCTTCATCTCATTACCAATGCATCATGTCCTTTGAAAAAATTCTACAACTGCACTACATATATTATTCTGCAATGTTAATTACGCCTATTTATGGTGATATTATTACTTGATAAATACTGTATTAATAATGTTTTAGATAAAACATTCAATGGGTGAATTCAATTGGAATTTCTCTAGCTATGAAGTGTGCAAAGTTTTATTGAATGTGCAATGTAGTGCAAAGGAGCACATTAGTGAAGAAAAAAAAGGTCCTCAAAACTACATCTAAAAATAACTCATCAAGATGTTGTGCACGGAAAAAGTTATTAATAAATTACTTCCTCTTTATTTAGATGGCATGTATAACACAGGTTGTCACTTTATTTAGATAGCAGGTAGGTTCCTTGTCTTAATTAAACTTATAGTAATGAGGGTAAATTAGATGAATGTCAGCAGCAACTAAAAGACTAATCATCATAAAAGAGCATCATATGTTGTTGACTCTTGGTCACAAGATACATAAGGGAGCATCAAAATGAACATCCTTTAGAATGTCCTTTCTCACACAAGCTAAACACTAAGTATACAAGATTGGAAGTTGTTTATACCTTCCAATAAATTGATTTTTTATACAGTTACATTGATAGATAAACCGTACGAACCCCAAATTACACCTTCAATTCAAGCTTTTGCTAATGTAATTCCTAAAGTCCATCTCCTTTACATATTTCACAACAATTAATGGACAGATCAAATAATAAAATGGCTTACAATAATCCGGTGCTTCATTGTCTGCATGTCTTATCTCCTCATTGTCATCCATGGTGCTCGAACTACGCAAAAATCTGTAAACCTTGCTCTTGCTCTTACTCTTGCCCTTACTCCTGGTGCCTGGAACTACATGAGTTATGGTTTCCTCTCTTTTCCTTGTTCACTTGCTTCCCCACAGGGGAAGAAAGATTCCTTGGATGAAGAACCCCCTTCTTTCTCCCTTTCTCAAGTGCTTGTTGGGCAATGCTCTCTCAAAAGAAGAAAAGACTGCTGCTATCTTGGATGCTAAGGGCCCGTTTAGTTCACTGAAGTGGGCTCCAAAGTGAGTGAGGTGGGGAATTCCGGCTTACTTCAACATGTTTGGTTCACCGAAATTAGGCTCGAAATGGTGATGGACAACTTCCCAACCCCCCATTTCAGTGAATAAGTTCAGGCTAAAAAAAGCCGAAGCCATGACTTCAGCCCCTCACTTCAGCCCACGCGTTAAGCTCACCCTACCCCGATTTTCTACTGTCTCACTTCTATCATCCATCTAGGGTTTTCACCCGCCGCCACCTCTCTCAAAACCTCATCACCTCTAAGATCCTCCAAATCACCAGCTCTCCGATTTTCTACTTTCTCGCTTCCCTGAGCCTCCTAACCTCTCTTTCCATCCGTCACCTGTAGTCATCGTCAGAAAATACCAGCGAAGTGATTGCTCTGGCTGCTCTGACAGGCAGTTTCGTGTGATTTCTTTTAGTGTTGTCTGTGGATCTACTTCTTCCGGCGGTTCCCCTTGCTTTTATTTTTAAGTTGTTTGTTCTTTCTATACTCTCGCAATGATTTCTTATAACTCACACATTTTTATTTTCCCAAATCTTTGATTAGATTCCTCCATCCACCGGTTGCTCTAGAGTTTTCCCTTATTGTCGAGTTTCCTGGTTTTTCGGTGAGTGGCATACACAGATAAAAGGGCCTGCTTTCGATTGTTAATATATTATAGATGTGATGATATTTTCCTTTTTGTCCTTTTGCAGATTAGTTCCAGTTATCACTCCGATCTCCTTGTCTATCCTCTCCTCCGGTTTTTGTGTGAGTTTTTACATTATTTATGAAATGGATTTTCTGTTAGCTCGATCATGTACATGCCCTTCTCCTTGTTTCTTTTCTGAGGCCTTAATTTTTATTCTACAATACTGGCCTGGTTTTGTCCTGGTGTTTTTACCAGTAAGTTGCTTTCCATTTGTGCACATTGGTGGATTGTTGGCCTTTTGACATTTGATTTTGACATGTTTATTAATTTGTTCTACTGTTTCTACTAAATTGTTTCTCATGTTCTATATACTGACCATTTCCTCAGCTAATTTATATAATTTAATCAATCTTTTCGGTTTCCTTATGTCCGGTGAGTGTCGTAGGTGGGAATTGTTCATTTTGACTTGTGAATTGTTCATGCCTACACTTTACTATTTTCTTATTCTACATAACTGGCCTGGTTTTCTATTGTTGTTTTTACTAATTAATTATTTCGTGTTTGTGCACATTGGTGGATTGCTCGCTTTTTCCCATTTAGACTTCGAGGTGTTCATGAACTTGTCATGTTGTTTCTATTCAATTGTTTCTCGTGTTCTACATGCTGACCATTTTCTGAGCTAATTTGTTTCATTTCATTGATCTTATCTGTTTCACTGTGTTCAGTGAGTGTCATACATGGGTCGTGTTCAATTTTGCTTGTGAACTGTTCATGCTTGCACTTTGTTATTGTTTTATTACACATAACTGGCCTAGATTTTTTTCCCCATTTAGATTTTGACATGTTCATTACCTTGTTTTGTTGTTTCTATAAAACTATTTCTCGTGTTCTATATGCTAGCCATTTTCTAAGCTAATTTGTATAATTTCATCGATATTCTCGGTTTCATTATGTTTGGTGAGTGTTGTAAGTGGGTCATGTCCATTTTGGCTTATGAACTATTTAGGCTTGTACTTTGTTATTTTTTTCTACATAACTAGCCTGGCTTTTGCCCCATTTAGATTTCGACGTGTTCATTAACGTGTGCTATTGTTTCTATAAAACGGTTTCTCGTGTTCTATATGCTGACCATTTTCTGAGCTAATTTGCATAATTTCGTCAATCTTCTTAGTTTCATTGTGTTCGATGAGTGTTGTAAATGGGTCGTCTCCATTTTGGCTTGTGAACTGTTCAAGCTTGTACTTTGTTATTTTTTTTCTACATAAATGGCTTGGCTTTTTCCCCATTTAGATTTCGACATGTTCATTAACTTGTACTGTTGTCTTTATAAAAACTATTTCTTGTGTTCTATATGTGATAAGTATATAATTATGCTTATTTTACATGCTAAATTGTATACTTATTGAGTTAGTATTTAAGTACTTTAGTGGAATACTAGACTAAATCAGCTATAAATTGTCTTCGCAAGCACCAAGTGGAGGTTCAAGCCAAAGGAGGGCCAAAGGAAGTGATTAGGAATAAAAATGTCGAAGATGGTACATTCCTGACTTAGTAACTTAGACGGTAGGGCCACTTACGGGCTCCTTAGGGATAAGCTTACGGTCGTAAGCCACATTTAGAAGGCCTTGCGGGCATCCTTATGGCCATAAGAAAAGAAGCCATGCCAAAGAAAGAACCTTATGGTCGGGACTTACGGCCGTAAGCGAGACCGTAAGTGAAAGACATAAGAATTTACGGGAGCCGCTTACGCCTGTAAGGAGTACGGCAAGATTCAGGAGATGAGATTTACGGTCATGACATTATGGCAGTAATAGGCACTGTACCTCGAAGATAGAGAACCTTATAGGGGATCCCTACGGCCATAATCGGGGGCGTAAGGCACGGGAAAAGTTGAAACCCCGATGCTTACGCCCGTAAACTGGCCATAAACTCATGAGTATTTAAGACTTTACTGAATCTGATTTTGGGGAGGCTAGGTTTTCACATTAGGGTGGAGAATAAAAGCTGGAGAGGGGAAGAGAGAAGCTGAGAGATCAAGGGACTTTTAATCATCTCCAAAGCAAGGAAGCCGCGTGGGTGTTCACCATCACCATCATCATCCATTTAGGGCACCATTGCGGTCAAGGATCATGATTCCTCCAATGTCGAGGGGAACTTTACGCCGATTCTTACTTTCTTGATTTTTGAGGAAATTTCTATTTGTTTTCTCATTATGAAGATGAACATGTGTTATCTTTTGATTTCTTGTTAATGCACAATGAGCAAAATCCCCCTTTTGGGAAGCTTGGACTTAAAATCTTGGGGAATTATTGAACTCTATTTGTATTCCTCTGTTTTCAATTGATTATGAAGTTGATTTTGGGAATGCATGTGCAGTTTGATTCATTTCTCATTGCATGTTGCGTGGTTATTGATGAGCGGCGAAAACCCGTTAATTTTTTAATCTAGCGTGCGGTGAAAACCCGTTGGTTCTTGAAACCAACGTGCGGTGAAAACCCGTTAGATCTAAGAAATTAGTGTGTGGTGAAAACCTGTCAAGATATCACATTTCTTTTCAATTTCTGTTCTAATTGAGTGAAGAGTATTTGTAGAATTCAAGACTTAATTGTTTAACCCCTAAGGGAGTATTGTCCAAGTATTCCCATTGATCTTGATAGTTTTAATCCCCTGTTTAATTTCTGTTAATTGCTTTTGTTAGACTTTTCCTATATCACATTTTTCAAGCTAAATTTCTTAAGCTAAAGTTAGTACTAGTATTTTTGCTCCCTGTGGTTCGACAACCCAACCATTCACAGGGTCCATTTTATAACTTGATGACCCGTGCAATTGCGGTGAAGCAAAGGGCATGTCAATTTTTTCAATGTTTTTGGTTTCGTTGTTTTCTGTGACTGGTGTAAGTTGATTGTGTTCACTTTGGCTTGTGAAGTGGGTTGTGTTCATTTAGTTTGGTGATGAGGTCATACTGGTGCTGGTATTTTTTTGGTTCTCTTTTTCAAAACTATTTATGCTGTCACTTTGTTCTTGTTATTTGTTGGGCAATGTTTCTGCTGAGTTTTTTATATTCTCTGCCAATCTATCTTTTCCTTTGCTCTATCATGTACATGTTAGAATTTATTTACTTCCTTAGATGAAGCCTTGGTTTAAACCTTCTACATAACTACACTGATCTGTCTAATTCGAGTCCTGGATTTCTTCTCAATTGACCCTACGAGATGTGTACTTGCTCTATGAAGGTGTTTTCTTAAATTTTTATTGTTCGCATGAGTATCATACGTATTTTAGATGATGCTGACTACCTGTTGTAATTAAATTGTTGGTTGCTCAATCATTACAAAACCCAGTGTCTTTGTACTTGCCCTATCACTTGACCACCAACCAATGGCGAGGCGGCTTGGATGCCCGGCTGCTTTGCGCATACAAAAACACACATCGTTAATTGTTCCACCTTATAGTCACCCCCCATCATGAAGAAACAAATCAAATTCCGAGCTAATTTGTATGTTTGTTTGCGATGGGTAACCACTACAGCCTTCTGGTGTGTGTCTCGTGATGGGGTTGTACCTATTGCACATTATAATCTGTCACACAATAGTGCAACGAGCATGATTTTCTAGACGCCGATTCTGAGCCCAATTCCGAATATTAATTTTTGAAAGTAGTTTTTATTTGTGGATTTCTTTGTTGTTTCCAATTGTAGGCTCTAACCCAAATTCTATAAACTTTTTTACTGCATAACTATGATAATGTCCTTGTTCTAATAATTATGAATATCTGGCAAATAATATCTACATATGCCACATGATGTTCAAGTCTTATTTTTTCATGTCCCACCTCTATTGAAATGCTCAAATTCTATCAAGTTTTTTAATGGTTGTGGACCTATATTTTTTTAATCCTATGTGTAATGTTTGCGAAAATATGTGAAAACAACGCTGCACAACCATTATTGTGTTCATGTTGAAAATTTGTGAGTCTTACTTCTATTGCAGCTGAAATTCTATCTGTTTTTAAATGATTTCACACCCATAAGTTTGGTTACTCCTACTTCTAATCCTTGTCAATGTCTGTTAAACTCTTACGACTTAACCATGATGATGTTCCTACCTTAAATCTGTTAATCCAAGTTTTAATGAATATAAAGAATCCCCTTCCCTACATCCTATTGCTGACCCACTTTTTATTCTTTAAATATGTTTTCTAAACTGCATGAACATGTTGATGCTTATGTCTTATTTCCGTTAACTCTTTTGATGCTTGCTGGACAATGAGGTATTGTCCATGTGTTATTTTTGTTAATCCTGTTTTTAAGCGTGGAGTAATTGTTAATAAAAATTTTATCAAATTGGAGGGAAGTGTCACTGTCCGTTTCGTAATTCTGTTAATCCTCTTGTGTTATGAAACTTGCACTGCATAATCATGTTGATTTTTCACTACTTACTTCTGTCAACATAATTAATTGTGTTAATCCCACTTAATTTTGTTTATCATCTAGTTTATTGCATCATGGTATTACTGATTTTGTAGACTTTCATAAACTTGTTCGTTGCGGTGTATTTCATAAACAATATGCAAAATGACTAGGTAGATGGACATGTGGGCAACGAAAGCGCTCACGTCACCGTTGGTGACAACGTTTACGACCATGGTTGTCATTGTCTTGTATCAAAAGGCTCTTGCTAAATGGTGATCATTACACACCCTTGGGTGACATGGACTTATTCTCTGGCACCTCTCCTTTAAATTGGTGAAACTTCCCCAACTCTCTTTCACTTTTACTTGAAATTTTTTTTTTTCTATGCCTTGCATGTTAAATCTTTAAACATTGAGGACAATGTTTCATTCAAGTGTGGGGGAGGGTTGTGTACTTGTGTATTAATATGTTTAGATGCTGTGCATGACTTAGGACGATCTATGAAATTTTTGGTTGAGAATTGCTAAGAAAGGAGTTTTTGAGCATACTAGTGCATTTTTGTTGAACTTAAAGTTTTGTTTTGCTCTTACTTTGGAAACCTTAATCTGAACACTTAGCCTTTGTTGTTTTGTCACTCTGTTAGAGGAAGGGCTAGGTGCAAGGCTTGTGAACAGTTAGTTTCTGACTCCAAACTCAAGGAATAAAAAGGAAAAATAAAAGAATAGTGTGACAAGTCGGATTCCTTTTTTGGATGCCCTGTCAAAATTTTATGAGAAAGATGGTAGAAAGAGCTATCACTTTAGAAAAAGCGAAAGCCGCACTTGAGTAGTCGGATCTTAGGCATCACAAATGTCATTTTTGATGACCTACCAAGTGAAATGGCTGCCTCTAGGGTGTATGAAGCTACTACCCAGTTTAGGAGTTAGTAGTAAAAACAGTGAAAAGAAAAAGCTTGTACTAGACCCCCTCAAGAACAGTTTTGACATACTCCAGGAGGCGACACACACACACACGGTAGTACGGAGTAAGAGTAAAATTTTTCATAAGCTTTCAATTGACTAAGACACTAGTTCTTAGAGACTCTTTAAGCTTCAGTAACTCTCTTAATTCGTTGAGATCAGATGTCATGCACTCATCACTTTATCAGGGGATTAAGGTTGCTTGAGGACAAGCAACAATTCAAGTTTGGGGGTATTTGATGAGTGCATTTCATATATATATATTTTATACTTTACCCTCATCATTATTGAGTCTTTTGGCTTTAATTCTCCCAATTCAGTGCTATTTGAGGTATTCTGGGTTTTCCATGCAGATATCAAAGTCCTGGAGCAAGAAGAAGTTATTTGGAATGATTTTAGAAGCAAAAGGACTTGGAAGAAACCTCATCAAGGTCAACACAGTCTAAGCACGCCCGTGCTATACCCCGTCCAGATTGCAGGAGAATTCAGCCAAAGTCAGCACAGTCTGAGTTCGCTGAGCACGGTCGTGCATACCCTCAACACGCCCTAAGCACGCCCGTGCTGTACCCCGTACAGATTACGGGAATTTGAGTTTCAAGAGTTTTATTTGGCCGTAATCTGCACGGTTTCAACACGCCCGTGCTCACATCGGGAAAACATTAAAACCCTAAAAACTTAGGTTTTTGGGGGACTTTTGGTGGGCGAACGAAGGGAGGAAAGAGGGGAGAGCTTTGGGGGTTCATCCTCCTCGTCATCAAGGGAATGTCACGCCTATGGTAGGCCGATCGGGGAGACTTTTCAACATTGTAGATCTTCAGACAACCACAAGGATGCAAGAAATTAGGGAGTTTTCAACTTCTTTTCTTTCAATGTTTTTGGCATTGTACTTGTTGGTTGTTGTCATGAGGGGCTAAACTCTTAAGGGAGCCCCGGGGTGGTTTTGTATGACGTTGTAGCATGAACTCATTTTCTTTCTCCATCGAGTCAATCCTTACATTCCCCTTTGTGCAATTCTCTCCCTCAATCTCCTTATTTTCAACCTAGAGTCACAATCCATCTTTCTTTGCTTGGTTAGATATTAAGCACCCCGTTAGTATTAGAAGCTACACCAGTCCTTATGGATTCGACCACCCGACCCTACGGGTGCACTTTACTAGTTGTACGACCCGTGCACTTGCGGATACGCAAGCGGCGTATCAGCCATTCATGCTATCATGCAATGCTTGTTGTTTTGGATTATCTACAACTTGGAATTTATTTTCATATGACTATTTCGCGTTTATGAAAAATGCCATATGGAATCTTGAAAGACACGTGACATTTTCGTTTATTTCGGATGAAGTTTTTGTTTTCGAATGACATGGCATGTTTAAAACTGTTTGTGATTATTTCATATGGTTGATTTGATTGACATGTGAATTTTTTATTTATGAAAATTGCCAATTTCACTACTTAAGGCATTCGATGTCATCTCGTACAATAAACTAGGGTTGTGAGCATGTGAAATTCATGTGGAATTTTGAATGACATGCCTTGTTTAATTATGTTTATGATTTTTTCATGTCATTGCTTTGATTGACTTGTGAAATTCTAACCCCATGAAAAATGCAAATATCATTTGTTAATGCAATACCTACTTCCTCATTGCGTAACTATTAATTCTATTTATGTAGTAATCTAGGGTTGTGAGCATGTGTGTCACTCAATTAATAATAAACACACTGCATGTTCACTACATGTTAGTTTCCTCATTAATGTGTACGGCTTTGTCAACCTGTCAGCTGCAATGTTGTTTAAATGCAAAACTTGTTTACCTTTGATGATCAGTGACTAGATCTAAATAAATCATGTGCATCTTCAGAAGTTTGTCATATATTCTGCATGCATTGTATACATGTGCCTCTTGTGTGGAAGTTCGACTTTTTCTACTTCTCATGCGTTGTTTCTTGAGTAAACTTTGTGTGTTTAAATTTTTATAATGTTCTTTTGTGTTAGAACCCTAGTTAAGGTCTTTTTGGGGGGTTAAAAAGGTGGGGGAAAGGTTTTAAAAGGGCAAAGCAAGGCCGGCACCTTGCGGGTACCTAGCATGCCCGCAATGGGCCAAAACAGGGGCCTTGCGGCCTCCCATGCTGCTAGTACGCCCCTTGCGGATCCGCAAATGCACAGGTCGCACAAGTAGTAAAGTGTACCCTTTAGGTCGGGTAGTCGAATCCACAGGGACTGGTGTAGCTTCTAATACTAACGTTCTGCTTAATATCTAACCAACAGAAAAAGTTGGAATTGACTCTAGGTTAACTTCAAGGAGGTTAAGGAAAGGGAAGTTCACCAAGGGAAGGTTTGAGGATTGACTCGATGGAGGAGATGGGGCCCCGGGGTTGGATTTCCGACATTCACTAACTAAGCTTTCTCGGCGCTTATCCGAGGTATCTTCAGTTCTAAACCTAGCTATGCTAATAGGGTGTTGCTTATAGCGCTGCCGATGCTCTAAATTGCAATCTTACTGCTTGTAACTATCGATTGCGATTCACAAGCCTAGATAAGAGAACCTAACTTCCAAGCAATCAAGCACTAAACAACACACAAAATAACCAATAGCTCAGATTTAATGAAAGGAACAAGATACTCATAAATGCCGCAAGTAAAGATCAAGAGTTCAAGCTACAACGTCATACAAACAACCCCGGGGCTCCCTTAAGAGTTTAGCCCCTCATGATAACAAACAACAAGTACAATGCCAAAAAAATTGAAAGACAAGAAGTTGAGAACTCCCTTATTTCTTGCATTCTTGTGGTTGTCTGAGGATCTACAATGTTGTAAGATCTCCTCCCGATCGGCCTACCATAAGCTTGCCATTCCCTTGATGAAGGGGAGGATGAACCCCAAAGCTTTTTCCTTCTTTCTCCCTTAGTTCACCCACCAAAAGTTCCCCAAAAACCTAAGTTTTTAGGGTTTTAATGTTTTCCGATGTGAGCACAGGCGTGTTGAAGCCGTGCTTCAAGCCGTGCAGATTACGGCCAAATAAAACTCCAGAAAACTCACATTCCTGTAATCTGCACGGGGAACAGCACGGGCGTGCTTAGGCCGTGCTAGGGTTTACATGACCATGCTCAGCGAAATCAAACTGTGTTGAATTTGGCTGAATTCTCCTGCAATCTGCACGGGGTACCGCACGGGCGTGCTCAAGCCGTGTTGAGCTTGATGAGATTTCTTCTAAGTCCTTTAACTTCTAAAATTATTCCAAAACATCTCTTCTTGCTTCAGGACTTTGATATCTGCATGACAAAGTAAGAATACCTCAAATAGCACCGTACTTGGAGAATTAAAGCCAAAATATTCAATAATGATGAGGGTAAAGCATGCAATATATATATATATATATATATATATATGAAATGCACTCATCAGCTGCTGCAAGGGAGCCCGCAAGGGCTCCTGGATAAGGTTTCGCTGCCTCCCTTGCGTCTGCAAGGGAGCCCGCGAGGATACCCTCGACCCTTGGCCTATTTAAAGCCCTCATGAAGCTTCTAGGGCTTTCATGAGGCCTCTTTCCATTCTCTCTCTCTCCCCTCTTCTTGAATCTTCATTCTTCCTCTCTGAAATCACCATCCTTGATCTCCAAGAAAGAAGAGGAACGACGATCTTCTCCTCCTTCTTCGACAAAGGTTTCTTCTAGGGCTAGGAGAAGCTTGGAGGTGAGTTCTTTACTCTTCTTCAATTTCTTGTTCTTGTTGCTAATTTCTATTTATGAGAGAAAAGCATGGATTCGGTGTGGATCTAAAGTCTAGAAGGAATTAGAGTTGTAAAATCTCGTTTTAGTGAAGAATGGAGGAAGATCCTTCATCTCTAAAACTAAGGTTATTGTAGCACCGAACCGAGTTGGGTCTTCCTGACTTTCTTGTTGATTGTGAGGGTTCCATTCTTGTTAGTTTTTCTTGTTAGAGAGTTTGGAAAACCCTAGAAACATTTAACCCTCATTTTTTAGCATTTTCCCCCTTTTTTCTTAGTTGGGTTAATGTTAATGATTCTTGCTTTTATTAGATGTTTCATGGCTTCTAGGAGGTGAAACTTCAAGCAAGGGAAAAGAGCGAGTAGACAATTAACCCTGGAGGGTTTAGCTTGCCAAGTTTGTGAGCGGGATTTACTACATAATGGACTATAAATCATGCTTGTTTTTAATGCCTCATAATACTTGTTTTTGAATGACGAATTTCTTGTTGTCAATAGACTCTTTAAATGATTTCCATGAGACTTAGAAATCATGAGGATTTGTGATTTCGTTTATTTCATGATTAAGAGTAAAGATTATATAAATTTCTTGTGTTTTGGAAAACCCTATGGATTGAAATCATGTTTTTAAGATTTGTGTCTTCAAAGGCTTAATGTGTTTATTATAATGACCCAAAGAGCGGCCTATGTGAATCAAATTTGAATTTCTCTGTGATGATGTCATATTTAAAGCATATTTTCAAAGAATACTCTTATACGATGTTCTTGATGAAAATAATGTTCTTGATGATGTTTTACTCAAGTATTCACTCTTGGATTGAAATTTGCATATATAAGAACTTGTGATCTCTTGATGAGATTTATGCTATTCATATTGATGTATATATATTGAGCCGGGCTGAATTGTTACTTTTATGTTTGACGGTAACATGGGGGGATCCCTAATACCTACTGCAGTAAGGATTAGAGTTTCCACTAGCCGACCTAGCTGGGGTGGTGTGGAGTACTGATAAACATCTAAAAGTACGTATTTTGCATGTATGTGGTATGTATTAGTTTCACATTTTATTGTTGAATCTATGCCTTTTCTTTCTAAATTGCTTTATCTTTGTACTTCAGGCCAGTCAGAAGCCCTGGGGACTCGACGACGAGATGGGGAACGAATTCGACATCAAAACAGCGTTTTCGAGACCGGGATACTGTAGCGCAGTACTGTAGTATTTACTGTGGCAGTTACTGTAGCTCATCACAGGTTTCTCGGCAGAAAAGTAGAAATCCCGAGGGGTCAGCATACCGGCTGTATGCTGACCCGTTTACCCATCGGGATTTGCGTGTTTAAAGGCTATCTAGGGCATCTTTTAAAGGAGACTTTTGGATCATCTTTGTGGGAAAAGGGAGGCTAAGGTTTGGACATCACTTCCACCCGATTTAGGAGGGCAAAAGGAGAGGAAATCCGAGCATTCTTCGGTGGGGAGAGCAAGATCTAGGAGGATCCACTTCAAGGACTTCATTGTTTGGAGGTTGAAGACAACGGGAAGCCACCCCTTCAAGCGTCATTCGACCTTCACCTTTTGAGGGAGTGTTCTTCATGTTTATTTTAGTTGTTTGCATGGATTGTTTGGTTGATTTGTTGAATATGAACAACTAAACCCCAAGGTCACCGGATGTAGGGGAACCTTGGGGGCAAACTTGTGATGTTTTGGTTTGTTTGAGTTATCTATTGCATGATTGGCTTGTTGTGATCCTTGTTTGGTGTTCTCGATTGTTTTGGTACATGTGATTGATTGATGTATCAATTTCTTGGTAGCACCTTGTAGCATGATTATTGCCTTAGTGCTAGACTCCACCAAACTTGGAAGGGACTATTGTATAAATACGCCGTGACCGTCGGGTATTTGTACCCCTCTATTTCTAGGGTTGAAAACTGACTAGTGTTTCCACCCTAACTTGAGGAAACCATCATTCTCCTTGCAACCGTGTGAGAGGTTGAGTGGAAGAAATTCCTTATTCAACACTTGTACCGGGTTAGGGGTCAATTGCCGTGACCATCAGGTTGACCTAAGCTTAGGTTTTCTCGGTCCAACTAGCCACGTGCTTAATTTCTCAAATATCCTACTCACTTAAGTAGCCCCCTTGGGGATCCTCATCCATGACCGTTTTCCATCCTTGAGCATCTCCCAAGTTTTGATTTCATCGCATTTATTTAAACAATTTCTCTTGTTGATTATTTCTTTTCTTTCCTAATTATTGTCTTGAAATCGAATCGGTGAGCTAAACAACAAGTGAGAAGTGAGTAAAGTAGCTCCTCGGGCCCCTTGGGAATACGACCCACTCGTGCGTGCACGAGTGGTTTATTACTTGACGACCCCGTGCGCTTGCGGATGTTCACACTTTGTGTCGATCAAGTACTCTGGTGAGGTTCACCCTTTTAGGGGGCGCGTAGAGAGCCTGAAAGGTATGCAGGGTTGGATGACCGGAGTCATCACACGGGTTCCCCAACGACCAATGCCATGATAAGCGCATCTTGGTGGCTCCTAGCCTAACAGCGGCCACGGTTGGTAATGGAGGGTTTTTGAGGCTATTTGTGACACTATCGAATATTTGATTTATTAATTTGGCTACTTCATGAATTCATGAAATTGTTGAGTACTTAAAGAGTATTTAAACTTGAATTTCAAGCTTGTACCATTTTATGGATGATTTTACAAAGTTTTTATTGTTGCATTTCTTTGAGAAAGAAAGAAAGCTTCGTATGTTAAACTAGATATTTACAGTATCTTATTTGTGGATGAGCCTTAGAAATATACTTTTGGAAATGTATCTTATTTATTCATGTGTGAATTATAGTTCCATGTTTAGCCCCTCACTGAGTAACTTAGTTACTCATCCTCTCATCTTTTCTTTACAGGTGTTAGCACAACATCGAGGTGAAGGGTGAAGCGTGAAGCGCTTGGCAAAGTTTGTTTTGTATTTTCCCTTGAGTTGTGTATGACTCTCAAACATTGTAGGCATGTACTTTATGCATCCACTAGGACGTATATTTTCATATTTTGCTTTGTTTCTTGAATGTTCCTAATTATGCTAGTCTGGACCTTGTGTTGTATGAGATTTATACCTAATGTTTGGGGGAGATTATTTTGTAGTCATGACCTTTCATGTTGTGAATATCTAGGCTTATACCTGGTGTGACTGTGTTGTCCTTGTGTAGTGATATTTTGCATGTCCTCGTTATTAGATCATTTCTTATCATTATATTTATTTTGCATAGGAAATAGATTAGCCTTACAGCGATCTGGGTTTGAGGCAGGTGCTTGACCTCCCCTGGGTTGTCATAGAGGTCTGTCATGCGCGGGACCTGAGGATCGGGGTGTGACATCTTGTGCCTAACCATGTCATATACTGCGCGGTTTAATTCCGTCATGCTTGGCCATGCCTTAATTCTAATTTGTTTAATGGTTGTTCGCTGAAGAACTAGAAATGGAAGGGCCTGATCATGCTAGTGACGGTGCCCAAGCAAAGGGTGCAGGGTTGAAGGTTACCTCAAACAAACGTGGTACACCAAACAAAAGATGAAAGAATGAGTACGACAGCTTCCTCATTCCGTTGCTTGTTGAACAAGCCAAGAAGGGGCTTAAGTGTGATAAGTCATTCAAAAGGGTTGCGTTCGCATTCATTGCTGTAGCCGTCAACAACTGGTTTGGGATTGATTTCACACTTGAAAATGTTGAGAATCACTACCGCACTTTGAAGACCCAATTCGTTGAAATTAAGAGGGTTCGCGAACTCAGCAGCACGAGGTGGGATGATGACACTAAGACGCTCACCTTGGAGCAAGCAATGGCACTGGCATATATTGAGGTACGAATTGAGACACAATTATTTCATGTTATACATAAGTAGTTGTGTATAAATACTATTCTGTACAGGCACATCCTGTTGCCCGCCCTTTCATCAATAGACCTACTGAGCACTATGAAAGGTTAAGGGTTATATACGGTGAAGATAATGCGACAGGCTATTACGGGGCTTCGGTTTTCTTTGACTTGGGGGAGAAATCAGACAACGAAGATGACAATGACAACGTCGATTCCATCCCAACCGAACAGCAAAGTGAAGAAGATGACGACGTTGATTCCATTCTACCAGTTGGTAGCAGCCCGGACACATCATCAACACATACATAGTGACGTGCTGGTAAGGGTAGCCGGAACGCTTCGGTGATGGGTGATCTCGTTAAAGTTGTCTGTGAAATGGCAGCCGCAATCAGAATTTCGATTCATTAGAATGAGATATTATACTTGGAGTTCAAAGGGTTCAAGGAGCACGTGCTAGTAGATGTATTTGACTATCTTCAGATGTGCAAAAATGAAGTGAGAAGCTTTATGGTCAGAAAGACCAAGCATTGCAAAAACCTCTTCCTTGACATGGTCCACTCGAACTTTATCAGCACTTTGTTTTTCAGCATTCATATCTTTTGTTCTGCATATTTTTCTGCTTGCATTGCATATGCCTTTGCATTAACGATGTGCATGTATATGGACGGTGTTGTAGCATTCGCGCATATATGCCTTCAATGTGGACGGCTTGTATAGTTCCTTCAAGCACTGGACCATCTTATGTTATGATGGCATTGCATGTTTCAGTGCAGGTAAGAAGTGATGGCTATGATGATGACCCGTGTGTGGATACTGAGACTTGATTCCTTCCTCACTGGCGGGGCGATATGGGAGGATGCATAAGCTTATCTATCGCAACCAGAGTGAAGGTTAATCGCCTTGTGGAGGAATTTTTATGATGCTCTTATGTGTTTTGAATATAACGTATTAGTTTTTTGTTTTTATGGGGTTGGCATTCCTAGTTTCTCTATTGCCAAGGCATGGTTTAGGTCTGTGTTAGCTATCGCAGCCAAGTTGAATTTATGTTATGCTCTTATATGTTTTGGATTTGATGCTTGTTTTTGTTATGGTTTTTTGGACCTAGAGATTTCCTAGTTTAGATATTGGCATGACATGGATTTGGCGTGTGGAAGGATTTATATGATGCTTATTTTGTTGTTTTGAATCTGATGCTTGTTTTTGTTATGTTTTTAGTCCTGGAGGTTTCCTGGTTCTTATATTGCCATGGCATGGATTAGGCTTGTGGAAGAATTTATATGATGCGCACATTGCTGTTGGTATTCTAAAGTTGCATCCCCTTTTGTGTACTTGTCTCCTTGTTCTGTACCTTTATATAGCAATGTCATACATAATGTATTCTATGTATTTTTCTGCTCCTTGTTTGGATCAGATTCATTCCATGTTGTTATCGTGAAACTGTTTGGAGATTTTGGCTTGCTGTGTTTTTACATTGCCATGTCAAACACCGGCTATTGTTTGTATTTTCTTCTTCTTCTTGTATTAGATCAAATGCATTCTCTGTTGTTAACTTCAAACGGCCTTAAGATGTTACACTCAACATGCTAGCAATCAGAGGTTCTTTTGGAATGATTATGTAAACACTATCGCATTTTTTCCCTATTTTTGGTCTTTTCTCCAGTTACCCCTCCACAAGGCTAATTGATTTTCTATGTGGGAATCATAATGCCAATGAATGTGCACACACAGTTGAGTAATTCAAATGACAATCTGGATCTTTGGTATGAAGAAAGATGAAGCTTCATGTTCTTCATGATAAGATGTATTGATCTTTTATAGTGTGTAGCAATTATCATTGTAATTTTACTTTGTTGTGTCCATCTTGTACAGGTGGAAGCAGGGCTGGATGTCCAACTTGTCAACTACTTTGTTGTAACTCAGAGTTTGTACGAACTAGGCATGTAAATGAATGGCAATTGTATCATGTGATTGCACAGAGTTTTTTAAATTGAAGATGATTTTGAGGATTCCCAGCATCTTAAAAATACATGTACACATTGTTCTTATTCTGTACTTGTGTTGAGTGATTATCCTTATTTAAAAGTATGTGTACAGTGAACACATTAACATGTTATTGCAAGTTATAAATTAATTAATGTCAGATTTAATCTTTGTTTTATAACAAAGTAATTAATATGGTCGCTATAAATTAATTGACTAATTTAATAAATTAATGGTACGCCCCTTGCGTATCCGCAAGTGCACGGGTCGCACAAGTAGTAAAGTGTACCCTTTAGATCGGGTAGTCGAATCCACAGGGACTGATATAGCTTCTAATACTAACGTCCTGCTTAATATCTAACCAGATAGAAGATGATGGAATTGACTTTGGATTAACTTCAAGGAGGTTAAGTGAAAGGGAAGTTCACCAAGGGAAGGTTTGAGGATTGACTCTATGGAGATGGGGCCTCGGGGTTGGATTTCTGACGTTCACTAACTCGGTCTTTCTCAGTATTTATAAAAGATGTCTTCAGTTCTAAACCTAGTTATGCTATAAGCATGTGGTTTCTAGCGCTGCCGAGCCCTAAGTTGAACTCCCACTGCTTGCAACAATCAATAACGATTCACAAGCCTAGAAAGGAGAACCTAACTACCAAGCAATCAAGCCCTAAACAACATACAAGATAGCCAATAACCTTGATTTATTGAAAGGAACAAGACATTCATAAATACTGCAAGTAAAGAAATGAGTTCAAGCTACAACGTCATACAGACAATCCCGGGGCTCCCTTAAGAGTTTAGCCCCTCATGACAACAAACAACAAGTATAATAATGCCAAAGAAATTGAAAGACAAGAAGTTGAAAACTCCCTAATTTTTTGCATCCTTGTGGTTGTCGAAGGATCTACAATGTTGTAAGATCTCCTCCCGATCGGCCTACCATAAGCTTTCCATTCCCTTGATGAAGAGGATGATGAACCCCCAAAGCTCTTCTCTTCTTTCTCCCAAAGTTCGCCCACCAAAAGTCCACTTAGAAACTGCGTTTCTAGGGTTTTAATGTCTTCTCCATGTGAGCACGGGCGTGTTGAAGCCGTGCTTCAAGCCGTGCAGATTACGGGTAAATAAATCTCCAGGAAACTCACATTCCTGTAATCTGCACGGGGAACAGCACGGGAGTGCTTAGGCCGTGCTGAGGTTTTCACGACCGTGCTCAGCGAACTCAGGCTGTGCTGATTTGTGGCTCAATTCTCCTGCAATTTGCACGGGGGACAGCACGGGCGTGCTCAAGCCGTGCTGAGCTTGATGAGGTTTCTTCTAAGTCCTTTAACTTCTAAAATTATTCCAAAACACTTCTTCTTGCTTCAGGACTTTGATATCTGCATGACAAATAACGAATACCTCAAATAGCACCGTACTTGGAGAATTAAAGCCAAAATATTCAATAATGATGAGGGTAAAGCATGCAATACATATATATGAAATGCACTCATCAATTAACACGGTTAATTTGCTTGCAAAAGAACATTTTATTAAGTAAATTTAATAGTTTAAGTAAAGAATTCATTAGCGAACTATTTATGCATAACAACATGTTGGTAAGAAAAAAAATGAATTAATTTAGGAACTCGTTAAATTTGCACGTTGTTGAAATAATTAACTCACTCATTAATGACATAGTTAACTAATTTTTATTATATTAACATGGTAATAATACATGTTACTAAGTAAAACTTTTAATTAACTAGTCAAGGGCATAAGCAAATTTTTAGTGAACTAATTATTTAATTCGTTAATAACTTAATCACCTAATGTAAATGAGCATACGTACAAGTTTCAAAATAGGAAGGTGTAACTTTACCCCCTTACCCGAAGTGGTGATTATCTCCCTATTTCGGTGTTGCCAAACATCAAAAAGTGATGAAGTGACATTTTCCAGATACCTACTTCTACCATCCAAACACAGGAAGTGCTCTCAAAAGTCCTATTTTTAGCACAACCAAACTCATTTAAGTGAATAATTCAAGCGAAAGTGTTCACTTCCACCGAAGTGCCACTTTCACACTTCCACACTTCGGCAATTGACTTCCGAACCAAATGGGCCCTAAGCTATCTAAACTAAAATGACATGGCCCTTTGATGACGTGTCAAAGCCAACATGTATTAAAGAATTTTTTTCCATACCTGTGACTTGTCGTTCCCAACGACCACGTCGGATTAAATTTATCAGAATCTAACAAATGCCCTTCCGATGAAATAAAATCAATATCTAGTATCCAAAAACTTACAAATCAAAGTTCACTAAGCTGAAACAAGGGTATAGTATGGTGACTGATAAGTGCTTGAATGAATGAATTTGATAATTATTATTTAGAGCACTTTCCATGTAATTATTGAATACATTATTGCATTTGATGCTTAATTCGCTTCTATTTCGTATTCAGGCTAGAATGAAGACACAGAGATCAAGAGGAACACATTCGAGGTGATTTAAGCTAATTTTTGGAAAAAGACAGGGTTTCCATAGGGCGTACTATAGCAGAGTTACTATAGTAGCAGATACTGTTCACAACCACTATTATGGGCACTGTTACGGCATGTTACGGGCGTAAGGTCCAACCCGAGAGGCTTACGGGCACTGTTACGCCCGTAAGGAGTACTGTAGCAGTTATAGTTCATTATACTGTAGCAGTTATAGTTCATTACGGGAACTGTTACGACCGTAAGGAGTATTGTAGCAGTTATAGTTCATTATACTGTAGCAAATTACTATTCATGATTACGGGCGTTACGAGCATGTTGCGGGCACCCTTACGGCCGTAAGTGTTGGGCCGTAAGGACTTCTTACGGCCGTAAGAACCCCCGATTGTTGAGTTATAAAAGCCAACTTTTAGGGCTTTTGAGGAGTCTTCTTCTCCACTCTTCAGCCACCCTTTGGGCAGCGATTAGGAAGGCCGTTGGAAGGGATACGATGGCTACGAGGTCAAGGGCAATGATCACTCAATCAAGAGAAGGAGCCCTCGCCGGTGTTCATCATCATCATCGTCATCAACGTTTAGGGCATCTTCGGGGTCAAGAAGCATTACTCCATCAACGTCGAAGGGAACTTCACGTTGATTCATCTATTCTTGATTCTTGAGGGAGTGTTGTTTAATTGGACATTATGACTATGCGTGTGATTAATTATTCAATTGTTTTGTATTTCATAATGAGCTAGATCCCCATTGGGAGCTTGGACTTGAAACCTTAGGGAGTTGTAATAGATTCTATGGTACTTCTTACTCTTATTTGTTTATGAAGTTTGATTATTGAAATGCATGTGTAGTTGGATTCAATTCTTATTGCATGTTGCGTAGTTATTGTGCGGTGAAAACCCGTTAATTACCTATTCTAGCACGCGGTGAAAGCCCGTTGGTTCTGAAGAATCGGCGTGCGGTGAAAATCTATTAGACCTTGGTAATTAGCTTGCGGTGAAAACCCGTTAAGACGCCACATTTCTAGTCAGCTTCCATTTATTCAAGTGAGAAGTATTTGTAGGATTTTGTGCCTTATTGTTAAAACCCTAAGGGATTATTGTCCAAGTACTCCCATTATTCTGAATTATGCCGATCTCGTATTTTATCTTCCACTCTCTTCTTAATCTTGTAAGATTTAGTTAATCAATTTCTCAACTATTCTAATCAGGCTAGATTTCATCTTCTAAAGTTAGTACTAGTATTCTTTCTCCCTGTGGTTCGACAACCCGACCCTTCACCAGGTCCACTTTATTACTTAACGACCCGTGCACTTGCAGTGATGCAAGGGCATGTCGGTGACCTCCCCAAATTTTTAATTTTTATATAGTGTTTATTGCCAATTTTAACAAACCTAGGAAGTTACTGATTACTTAGCTTTTGTCAAACCAACTTCAATTAGTTATCCACAATCTTAGTAGGCTAGGAAAAAACGGCTTCTTGACTAAGGGATCCATTGTGGATAATATCTTAGCAATTGCGTGAGTAGATTACTAATCACTAGAAAAGGGCATCCTTAATTCTCCTTAGATAATGATCAAAGTTGATACATAAAAGGTACATGAAACTCTTAAGTGAAATATTATTTTTTCTATCCATAGGCTTATGAAATTTTCTGCTGATAAGATCTCATTATGGCTTGCTTGATTTTTGCTATTTTTCTTTTATTATAAATGGACAGCCTAATAAATGAATTATGGTGTACAGAGAAACCACACAGAGGGATCCTATATCCCCTTACCTCTTCATCTTAGTTTCTCAAAATCTTTCGACCTTAATGAGTTTTGCTCTTCAGTTAAGAATGGTACTTGGCTTTGATGATAGGTTGAATCGAAATTTCAACTATTTACTTTTGCCAATGATTTGGTTATTACCACCAGAGCAACTAAAGTTGTTGTCAAGTATTGTAAGCTTTGTTTAAATATCAATAAAGATCTTATAGGGCAAGCTACTAGCTTGAAAATTCCACTATCCATCGTCCTATTATTAAAACAAAAGAATTTCAACTGCAATTAGGAAGATTTTGGACATGAATTTGGGTAATTTTCCCTCTAAGTACCATGGGACATTTCTCGAACATGCTTAACATCATGCATTAGAATTTTTTTTATTGAATGTGGTGGCTAGTGCATTAGAATCATAATTCTATTTCTTAGGCTGGCAAGGTGGTTCTTACTAATAGTTCTTTAATAAGTATGCCAATCTACTAGCTAGTCTTCCAAGGGAAAAGGGAAGGGGAAGGCTTGGGTGTTAGAAATGTAAGATTTACTCAGATTGCTCTTATGACAACAAATCTTTTTGCAGTCTTGAATTCGACTAAAAAGCTTTAGGCTTATATTTTTTAAAACCAAGTATGGGGAGTGCAATTTTTTATGATAAAGTCATCAAATCCTCTTGGTTTTATAAATTCTTACGTAAGGCTCAAGAAAACTTAAAATTTCTATTTGTGGATCAATGTGTGCAATCCTCGCAATACAATTTTGTTGAATCATCCATAGTACATTAATATACCGCTGGATTTAAAACATACTTTCATCAATATGCAATGCCTAGTGGAGTCTTTGTCCTTGCAAAATTTTATCAATTGCAGTTCCCTAGATGTTACAAAAACTCAACTTTTCCCTCGATGTCAGGAAAACCCAAATTTTTAGGCTTGCAATGGGATTGGGATAGCAAGATCAATACACCAAAGCTATAAACATCAGTGAAGGTCTTTTAAGTTTTCCCCCGATTGCAAAGTCTGCCACTAGCTTTCAAACCCTTGCCACCTGTTCTTTCAAGACAGACGAGCTCCACTCTTCTCCCCCACTTGCAATGGCATGTGAAGGTGGAAAGATGGTAGCCGCTCATTTGACCTCTCCTCCTCCAGAAGCGAGTCATAGAAATGATGCACCCGTGCAAACAGGGAAATCGTTGGCCCACATAGTATTTGGAGACTCGTCAAAGAGAGTCTTCGATAATGAGATGGTAAATATGAAGGAAAGCTTCCATCGACTCAAGTCCCTACAGCATTTGCGACTCAAGCCGGATGGCAAGTTTCATATGCGAGTACATGAACGGATACAGAGTGCCCCGTATGGCAAATTTCCGGGGAAATCGTTACCTTCAAATCAAGTTCGTACGGCGTTGATGAATTTCTAGAAAGAATTCTAGAAATTCTAAATCTCAGACCTACTGAACCGATTTTACTATATCCGATGTCACTCCACTGAGATGGTCGAGAAGCTACTATGAGAGGGACCATGGACTGTCAATGGCATAGTTCTGCAACTCATTCCTTGGAAGAAGAATTTCTAGCCTGCATTTGTGAAGTTTCATACAGTCACGGTGTGGATTCAGTTTCACCATCTCTTGATAGAGTATTGGGAGGTGAAAACACTAGAAAACGTGGGTTCGCTTATGGGATGAATGCTACGGGTTGACGATCATACCGCGAATATGGGCATCCCTTCTATGAATGACAGGCTAGCAAAATATGCAAGAATTTACGTGGAATTGGATCTCTCGAAACCCCTTCACCGGGACCTATGGATTGAGGGGCAGGATGAAACCTTGGTGGCGATTCGCTATGCGAAAATCCCTTCTTTTTGTTTTGGGTGTGGAAGAATTTGACACATCATCAGCTCCTGCTCCTTGCCATCTTGCCATTTAGATGGTGTTACAGCAAATAACAACACAGAGACTGGTGACCAAATGAACACGATGCAGGACATGTAGGTCGATCAAGTGGGTCAGGGGTGAGTCGAGGATGAAGCTTGTCGAATTAGTCTGAATCCTGAATAGGAAACAAAGCCTGAAGAGAATTTTGGAGCATGGTTAGTGGTGGGCCCACCGAAGTCAAGGATGAGGGTGAGGACCATTAGCAGGCCTTCAGAATCAAGGCAAGATGGCACCGAGGAATCCTCAACTCATGGCGACATATGGTGGAGCCCGGGTTACACGTGGCGGCCTTGGAGGATTGCATGGAGGTAGGAGTAGAGTGCCTCAAGATAAAAGGAGGCCTTATCCCAAGGAATTCTTAATGAAGGAGGATTTTGAGCATGATCAAACCCTTAATGAGGATAAATTCAGTACTCCGCCGTCACATCCAAATAGTGCCCTTGCTGTTGGGGAAGCACCCTAGCAGCATATGCCCATGAAGCCATCATGGAGTCAAAATGGGCATCTGGAGAAAATGACTTTTCAAGCTCCATTCCCTCATAGTCTACTCCATGTCTCGTCACTTCCTTGAACACAGAGATGGATACGCATCAAGTTGATGATTCCATGTTAGAAACTCATGAGCATTTAGTGGATTGAGTCTCCCATGAGCTACACTCATCATCACAGCCAGTCCTTTGTAAAGATTCGATGATGGGAGAGGGTTTTCAGGAAGGAAATCAAACCTTTGAGATTTTTGACGATGATATGCCTCTGGTGCAGGTTCAAAGGATGCAAAGATGGAAGCAATTGCAAAAAGAGGGAAAATGAAAGCCAGCACTTATCCAAAAAATGGACGGGTGGAGCGCCTTGAGGATGTAACCTGACCACTCATCTCATTTTTCTTTGTTTCTTTTTTCTTCTAATTTAGTTAGCTTCATGACCATAGAAATTTTGAAAATTTTATGTTGGAATTGCAGGCTATCTTCAAGCCCTAAAAAAATAAGTAGAATTAGAGCGCTCAGGAGCCCTCTTCAATCAAATATCATCTGTTTAGTGGAGACAAGGGCCGACTTAAACAAATCTGTTTGTTTATGTCATAAGTTTAACAAAGGTTGGGAGTGGGTCGCCGTTCCAGCACAAGGTATGTCTGGTGGCATTATCACCTTCTGGAAACAGAAAGTTGGCAAGGTCACTCCTCTAGTTCATAGTCGTCACTCCTTGCATCTAATTATCTCTAATTACTATCCAAAAGAAAAGATTTTATCTGTTGTTTACAACTCCCAAAATACTCAAACTCAAAAACTTCTTTGGCATGATATCTCCTCAATTTCATTACTTAATTTCCCTTTAGATTTTGTTGGGGAATTTTAATGCTATTTTAAACCAGAATGCATATAAGGGTGGAAATCCTGATCATTATAGTGCTAAGTCTAAGTATTTTAGTGGCTTTGTTTCTCATAATCATCTTCTGGATTTAGGTTTTCATGACACTCCGTTTACTTGGTGTAACAAGCAAGGGGGTCTCGACAGAAGATGGGCCAGTGATTGCTCTCTTGCCAAAAGTGCTTGGTTATCTAAATTTGATTCTAATTATAATACACATCTTCCCAAACCGGCTTCTGATCATAACCTTATGTTTCTTTCTTCTAAGTTCTTCTCGAATGTGAGTAAGAAAAAAGTTTTTTGTTTTGATAATTGATACGTATACAATTATACTTTATTTTATATATTAATTTGTATACTTATCGAACTGGTATTAGATTGATTTGGTGGAATACGAGGCTAAATCGGGTATAAATTGTCTTCACAGGAACCAAGTGGAGGTTAAAGAGAAAAGGGAGCCAAAGGAAGTGATTAGGAATCAAAATGTCGAAGATGCCACGCTCCTGACTTAGTAACTTGGAAGGCAACACCACTTACGGGCTCCTTACGGCTAAGCATATTGTCGTAAGCCACACTCAGAAGGTCTTGCGGGCACCCTTATACCTGTAAAAAAAAACCATGCCAAACAGAGAGCCTTACGGTTGGACTTACGGCCATACTTGAGACCGTAAGTGGAAGACAGAAGAGTTTACAAGTACTCCTACGGCCATAAGGAGTAGGGCAAGATTTATCATATGAGGTTTGCGGTCACAACGTTACGGTCGTAATGGAGATTGTAACCCGAAGATAAAGGCCCTTACAGGGGATGCTTACGGCCGTAAGCGGGGTAGTAAGGCATGAGATCAGATGAAATCCCGAGGCTTACGGCCGGCCTTACGTCCGTAAGCAGCCTATAAACTTACCAGTATAAAAGACTTTACTGAATCTGAGAGGGGAGGATATAGGTTTTCATACTACTTGCGGGAAATAGAGGCTGGAGAAGGGGAAAAAGAAGCTGCGAGATTAAGGGTTTATCCATCCTTTACAAAGCAAAGAAGCCGCGTGGTTGTTTATCATCATCATCATCCATTAAGACACCATTGCGGTCAAGAGTCGTAATTCCACCAGTGTCGAGGGGAACTTCGCACCAGCTCTTACTTTCTTGGTCTTTGAAGGAGTTTCTATTTGTTTTCTCATTATGAAGATGGACATGTGTTATTCTTTGATTTCTTGTTATTGCATGATGAGCTAAAGCCTTTTTTGGGAGCTTGGACTTGAAACCTTAGAGACTTGTTGAATTTTATTTGTACTCTTTGATTTTCAATTGATTATCAAGTTTGATTGTGGGAATGCATGTGTAGTTTGATTCAATTCTTATTGCATGTTGCGTGGTTATTGACGAGCGGTGAAATCCCGCTAATTACCTAATCTAGCGGACGGTGAAAACCCGTTGGTTCTTAAGAATCGGTGTGCAGTGAAAACCTGTTAGATCTAGGTAAGTAGCATGTGGTGAAAAGCTGTCAAAATGCCACATTTCTATCTGGCTTCTTTTCTAATTGATTAAGGAGTATTTGTAGAATTCTAAGCTTAATTGTTTAAACCCTAAGGGAGTATTGTCCAAGTGTTCCCATTAATCTTGATAGTTTTAACCCCCTGCTTGAGATTATGTCCCCTATTCACTTTCTTTTAATTGCAATTGTTAGATTTGTCCTGTGCCACATTACTCAGGCTAGATTTCTTAAGCTAAGGTTAGTTCTAGTAGTCTTGCTCTCTGTGGTTCGACCACCCGACCCTTCATCGGGTCTACTATATTACCTGATGACCCGTGCACTGGCGGTGACGAAAAGGGCGTGTCAATAATTTTCTTTTTTAGTATAACAGTTGCCATCAAACTGTTTTTAAAGCTTGGAACTACAGAACTAATTGCTCTCCCATGCATGTTTTTAGTTATTTAATTGCATACACTAGGAATCTTATTTTGAGTTGGAAGTCTTCTGATTTAACTCCTTTGGACACAACCATTTTTAGAACTGAGAAAGATATCACCATGCTTAAGTCTTCCAAAGCCTCCCTCAATTATCCTGATGGTAATAATAATATTACGAGGGGTTTATACAACAAACATTTTGCTCTTCTCAAACAGTATGCTACTCGTTGGGCTCAAAGAGCTAAGCTGCTCTGGCTCATGAATGGTAATTTATAACACTACCTTTTTCCACAAACATGCCAAGATTAGAAACCATAAGAACAAGATTTATGCCATATTGATGACCTTGGTAACATTCGTACTGATTTTCAAGCCATTGCATCTGTTTTTTATGATTTTTACGTCAAGCTGTGGACCTCTTCGAATAAAACTTATGTCTCTGACTTAATTCATAAACTTCCCAATGATCTTCCTTATTTAGATGATTCTGACAAAACTATGCTCATCGGACCTACTTCTTTTCCTGAAATTTACATAGCGCTTAAATCTATGCCTAAAGGGAAGAGTCCGGGCCTAATGGGTTAAATGTGGAGTTTTATCTTTTCTATTAAGAGATTGTGCAGATGCCGCTCTATGATGCCATTAATTTTTTTTCCACACTGCCAAGCTTCCAGTCTCTTAGAGTAAAACCTATGTTGTTTTGATCCCCAAGAAAGATTCTCCTAATAAAGTCAGTAACTATCGTCCAATCTTCTTGTGCAATTTTTGCTAAAAAATCATCTCGAAGATTCTCAACAATAGATTGAAACATGTTATCCATAAACTCATCTGCCTCGAACAAAAGGCTGGTAAATCTACTTTTGATTATATTATTGCTCTTCAAGAAATTATGCATTTCCTTGAGTTTCATTCCTAGTCTCTCCCTAGGATACTTCTTAAAATCAATGTTGAGAAGGCTTATGAGGCCTTGGAATGGAATACCATCCTTTCCACTCTTAGGATTATGAGATTTCCTGAAGCTTGGATCTCTTGGATCAATACTTGAATTACCTCACCAAGCTTATCTTTCCTTATCAATGGGTAGCCTTTAAATTGGTGTGGGAGTCAGAGGGGAGTGAGACAAGGTGATCCTTTATCACCTTTTATCTTTATGCTAGTTTCTAGAATCTTTTTGCTATCTTGAATTATGCTTTGCACCAAAATATGATCCTAGGTTTTGATAAGAGGCTTGTCCATAACTTTAATCATTTGTTGTTCGCCGATGACATAATTGTCATCATTAGAGCTTCCTGAGCAGTTGCTAGGAATTGTAGATTGAGTTTTAACATCTATAAGAGCCTCATAGTTTAACAGATAAATTTTTGTAAATCTGCTATCTACTTACCTAGTTGGTGTAATAAGCAATTAAGGGCTAGAATTGGATCAATTCTTAACATGGGACTTGGGTCTTTTCCCTTTAAGTATCTGGGTACCCTAATTTCTCCTCACAGATTATCAATACATCATTTTCAAACCTTGGTGGATAGAACTAAGCAAAGCTTAGACTCTTGGAACCCTTTGTCTATTTCTCTAGCTGGTAAGGCAGTCCTAGTCAATAGCTATCTTATGTCTATCCCTATCTATTCTCTTTCTTGTTACCCTGTCCCTGATACAATTATGTATTCAATTTCCAAGCTGGCTAGATCTTTCCTTTACGGAACTGCACCTGCTGGAGACAGGCTTCATTCCATGAGTTGGAACATTACTACGCTTCCCAAAGCTGAGGGGAGGCTGGAAATTAGAAACTTGAAAAATGCTAAAGTTGCTTTAATGTCTAAAAATGTGTTTGTTGTTTTAAATCAAAAGGAAAAACTCTAGGTCAAATTTTTTTTCAACTCAAGTGTGATGCATTCAACCCTTGGGCAAGCCTAACACAGGGAAAATGTCTTGGTTTTATCGAATGCTCTATAAGAATGCTGAGCCCATTCAATCAAACATTATTGTCAAAACTTACAACCTATTGCCACTAACTTTTTGGGAGATGCTTGGATTTTTGGCATTCCTATATCCTTGAAGCCCACATATTTTGATGTGAATTTGTTTGGGGCAAATCATAATATCAATGATTTATTGAGTAGAAATGCTCTGAACAAAATTGATATAGAAAATTTTTTTGGTAATCTTATTGATTAGGACATAATTAAGAGTCAGACTTTTGATTCCAATTCCAACAACCATTGGGTTTGGGCTTCCAGTATTTCTAGGGGGAAAATTGCTAGTCTTGTTTACAACCATCTCAACAGAGATAATAATTTTGAGATGGAAAAAGGGAATGGATGGCATAAGATTTGGAGCTACAATAGTTCCCAAGGTCGAGCATACCATGGCGAGATCTCTACTTATGAACTCCTATACAGTCCTAATATTGGCCCCTAAACTTTCTGTCCCCTATGTGGATTAGAGAAGGAAACTTTGGAACATTTAATGAATCGATGTTTGGTAACCAAAAGATGTTGGCAACTTGTTGCTGATTACACTGGGATGAATTGTGATGTTGTGGAAGATATGTTGGAAGGGCAATGGTTTTTTTTGTCAGAAGTACAGACATGAATAAGCATCAGTTCTTCAAAGCCTTGATGGCCACATGTGTTTGGAGTGTTTGGAAGGCTCAGTGTGATCTTGTTTTTAACAACAAGAGATTTCAGGCTCACCAGATCTTCATGCAGCCCATTAAAACAACTTGGGATTATTTTTGGATGACTAAAGGGCGAATTAGGGAGTATATTCAACCTCTTTTACTGAAATCAAATCACTGTTTTTTGCGATGCTTCATGGTTATCTGATAGGGATTTGGGTGGTGCAGGATTCGTGGTAACAACCGGGAAGAATGCAATCCTTTTGGCTTGAGCAAGCTTGTTGGTTACAGAGTCAAGTGTAGAAGCTGAGATGGTGGTAATAAGAATAGCCTCGGAACAATGTAGAATGCAGGAGTTGAAGCTGGATAGAGTGTGCTCGGACTGCCTCATGACTTTGGATACATTTGTATAAGACAACATATATACTTTTCAGCAATTGAGTTCAATTGGAAGCTCATCATGTTAGGGCTCTACTCAACCAAGATAATATGATCAAGTTCAATTATTGTCGGCGAGAGCTCAACTTCATCGTTGATACTTTGGCCAGTTATGGGAGGAGGAACGCGTGACTTTCCTTGTTCCATAGAGGAACCAATCTCCCCCAGTGGGTGGAGGAAACTGTTAATATGGCAACCTTAACCTTTTGATTGTTTTCAGTTTGTTTAAGTTTTGCTATTATTCAGCTCATTTGAGCTCCTCATAACAAAACAAATTAGATTGGGATGGCCTCTCAAAGCTAGGTTTAGATAATTTTCCTTTAAATTACTTGATGTGGCTAGCAATTTATTCTATTAGAATAATTTTCAAGATAGTATATAGTTATCGTAATCGAACTACAGCACCTAGTGACTATTGGCCTACTTGGCAAGCTATGTGGAAATTGTAAGTAGTTTTTTTTGGTTTTTTTTTATGGAAGATCGTTCATGAAACGTTCCTACCTATGCTTTTATGCATACGATTAATATTTGTCCTACAATTCATATGAACTTTTATTGACTAACACTAAAAACTGCACAACATATATACGGGAGCGTCCAGAAAGCCATGAATTTTGGGATCTGGTAGCAAAATACTCATGAGTTGATTTAAATATAATTAACATTTTTTCTCATGATGATTGGATGATGAACAAGTATCAAACAAGACTCTTGTTCTTGGACTATTTGGATAGCAAAACGCGACTTCATTTTCAAAGAACATAGGGAAGCCAGTTAAGTATGGGGACCAGTTCTACTAGTACTACTTTCTTCTCTATTGTCTAGCCGATGAACTTGAGTGAAGCATACTGATCCTATTTGACAAGAATAAAGGTAAAGATGAAGATGACAAACTCGGGGAGAAATCAAAAGATGAGTTGGTGGCTCAGACTCACTTCTCTAGACATTCTTGCAATGACTTCCTATAATGACTATTGATGGAGTAGTACTCTTGGATCGTGGAGATTTCCAAAATAATTGACCCCCTTGGTCTAGTTAATCAACTCTAATCTCATACGGAAATCTATCATTACCCTCAGATTGCATTAGGCTCAATGCATTCCACTATTAAGTTTCATCCTAATCCTGAGAGATCAACACTATACACCCTATCTCTAGGCGTGCACTTCACTATTAAGTTCCATCATAATCCGGAGAGATCGACACCGTACACCCTTTCTCTAGGCGTCCGCTTAACCCCTATTTCCTATGTGGCCTAGTGTAATGATCCAGCGGGACGCCGGTAGTGCGCAGGGCTACTACGGTGATCTTAGCCGAGGGAAGGCAAGCTAAGAAAATCCTAAGTATGGGAAGCCCAATCATTGGTCAACGCAAGTGGCAAGTTAGCAGCACATGCAGCGCCAAGCAAAATCTGCCTCAACCAGGTAGGCGAGACAGGCATGACTGGAAAGAAATCTGCCACAGCCAAGTGGACGAGGCAGACGTGATTGAGGGGGCCGAAAAAACTTGCCACAGCCTAGGGGACCAGGCTAGCGTGATCGAGGCCACTGAAGAAACCTGCCTCAGCCGGGTAGGCCAAGCAGGTGTGACCGAGGAATTCTACCAGAGCAGGTGGATAGGCAGGTGTGACAGAGAGGCATGGGTGAGTGTGTGCAAGTGAGCTGCCGTGTGCACAAGGCCATGAGACAGGCAGAGTGGTGTCCGTGCGTGGCCCGGTAATGGGCGGTTGAGGCAAGCGGCTATCAAGTAGTGGGACACTTGGTGACATGGTGAGCCGGCTTTCTCCAACACATGCACATGATCCGTGGACGTTCGGAGTGGCATCCGAATGTGGCGAGAGACTTGACCAAGGACCAAGGCTCAAGCAGTTGCGATGGGCGGTTGCTGGGGCAGTTGGGCTAGATCTCTAACTTGTGGTGACTTGACAAAGTGATGGAGCCGCCATCACCCCCAATCTAGTAGTGGTCACTTATTGAAATCACCAAGCTTTCTTGGGACTTAGATAAATAGGCCTTTGGCTAAATGATTTTGTAGGCTGAGTAAAGGCAAGCTATGCAGGCTTCGGTGAGACCAAAATGGCCAAGTAGAAAAAGTGTGATCATTGAGTAATGGATCAATAAAGTCTTAAGTCTTTTGGGCTGACCTCTTTTGTGTGCTTCTTTGTTTACTTTCGCTTGCCATCGTGATAGTGAGGTGAGGATTGGCTAGCGACGGGCAAGAGCTGGCATTGGGCCATCATAGGCTATTGGGAGGGAAGAAAAAAAACTAAGTATTGGCTACGCTAACATCCTCTCGATAGGACTGTGGCACCTAGCATGGTGAATTTCTCAATCATCATCACACCAATTAGACATGTAATTAAGGCTTTCCCACAATGTAAATTGCAAGCATATAGCAATATTAGAAATTCACAAGAAACTTCAAAGCTGATACGCCTTTGCGTATCCGCAAGTGCACGGGTTGTATAAGTAGTACAACATACCTGGAGGGTCGGGTAGTCGAATCCACAAGGACTGGTGTATCTCCTAATACTCTCTCGCTGCTTAATATCTAGTCAATTAAAAGTGAGATTAAGTGGACTAAGTCCTAGGCAGGAAAGAGAAGGGGAGAGAAGAATCACAAGGGGAAAATTATCTTGGGTTCCTCAATTAGGGGGGGTAGGGCCCCTGATTAGTCCCTTGGTGAGGTTCAAACTTAGATTCTAGCAGGGTTTATCAGGAATGTCTCAATAAACCTATGTTCCAGAGTCTTGTTGTGCTATGTGGAAGATACACGTAGTGGAGTTGAACGTATGAGCAGATTCCTATCTTCTCGTATCAATCATTAAGATATACGAGCAAAGTGAAAATCATACATCTCAAAGCATTCAAACCACTCAACAACCAACAATTAAGCAATCAACCAAAGATCTAACAAGGTGAATTAAAGACCTCCATAAATGCCGTAATAATTGAATCCAAGTTCAACCAACACACAAATTCCTAACCCGGGGTACCCAAAAGGGTTTAGCCCCTCATAGGTTCAATCAACAAGAAGATAACTGAAGAAACAAATACCATAGAAATAAAGGACTCCTTATTTCTTTGCATCCTTGTTGAAATCTGAGGTTTTGATGTCGCTAGGATTGCCCCCTTCAATTGGCCTACAATTCACGCTTCAATTCTCTCCTGATGATGATGATGTCTGTACAATCTTCGATCCTCGGCCTCCAGCAGCCCCCCTCTGCCAAAAGTCCCCATCCAAATCTAACTTTCGATGCTTAAAACCTAACTTTCAACCCGAGCATGGCCGTGCTTAAGCCGTGCAGATTGCAGGAAAATAAACGGCTTAAGCGAGTCTGCATTTTTCGCCAGGCTGTGAAATTCACTGGCTGGAACACGCCCATGCTTGAGCCGTGCTCTGGTCTGCACGCCCGTGCTCCGGGCACTCTGACCATGCTTCCTTGTGCTTGCAAATTTCTATGAACTGCACGGTCAAGAGCACGCCCATGCTTAGGCCGTGCTTACCTTGACGAACTTCCTTTTTAGGTCCTTTTGTCATAAATTCTTCTCTAAATCACTCCTAATTGCTCCATGACCTAAATATCTACACAATAAACTCAAAATACCTTAAGTAGCACCGAACTAGAAAAATAATAGCAAAAGGACAAGTAAATAGAGGATATAATGTGTATAAACTATATATATATATAAAGCACTCATCAAAAGCCAATATATAAAACAAGGAAATCAAATATAATTCATCAAAAGAGTCATGGTCCAAGACACCAAATGAAGGTTTAAACCTTCATGTTCAAGAACAAATAAGAACAACCCAAAACTAAGGACAATTATGAAATCATGATGAACTCCCTTTAACTCCTCCAATTTGATGTGATGAAATCAAGGTTGAAGAAGGCCGATTCGCCAATTAAGAAGCTCCAAGGATGGCAATAATGACGGGAATATGCTCTTGTAGAGTATCCATGAGCTCTCCCTTCGAACCCTAGCAACCCTCTCTTTGTTTCATCAAAAGATCCCTAAAACCTAACTTCTAGGTTTTATTTGCAGGTATCGGGCTAGTGCATGGTGTGCTACTCAATGTGCACGTCCATTCTCTTTTATGTGGGGCTCTTGATAGAGTTTTGAGTAGACTGCTAGCTTCCAAAGATTTGCACAGCCTCAAGCATGCCCGTGCTTCTTGAGTATGGTCATGCTCTAAGCACCTAACTAGTGCCGAGGGTTATGCTTTTCATAATACTTCTTCCAACATTTTGCACGCATTAAGCACGCTGATGTTGCAGCCATATTATTCTCTAGATTTGTTCTCTTGTGTTCATTTTGCTAAAAAATGCATTGATTTGGCTTTCCCTAGTTAAAGCCTATTGTTATGCACTTTTCACTCAAAATACCAATTGAAGCACTGTAAGAGGGAAAATAACCCTAAAACTCTAACTAAGTACATGTATCTATAACAAGAAAAATATATATTTATGTACTCTTCAGGCAATCTTTCATTGCAAACGTGACTCTAAAACTGAAGGATAACTTTTGTTGTCCTTTATTAGTTTCTTGAGCTTATTGATCTAAAAAAATATCTAATAGTTTCCGAATTACATTACAATAGCATCGGTGAAATCCACATCAAAAGAACTAAATATTATTAAAATATATTTAAAGTATTTTAGTTTAAAGGTTTAATATTCAAGTTAGTCCCTTTAAAATTTGGGATCAATCCTTTCAGTCCCTCTATTAAAATACCAACTCTTTCAATCCCTTTATTTGTTTTATTTTAAAAATGTTAGTGTTAGATCTATCAAACATGGTTTTCTATATTAAAAAATTTTTTAAAAATTATAAAAATGAAAAGTACAAAAACAAAATTTACAATACGTTGAGGATCCAAATTAATGGATCGGCATCCCTCACCCCTCATCCTTAAAATAATGAGTCCAAAATAACATATCCCTTCCACTTACTTTCAATCACCATCCTTCACTACTGACACCGGAGAAGCCCAACGGGCCGAGAACGATGATCCCAATAAAAGCAGTCATTGAGAATGTCAGAGAGAGAGAGAGAGTGCTCGTCTGGAAAGAGAGATATGTCTGGTTCTTTTCTTCTTCCCGATCCCGTCTTTTTGCAACTGAAATTTAGATAACTTTTTGTTTTTTTCCCTTATAATACCACTGACAGCTTCAGTAGCTTGTACCGATAATCTGGAAGCAAGAGAAATGACATTCCTATGATTTTGTAGTGAAGCTTTTGTATTAAAGAGTGTTTATTCAGTTGGTTTCATTTTGTACAATAATTGTTCATTTTCTCTGCATTTTTTTGTTGGATTTTACCTGCATTTAGTACAATGTTGAAATTTAGTAAAACTTTCAGTTTAAATATTAATGAAATTTTTGGCTGGATTTCTTTTAGTTAATCCTTCTTCATTACATGCTTTGTACCAAGTATGTCAAGTAATTACCATGATCAACAACATCGAGATTTTATAGTCATTGACAATCAACATAAAGAAAATAGTAAGTGTACTCAATGCAAACAATCTGACTTCACTGAAATTTCATATTCATTAATAGAATATATTCTGCACACTCGAGACATTACACAAAATGGTAACTATACTAGACGAGCCAAAAGATGGCACAAATACGACATTATGCATATCACTAGCAGTCAAGAATAATGAAGTATGTGAGAATATATTCCTGCAAATAATTGCTGCTCTAGTGTGAGCACCCCCAATAGCCAATTTTTTGATGCAATATTGAGAATTATTTCAGTATTGAGAACCCATTCAGTATTGAGCACAAACACCAAATTGATTAGAATCCAAATTGAAGTATGTGTTTTGTGCCTTTTCTGATATTTCCTTGTGCTTTATGGTCATCTGGAGTACTGTTATCAATTGCGCCTTCATAGCAAGAATGATGTTAACTACAATCACTAAATTAACACTGGATTAAAGAAGAGAAATCACGTGATTAGTAACAAACTTACACTGTTAGTCCCCTTTCTTTCCCCTTCCTCTTCCTACCATGTTGTAGTTTCTGGCCCTTAAATTATTCTGTCATTTCTGACCTACATAACAAAGATTGTTTTGTTTGTTATCACTAAATTACAATTAGCTGTTAAGGCATATAGAGTAAGAAACTTGCAGTAGCAGTTGCCAGTTGCCTTTTATTTCCCTTTCTTTCCTTTACCTGTGGTGTTCTTGGGCCACTTGAACAAACATCATCAGCTATAATTTACATGGCATGATTGTTTCTCCATGATTGTTTCTCCATGCTCACCAAATTAACATTGAATTAGATAAGAAGCAATCATGTTAATATGGGCATTGGAATACTTACATTGGTAGCTCTTCCTATACAACTTTTTCTTATATGACTTTTAGCATGACAGAGTCCACACTTGAAGACCCTGCCTTTTCTGGAGAGTTTTTGCCTTGCCCCTTGCTTTTGCTTTTCCCTACCAATGGTTCTTGTTTCCTCTTCTTTGCACGTCGGCCAGGCGTCTTTTTTTAGTATTTGTGGAAGTAGAGACAATCCCCTATCAATGCATACTCTCATTTCGCAAGAACTCTATTCATCGCATACTTTCTGATGTCCTCAAGCATGTTTATAGCAACATCCATTGAAGGTCTCACACATCTAGTTGTCAATGACATCACACATGACAACATAATCGAAGAAAGCTGAACACCAACGGTTAATTAGCCACCTTTCCATCAAACCTCCACAGCCTTTCCCCTCCTTTCACATTTCTTATCGTTTGCAATTGTTTCTGCATTTCAGGTGGCAGGCTACCTTGTTCAACAATTGAAGTTGCATTTCTTTGCCTGAAAATTGCTTCTACAATTGGCATACATATGACGAATATGTTGGGATGGAGAAAGTGTCCGGGCTATATAGCCACACTTAGTCCCATATCGCCTGTGGGATGAACTTCCCTCTAGTTGATATACCACCACCAACCCTTCCCTGTAACTGCGGTTATGAAGGAGTTAGGGTGGTGGGTTCAATTAATGGGAAAAGGGTATTAACTGCATTGATTAGGCCTACAAAAAAACAATGGCAAAGTTAAAATATAGTTTCATTCAAGGGAAAAGTTTGTTATTTATTTATTTATTTATTTATTTGCCTTACCTTCTGCATGTCACTTACTAGTGCCCATCCTAAACCTTCACCAATGCAAAGATCTACTTCTAGCTATTGAAGAAACCATTTCCATTATCAGATGTCTCTTTTCCACCAATGTCTATGCTATAGGGAATATTTTGGCGTTCTAATCCTTTCCCGCCACAAACAACTGCCCTTTTATTAAACCCTTCAAAAATCAGCCAAAGCACCTATGAGCCTTCTACTCCTAGTCAACGGCCTTTGGGTCAATTGGCATTTGGGTCCCCCGTGAGGACGCTTCGTAAGTGGCGAGAGTTCGAATCCTCGGGGTGAGGGTGCATGTCTGAGAATTGTGAGCACGAACTGTGGGTGGTACCAGCGCCCATGTGTGCGCGGCCCCACAGACCGCAGTCGAGGCATGCGCACGCCCCTGTCTTAGTTTAGCGGGCCCATTAGGGGTTTCGTTCTTCTTGACAAAAAAAACAGGCTGAGACAGATGTACATCCTTCGAAAAACTGGTAAGGTATTTTGATGTGCCTTTCGAAAACAATCAGCACATTGCTTCCAGTGTTTCCTACTCTCAACCGCAATACATAATCAGCCAACACCTTGAAATCATCTCTAGATTGAGGTTCAATCTATTTAATTACCAGAATTTTGCCAGTCTTGCACACCTTATCAGTAATAAATACCCCTATTCCCTCCTAACCGTTACCTTTAAGTGGCGGGGCCTAATAAAAGCCATGGAAGCTATGGCATAACCAAATTTCTTTACAACCATATGAGCTGTAACTCATTTGTCCCTAGTAACCTGGCATAGTCATCTAAGCTCAGCCACAATGCTTCACAACAAATTCCTTCCTCCCACGGCACCAAGAAAACAAAGTTAACCACTTGCAGCCCCTTTGCAGCACGCTTAACCTGAAACCCTAAGTGCATCATCTTTCACATAAGTTCAAATCCTCCCTTGGTTGAGTATTCAAGAAGAGCATCCTCAAATTGTTTCAGGTGTTCAAACCTAAGATCCAAGAAGAATTCCTCAAAGGCACATTAGGTCATAATACCTTTTGCTTGACTTATGCCTCTTTGCTTTATTTGCATCAGATTCTCCACTAGTTTCAAGATAACCCCCTGGGTCTAATCACTCTATAGAGTCACTCTCATATCCAGCAACCTTCCCATACTCAACCATATTGGGTAGCTTAGCAATTTTAGTGAGATATTCTTCAAGTAAAAATAGATCTTTCCCCATCTTCCTCTCCACTTGTTTTCATAATCACCATCTCTTGTACTATCCTCTTCCACTGAATATATTTGTTAAACTTATTTCTAGCTTCCTTGCTTTCTTAATCTGCATCTAAGCTATAATTGAAAATCTAGCAGCCTTGCTTCATCATCTACACTTGAGTCACAACCGATATCACTATCACTGCCACCCACAATACCTATCTTCAAATTCAAACCTACATTAGTTTCTAAATTAGTCAATGATCGATGCTCGAGATTGCTACACAATACACAAAAGTTCACACGCAAGCGTACACTCGATCGTTGTAATAATCTCACAAAGCGAAGTCGAATCCACATGAACTTAGTATATATGTACACACCATTTTCCAACTATCCAGCTAGAAATAACACTTGATTCTCGAGAAAGAAAAAAACAGAGAAAGAAACAAGATTAAAACTTAATAAGAGAGAGAGAATCAATAGGAATGAGTAACACCCGGGATCAAGTTCGTTGGGAATTACAAATTAAAATAAAATTGCAAATTAAGGTAGGTTAACCAAGATAAATCAGAACGAAGAGAATCAAAGGTGAATTAGGTGCTCTCTCAAGACGCCATAACTCTATCCGATAGAGACTAGGATTCGCATGTCAAGAAATGGTGATGAACTACCAAATACTAGCCAAAAAATTATGCGACCCCTCAACTATTTTTAGCGAAAGTTCATCAATTCATTTATGGGTGTTCTAATCACATGAATCTCTCAACAAGTGATAACATAATGGTAAAATCTCTCTTGATATATCAAACCAGTCAATGGAATATGAATGAATCTGAAAACACAAGATAACATACATTAAAAAGATAATCAAAACATATAGAATATTCTCAACTACATTAATCCGGGCACACAAAGAAATGAGCCCTCCATGAGGCCTATGTTCATCAAAATAGAGATCATCTCTATCCTAAAAAACATAAACATTGAATGAAAACCCCTTCTATGGCTGTACCGATCTTGGAGCAAGTGTGAGCCGCTATCATCGTTGGCGATTAGATCCCCCACGATTTCCTCGAGCTCTCCTCTCCCTTCAATCACCTCCAGAGATATTCTCTCGTCTCCAACAGACCCTAGTTCTCCTCCAGAAATCGGAACCCCCGAACATCTTCTTAAAGCAGGCTATTTATACCTAGAAATAACGAACCGGTACACAGGCAGGTATACGGGTGTGTACTTGCCCATGTAACTCACGGAAAAACCTGAACAATAAAAATCTGTGAGATACACGGCCAACCACACGACCGTGAATCTTTCCTTTGGCCCCTGTAAATCTCATGTTGTTCCTTTGGCTCCTGCTCACGGTTTACACAGTCGTGTAATCTTCCTTCGCCCATGTAGCTGTCTAGGACACGCCCCACTGTTCTTCAAATATACACGGGCGTATACCTTCAGGTTGGGAGATAGAAAACAGGGCTGCACTGATGACACGTGACGTGTCCTTTTTCCTCTGAAATTCTCCTGAAAATTACATGGGCGTGTACTTCGCCCGTGTAACTCATTATCTTGCATTTTCGCACGATTTGCTCCCGATTTCATTCCTCTGGCCATTATTGTGCTTCTCTTCACCTGTGAAGTACAATAGAGCAATTAAGTACCAAATATCACCACAATCTACAATTTAGGTTCCAATAAGTGCTACACATGATCAGTATAATTTGGGTAAATTAGCCTCATCAGTCAATAAGGCTTACGGTATGCCCATGTCATGCTCAATACCTCATAATTCTACATACACATTTGTTGTCCAATATTTTCTTAAATAATCAACCAAACATATGATGCCCTTATTATCGGAAATAAGGCCATGTTGGTTACAAAATAATAAAATCTGGTATAATTTTATTACGTAAGCAATGCAAGTGATTATTACAGAAATTGTGACATATTTTATTATTATAGAATGAGTGTTTGGTTAACAAAATAAAAAAATATTATATAAATATTTCACGCACTTTACAATAAAAAAAAAAGCCACACTTAAACATAAAAAAATATTCCACCCCGAGTGGAATATTTTTTTTATGCCACAATTATCACATTAGACACTCAAACAGCCATTATGACATAATTCTGTGAAAATATTATATTATGCCATAATGTACGGATTATGGCATAATATTATGTTATCCAAACAGGGCCTAAGCTTTAATGATTCCCCTTCGTCCATAAAAAACAAGTTCACGACATTCTTAACATTATATCTTAACTCTTTGACAAATTCAAACAAATCCCAATAGCAAATCCTATTTGGATTAACAACAAATTCAACAACTAACCCATCGACATATTTAATCTTTCCTTCCCTTACCAAAGTCCCTAAATAACGATACTTAATAATGTACTCATCAGAAGAAGGCATGCTAAAATCAACAACAAACAAATGCAAAAGAATTATCTAAGCACATAGACATATTTAATCTTTGAAATGCAAAATAATCACTCAATGTCAGAGAAATTCAATGTGATTAGTCATGGTTCATAAGGAATTCTACACAAGGAATGCTACATACCAAATAAAAGCAAAAGATGCCATGAGAAAATAAAAAAATTTGCTCTCTTTCCATTCATAGAAGGGAAATGAAAAATAATCACACAATTTCAGAGAACTTTAATGTAATTAGAAATGATACAATAAGGAATTCTACACAAAGAATGCAACATGTCTAATGAAAGCAAAACATGTTTTGAGTAAATAAAGAAATTTGCTCTCTTTTCATCTACAACTAAGAAATGCAAAATAATCACTCAATTTCAGATAAATTCAGTGTAATAACTCATGATACATAAGGGGTTCTACACAAGGAATACAACGTGTCCAATGAAAGCAGAACATGCTTTAGGAAAATAAAGGCATTTGCACTTTTTCCACCCACAACAAAGAAATTCAAAATAATCACTCAATTTCATATCCAACAATGACTCTTTCTTTCCCACCACCAATAGATTATATGATTGCCATAGTATCATTTTGTTGATGCTGCTGAGTTATGCAGTTGAAAACAGTTACCTTTCCCCTATTGTGTTTACTAAAATAATTTTATCCACACTCTATTTTCATGTTCTAGGCAGTATTATTCTTTTTTGTAATTCAAGTCTTCATAATCCATGGTTGTTTTAAATGAGATACTCATTAATCACCAAACAAGCAACTGGCTTGACTGTGATCATTACTGAGCAAAATTGCAAGAACATCTTTAAGCTGGCATTTGAACATTTCCCAACTTTTTTTTTACCATATACTCTAGTTCAACCTTTTCATGAAAAGAATAGTATATCTTAGGAATACTCTGAACCAACGACCAGCAAAAGTTAGTGGAATTTTTACAGTTTCTGAACACTGCATTTCTTGAGATATTATTGGCGCATCGAAATTTGCTTCACCTTTATTTGGTTTTAAGGTTATTTAAGCATTTCGAAACTATCAAATTCAGAAATTTGGATTTTTAAGAAGAGAATATGGTCCTTGAATGTGCTGAATCAAAAATGTTCCTGTCACAAAAGACTAATGAAGCTTTGTTCACAACTTCGCTTCCTTTCAGTCTACTAAATTGTTGCAGAATGCCAAACCACTAGAAGATTTTATTTATGATGTTTGATCCCTGTATAATTTTTATTGATCATTACTAGCATGAGAGACCTTAAACACATATTTATTACCAGTATATAAATTGAGGCTGATTACTCTTACAATATGGTGTCCTTCATATTTGCTGATTTTCACTCGAGCATTATTCAACAAGTATAACATATTCAATTATCTCAAAAATGAATATGAAGAAGATGTGACATTCCCTTACGAAGCAAGGAAAAAAGTCAAAAGGAACAGACCGTGGTTTCAGAAAAGAGAAGACAGTTAGATGTTGTCACAATGACCATGCAATGGAATGGGCCAGGCATAAAGAGACAACCACTACAAATCATAAAAGCACAAGCACTACATTGAATTAATTTTTGCTGTAGCTTCTTAACTACATTGAATTATATATACACACCATTGCCCTGCTTCCCTATACCAAACTGACACCCAAATCATATATACATACGCTGAATAAAGAATATTGTGAACTACAACACATAAAGGTTGAGAACCACGGTATAAAATGAGTTTTCCACCCATCTAGCCATGAAAACTCATTAAAAAAACAACCAAAAACAAAAAAGAACTAGCACCCATTACAGTACTACCCCTACACTCGAAACTTTAATGAAATCAAAATCAAACATAAAGGACATGATAAACCCTCATACATAGAAATAGAATAATAAATCAAAGCTTGACTATAGAAGTCAAACATAAAGGAATAATAAACCCTCATCCATAAAAAAATAGTGGTAAATCAAAGTTCGGCTATCAAACACAAAGAACATGATAAACCCTCATCCAAGGAAATAGAGTGAAGGAAAATGCCTAATATGGCCAATGAATGCTGGAAAAGGGCTTGTTAGGGGAAGGAAGCTACCAATGGACGACTTGTTGCCACTCCGGTGATCGTCAGAGTTCACATTGCCAAGCTTGTTTTCCCGATTTGGAAATTCCAATCGTCATTTTTTAAGGGAGATTGTAGGGGTTTTCATTATGTCTATATTCATGAACTTGTTTATAGATTGTATTTTGGTTTCCCCAAACATGAACCATCATTCGATGTTTCAGACCTTGAACCACTTAACAATGTGTATTTGATTTCCTATTTTATTATATTCGCTTCAAATGTCTTGTAAATCTTTTATATTGCGTCTTCCCTGTGATTGGCATGATTAGGATTAAGAAATCAATCATATTAGCTCATACATAAAAATAAAGATTGAGTGCACCCCTATAGATAGGGTATATGGTATCAAACTCTCCAATTAGAATTAAACCTAACAGAGGGATTCATTGAATGTAGTGCAATCATATGGTAATTCATATTGTCGTATGTGATTAGGGTTGATTGCTTAAACCAAAGGGATCAACTAATCAAGGAATCCCCATGGTCCAAGAACACTTTGAGTTAAAGGCGATAATAGGAAGTCATTGCGCATTAGTCTAGAGGGGATAAAGGGCACCATTCTATTCCCTTATTGATTTCTCCTTCGCCAATAGAGTTTTACTTGTTTAGGTTTTCTTACATAAGCTTTAGCAACTTAATTCTATTTCACCTACTAAATAGTAGATAATCAATTAAGTACTAGGAAAGTTGGTCCTTGCAAATTCAATTACGGGGATAGAATCTGGGGCACCATTCCAATCCCTTGTTGATTTCTCCTTTGCTATTAGAGTTTTATTTGTTTCGGCTTTCTCGCATCAATTTTAGCAACCTCAACCTATTTTACTAACTAGATAGTAGACAATCAATTAATACTTGGAGAGTTGGTTCTCGTGGATTCGACTACCTGACCTATGGGTACACTTTACTAATTCTTAAGACAAGTGCACTTGCGGTGTATATGCAAGGGCATATCACTATTTATAATTGAAACGATGCCTTGCTCACCCAAACTAATCAATCCATTGCCCAAGTATAGGAGTCTATGCCATGCTCACCCAATCTAATCCCCCATGGCCTTATTCTCTAAGAAAATATCACCCAAGATGCGACAGTAATCTTCCTACACCCATGAATTCAATCATAGAGGTTGTCGCTAAAGTCGGACATTATCTTATGGGTTACCAATTTGTCATCAAAATTGATCAAAAAGTTCTCCAATCTTTATGCGCTCAGACAGTTTAAACACCTGAACGAAAACATTAGCTGCCGAAGCTATTAGACTTCAATTTTACTATTGAATACAAACCAGGCAATCAAAGTTTAGGTGTCGATGCAGTTTTCCATTGCTTTGCCCTAGCTTAGTCATAACCACAATCAAATCTACTGTCTCGGATGTAATATTTACAATAACATAACACCCATCATGGGCCTATTATCACAATCTTGCAAGCTAGCATTCTAGTTGACAATAATTTTACTTTGGAAGCAAAACCTGCTGTTTTGGAAAGATCATGTGGTCAATCCAAATAATTCCCCTTTAAAGTAGCAGTTGTTGCATGAATTTCATGCCCTGCAATTTGATGGCCACACAAGTGCCCTCAGAACTTATTTGTGCCTTGCATATCAAATATTACTAGAAGGAAATGAAAAGTGATGCTTATAATTTCATCCACTCCATCTCATCTATCAATAAGCCACCATGCAATTACCCATCAAGCAGGTTCTCTCCAACCACTGCTTGTTGTACAACAAACCTAGGAGTACATTTCACTTGATTTTATCACAGCTTGCCTTTGTCAGCCGAATACTCTATAATCCTAGTAGTTGTGGATCACCTATCCAAGTACAGTCACTTTATGCCATTGAAGGTAGACTTCACTAGTGCCTCTATTGCTAATATCTTCATTTAAATTCTTGTTAAACTCCTTGAGGTCCCAAAATCCTAATTAGTGATCTCAACCAGACATTCACAAGCAAATTTTGGCATTCCTTTTTCCCATGCATGGGCACCACTGACGCATATTCTTTTTATCGTCCACAAATAGACCAACAATCGGAGGCCGTTAACAAATGTTCCAAATTATATTCAAGGTATGCCACTACTGACAACATAAAGGTATGTATCAATCTTTTTCCATTGGCAGAATCCTTATACAACACAACTCTATATACTAGCATTAGGATGCCTTCATTTAAGGCAATCTATAGGCGTGACCACCCAACTCCATTAGCATGACATGGTTTTAGCTCAATTAAAGCTTAACTTATCCAAATCGCAGTGCGGCATGAAATACTTCCCTAATACGAAGCGCACTAACATTTCCCATGACATTAGCAACTAAATTTTTCTCAAACTTCAGCCATACCAACAACATTCAGCCTTGTTAAGCAGCAATTAAAAACTTAGGATGCCCTATTTTTGTTTCTTTTTCAGACCTTCAATGCATTGGTTCCATTGCTTATTAACTCAACTTGCCTCCTCAAGCTGACATCCACCCTATTTTCCATGTTGCATTGCTCACGAAATGCCACGACAACAATCCATTCCCCTCCAGCTTTCATCTTGTAGATGTGCACTATTTTTCCCAACTCAACTTTGGACCCATTACTCAACTAGCTTTCATCTTGCAAATGCACAACTCTCTTCGCATCAACTCTGACACTACTTAGGTGTTAGTTCAATGGGATGGTTTGGATGCAAAGGGCACATCTTGGGAAGACCTTCAGTATTGCGCTTACAATACTGTGATCTTGATTTAGATCTTAAGGACAAGGTCACAGTTGATCAATTGGCAAATGTGATGCCCTATGCTTTATGAGCAAGAGGGTGAGCTCTTAAGCAGTGGAAAGGGCCGGGCATACCATAGATGAAAGTCTATGGAGAACATTTGGTCGAAAAAAATGGCAACATGATTAGATGCATGAGCAGGACAGCAAGACAAAGAAGACATTGGTTCAAGGGATGTGTTATGCCTAGCTGGCAAACAATATAATAAGGGAAAAAGAAAAAAAGAAAAATGAGGAAAACAATATCAGTGGCGAAGGCTAATAGCTCTAGAGGTGACTTCCAGAGGCTAGGTATTGGTTGTTCAACACTCGTGTTACTTTTGGCTACTCTTAGTTTTGTAATCAACTGTGGAAATGATATCATGAATGTATTTATTTTCTCATCCTACTTAGGTGTGTTGCTTAGGTTCTTATTATTATCATCATCATCATATCTTACCTTTGAGAATAATATTATTAATGTTTTGACATTGGCTAAGTTTTCTTTATTGAAATCGCTGACTAGCCAATGAACTATTTATGAGATCTTCAATAGAAAAAATAAATAAGAAAGTTGTTCTAATTTTGGCTTTTGGCTTAATTTTTATCTTAACCTTCCATCATCCTAGTTGTCACGGCCTCAACCGATGACCTTCGGTCGTGCGACTCGTGCGGCACCTGACACGCACCAAGTGGCAGGTTAACCTTCCTTGCTAGAACAACAGTGAAGCAACACCTGTTCACAACACATGTTCGTAACACAAGCACAGCACATAAAAGAAGCGAGCAAAACTGGAAAACATCCCCGTTACGAAAAGACGACACAAGAAACCAGTTTTAGAAAGAGAAAAAAATAAACTCTCTTAGATTTGAGAAAAGTTTACAATCATGACCAAAAATCCTCACCAAGAGCTCTTTGTCCCCTCCCAAAGACATAATAGACCTTATTACAAAAGCTACCCCAAATCCCCAAGGTTAATTGAGCTTCTTGCCCAATGCAGGTCTGGCGAGAAGTCCCGGACTTCCACTTAGCTTGCAGTGTTCTCCGACGTTACTGTAGCTTTAACAAGCCACCCTTAGTCACAGCGCGCAGCAGTACCGGTCACGTGCGGTAATACCGCGTGCCATTCTCGCCCCTGGCTCTGCCACGCTCTCGCCCCCGTGCCCACTTACATACGTCTGCATAATCCCTCGGCAAATCCGGAATCAACAACTGGGTCTCTCGGTATGATCAAGTGTCCCGCGCCACCTAGACTTGCTAGAGAACCACTCTCTAAAATAATCTAAGTCCACGACACTTGACTCTTGGTATGGGCGCGCCTGCCCCACGCGCTCATCGGCCACAAGCATGCCCACGGTCCAGCGCGCACGCCTCACGGTCTCAGCACATGATCGTGCAGGATATTCCACCCGCTCTTGGTCACGACACAACACATGTCTCGCACTCTCCCGCCCTCTACCCAATCCACGCGGTTGTACGCCCTCGTGTCTTAGCCTATGTTAAGTTGTCCTTCTAATAACAAAGTGTAAGGGCATCGACCCTTACACTAGCCATCTTCATATAGTGGTTGGTGAAAAGATAAAAGTATAACAAATCAAGAAGTTTAATGTATATTATAGATTAAAAAAAACCAAGTGACAGTTACAAAATCTAACTTGTATGAAACAAACGTCGGTTGTATTTAGTTTGGAGAAATCCTGTTAAATTCCTAAATATTTTGTACAAGCATGTAGCATATCTATGTTTGGTAGACAATAATTTAACAATATTCTTAGGAATAAAATAGCTTCAGAATTTTAATGAATTTGTTTTTTCTCAAAGTGACTCCCACCCAATATTTGTGTAACATCACATTCATATAGGATGGAAAAGTGAATCTTTTTTATTCCTAAAATATCTTTTCTTAACTAACTACTAAGATCCTCTAATGTGGCTAGTTAGTTAGGTTTTTCCCACTTCTGAGTTGAGAGTTTTCGGTTTTGCTCCTTTGCTCAGAGGTTTTTTCTTTGTTTCAACTGTTACCACAGCATTAAATTTGAGTTCACAATTGCAAAATCTTTCTACTTTTAAGGAAGAAGATGTCGAGCTTGACCTATAGGACAAAGGAAGGTTGCTAGAGTTTCTCAAATGGAGTATTGTCTTGTCGACCATTTTCTCACAAGCCAATCAATTTGAATGCTATGAGAAATGGAGAAAAAAAGATGATAGTCTCTAAAATACCATCTCAATGTTATGTTATTTCTTCAAATTTTATCACCGGGTGAACCATAAACAAATTCTAGATAGTGGAATATGGATTTTTAATAACTTCATACTACTTCTCCATCCTCTACAACATGCACAAATGTTCCCCAGTCTATTCCAAATTTTTATATGAATGTTTGGGTACAAACCCATGGCCTCCTTATTAGGTAATTTTGAAATAATTTTGAAAGGATTAGGAGACAAACAAAATTATGTTGATAGGTATGTAGAGTATGACCCATAAAATTACATGGGACTATGGAAGGCCTTCATGAGTATCAAGGTCTCATTGCAAGTTAGGCATGTTGGAAAAATTGATGAACATTTAAAGTGAATAGTAACCACTAAAAAAATAGTCCAACATTGGATAATTATAGAGGTAAATAGTGACATAAATAGTGGTTGAGGCTAACTCCAATTGGCCTTCAGGCTTAAAGTCTTTTTAGTGCAAATCCTTTAATGCCACACCTCCTTAGACCCACTCACAATTTCCAACAAGTGCTATTAAAGCCTATTAGCCTTGTGGTATATTAGATCCGAAAATGGAGCTCAAATAGTCAGGAAAAAAATAAAAAAGAAGAAAAATGCCCATTGAGCTGACCTATGGACCAAGACCTGAAGCTCGAAAAAAGCTCAGTGAGGAAATCCCACGCAGATGAAAAAGGCAAGTTACAACTGGCCATCAAGATGTATAGCCAATTGAACTTGAGGGGGTGTTGCAAAAAGTGATGAACAGTAAAAGCTAACATTAACCACACAAAAAATAGCCCCACATCCAATAATTATAGAGATTAACAGTGATATAAATAGTGATAAAGGCAAAGTTGAATTGGCCTTAAAGCTTAAGGTCTTTTTGGTACAAAACTTCTAACACCACTTCTGCTTAGGGTCCACTCACAATTTCAAACAAAGCAACCAATGAAGAAAATGAAAAATATAAAAACCACAGTGGCTCAATGCACAATGGTCACGAGTGATTGACTATGTTTTTTTCATATGGACTACTTAAACACTAATAAATTTTGTCCTCAATTTTATTATCATGATAATTACAACCCTGTCATGAATGGTTTTTTTTTCTTTTTCTTTTCTTTGTTTTTTGAGAGCTCAACATCATAAAGTGACTTGGAGTGGTGAGAAATAGCTCATCAAAGAGTCTATTATTGGTCAAGGTCCAGTGGCTGCCTAACCTGTCAATTGTGTTCCTAAAATTCTGCCTAAACCTTGTTATATTGCTACATTTTGCATAACAGAAATCAAGGAAAAGTTGCACATAATTCAAATTCAAAAGGGTCAACTCCAAATTTGGGTCGGAAAGTAGATTGAGGAAAAGAGGTGTCCACTGAGCTTGAGGCAAAAAATGGGAAAATGGTCCTAGTGTTGTATGAGGGCAAAGGAAAAATGAAGGATGGGTGGAGACCTTGTGCAAAATGGCAATATACAAGTGGAAGTTCATGCCTTCTTTACAAATAACTCTACTAAAATACACAATGACACAACATTTTTGTTGGCAGAGCCTAGGGTCCCATTTACCGTGATGCTTGAGTTGTCTATTTTGGATTTATTTAGGACTTGACAACCCTCATTCAGTTCTAGTTCTCCATAGGCTTGCTACAACTAAGTTACCCAATATTACATTCCTTATGGAGACTTTGTGCTTTGAAAATAAAATAAAAGAAAGAAAAAATAAATTTCAATCTGATTCTTGTTTTGTTGTCAATCGTCTAGGGTGTGGTGGTGAATTAGCAGCGCTCCCTAGACACTCCACTTTTGCTCCTTAGTTGGATTCTCACAAAATCATGTTGATTTGCTGATTACAGATTAAAATACTTTCCCTTGGAGGTTGGCGTGCTACTATGGTTTCCCAGAAAGATTCCAAAGAATGACTACCTGGCAATTCCTCAGGGCTTTATTTTGGGTATCTACATTAACTTTGTATGTGTTAGGGGACTTCAATGATTTGTTAAGTCCTAAAGAAAAGTGAGGTGGCATCCTGCATCCAGAGTGATGCTATGATGGGTTTCAAAAAGCATGTCTAGATCATGGGTTGTTAAATATTGTGAAAAAAAATTATGTTGCAGATGTTCCATACCACAAATTCAGGAAGTTCAAAGTTCAGCATCCCTTCAGCATGTAAATCGAGGACACTAAGAAAGCTTTATTTGTATCTCATCCTCAATAATTGAAAATATTTCATCAATCCTGCAGTGAATAAGGAATAGGATTTACATGATAGCTTTTGGAAAAATATATAAGAATTAAGTGAAGACCAAAATAGCACACAAAAGCTCAATAGAATGGCATAACATAAAGCCAACTGCTTCACCTCTTAGGGGTTTCACAAGACCAATGTACTCAAAATCAATAAATCTAATCTTAATTTGAGATTATCTATGTGCAAATGGAAGTTTACTATGTTTTCAGTTGTATGACATTCACGAAAGAATAAAAGAATTTAGTTTTCTTACCTATTAATATTAATATTGACTTCAGTAAGCCATATGGTTAAGTATACCTGCAAAAGAAGTCAGACAATTGTGAGTGACGATACCTCTTCTTAAGAGAAAGACATGTAACTTCTAAGCTCTAAATTAATGCCTCAGATAGATTCAGACATCAAGTCTAAGACATTCAAAATGAAAAATTAATGTACAATACTTTTTCCACATCTAACATTTGAGATAAGGATGAGCAAATTTATCAGCATCTCTTAGACTTGGAGTTGATACTGAAGTAATCCTCCTAAAACCATGAGTTTATTTGCAGATGTAACAAGACCATAAATAGCATGCATCATATTTTGTATGTCATACAACAAAAGCAACACAAATGTTAAATACATTCTTCCACTATCCATATGAAATTCTCCCTACCTTCTAAGGAAGGAAGCTTATAACAATAGCAAAGATTCAAGTGTGTTGTGCTTGCCAATGGGCACCAAATAGTTGGAAGAGAAATGAGATGGTAAATGCATAAATATATAAACAAGTCAGCCAACACACAACAAATATAGCAAATTCTGAAACACAAATTGTAGACTACATCAAGCAAAACAAAGATGGTCACATAAAGAAATAACAAAAAATTCAAAAGAAAGTAACGATGGCCAAATGCATATATAAGACATTCTGAGTTGTAAACATATGATCCAGAGTTGTACATGATGAACAATAATAATTGATTAAAAATTATTCTGGTTAGCATTTACATGGTTATGGTTGAAACAAACAAATCAATCTAGGCAAATAACAATCAAAAGTGCATGTAACAATGTAATAATGTAACAATATCAAAGATTCAAGCTCAATATTGTTGATTATGGACAAAAGATAGTTAGAAGAGCAACGGGATGGTAAATGCATAAATATATTAATAAATCAGCCAACACACAACAAATATAGCAAATCTAGAGATAAAAATGACATACTAGCATATATATCAAGCAAACATCGATGCTTAGTAGCGCATAAAGAAATAATAAATAATTAAAAAGAAAGTAATGATGGCCAAATGCATATATAAGATATTCTGAGTTGCAAACATCTTATCCAACTTTGTACATGATGAACACTAATAATCGTTTGAAAACCATTGTAATTGTTAGCATTCACATGGTTATGAATGAAACAACACATAAATTTTTAAACACATGACAATAAAAGGCCCACGTAACAATGAACCCAAAATGGGAAATAAAAAGTTAAATTCTGTTGTAAGATATTAGAAAGAATCAAGGACATCAGATGCATTAATCAAATTACCTGTAAGACCTCACTGGATTTTTTACGGCAAGATCTCTCAACAAAATTATCATTGGGTTTCCAATCCTTTAGTCTTGGCAGAAGAGACAGAAAGTTTTCTTCAGGAAGTAAACCGATAATTTGCAAATTGTCAAAGTCTCCAAGATACAACTCAGTTTGCCAGCTAGGATCCTTAATTTGTTCTCCAATGGCTCCTTTCCCATTAAGAGACAATAGCTCAACCACAATCAGCCGCTGTCAAAGATAGTAAATCGAGGACAAGATACCACATTGCTCATCAAGTTGAAAACAGTACCTAAAGAGAAACTCAGGCTAGCATAGCAGTATCAACATGCCACATGAATTATATCTTCATACCACACAGTTCAAAGGGAAATATTATAAATAAAAAAAATTAAAAAAAAACCAAACTCCTTGCTTTAAATAGGTAACATGCATCATCAGTTTTAAAATCAATAAAGTGATTGTGGTACCTTCAAACTCAACTCTGATACATACATCTCAACAATCTCTTGCGCCAGATTTTCTGAGAGTAGTTATAGATAACAACATTTTCAGAAAAAGAGTTTTCCAGATGCAGGAACCTTATTATCAAAAATAAAACATAAGAAATTCTAAGAATTAGTCAAATAATTAGCAACATTGAATTATATAATGTATTCAATGTCATGGTAAAGATTTATTTTTGTGTTTTGACAAACATATATGTTGGTTAGAGAAACTAACTTACTGTTGAAACAAACTCATAAATACATAGTTGGTCTCTCAAGATAATGAAGATAGAAAAGTTAAGCTAGTCTCTAACACATTCCACCTATGCATGAATTAAAACCATAAACTCTTATTAAGTGTTTAACTTTCAATTAGCAATAAAATCAGGTCCTCACCAAACTCTAAGATTGAAAAGTGTGTAAAAACCGGTATCCCTCCTCCATCTCCAGGATCACTCATATCTCCCGGAATATCAGAAAATTGTATTAGGGAACTGCTAGCTGATCCTTTGACAAAGCATCGCATAGATTTAGATGCCTTGACCAAGTCAGAAACCACTTCAACCTGTAATTCACGCGCATTATATAAGAAACATGAAATCCAACTAAATAGAGATTCATAATATTCTAAGAGCTGGATGCACAAGAATTCTATGAAATTGCAAAGACAAGCTGTCTGTTAATAAGCATACCTTCCCACATTCTTAAACTTTTGGTTACAATAGTCAATATAAGAACATAAGCCCATGTCAAAATCAACATCAATGACACAGTGTCAGAAAATTACCTAGTTGATGAAACAACAGCAGCATTTACAAATATGAATATATATCATGCTTATGTTCAAAGAGAAAAACTACGTCAACTTTAAATAGTTAGTGCCATTAACCAAAAATCCAGTTTGGATCATCAGAATGTGCAAATTCTACAAAACAATTACTTCACATATTTCTAACAAGCAACTCATTATAAGGTGAAAACTACATATATTGTAAGGTGTGAATCACTTTCGTAAAATCTTAAGGAAAAAAGGACAACATTAAATTTACAAACAGAACTGAAAACAATCATAGAAAATGAGATACAGCTAATAGATAATACATACTTACCAAGTCCTTATAAGATGACAACAAATTCTCACAATAAAGCTCCTGCAATAGCACAGACCCACACAACAGAAAAATGAAAAATTGTGCAGCATATTATATAAAAGCAAAACAGATAATCATACCAAAAAAATTCTCCCGTCCATGACACTATTCCAAAATTCAAAATGAAACAAAAATACTATTGCCAAGTTCCATAGATAGACAAATTCCAGGAAACTTGTAACACTTGGTCAAAAGCCGAGTCCTAGTAAATATTCATAAGTAGATGTTCAAAGTACAAGCAGACATGAAATAACAAAGTACAATCAAATGGTAATGAATTATCACAATCTAGGAACAAATGCATCCTTTAACACCACTACACTAACAAAAAAAACCAAAATAAAAATAAAGAAACAACAGTGAGGAGAAATTTCTACAGAAAATGAGAAGTTTGATGAGAATTACTTGCTTGTGAGTCAATTTTTCACAGGCTTTCTCTCGGATTCCACTCATCCCTTTCAGAACCCCCATATCCATGTGTGGCATGTACCTAAATTCATCACCCCATCCAAACAAGTCAAATTCTAAGACTAATACAAACATAAGAATCAAAAATGAATGGTCAAATCAATTGCCTGCAAGAGAGATAGGCGTTCACAAGGGATGTTGCATGTGCCCGGCCTTCAGAGACAGCGGAGAGCCAGCAGTTCTTGGCAAAGAGCAGGTTCGACCACTGGTTCCGAATGATCCGTTGCGCTCCCGGCCTCCATAGCCGTGAAGAAGGAGACATAGATGGGGAGCTAGGGTTCAGGTTTATCAGGGCACTAAGGGCTTCCATTGTGGCCTGGATGAACTGAGCTCTTTCGATAAGGTTTGCCAAAAAACACTCTTCCCAAAAGGGTCTGTTCACTAGGGCTCGTCACCGGCCTACAGCGATATCACCCAAGCATTCAACCAACAAATCTATGTTTATTGTGGTAGCATTGGTTAAAAATGAGTAAATAAGCCCACGATCTATTTATACATTAAAACGATAAATGATATATTTAATGAAATTATTGATATGCATATAAATGGTGCGTCGTAATATAATACTCGCAGAAAACAATCTAGCAAGAGAGCCCTTTTTCTCATGAGCAAAGAACAATAAACAAAAACAAAAGGTAATCTAAGTTGGAAACTATTCAAACTTTAATCAGAAGGGAAAACATTGAACCAATATTGTGAATGCAATAGAAAAAAAGGTAAACAACAAATAAAAAGCGACACGCTGATAAAGAAAATTACCACTATTCCCTCTCCGCACGAAGAATCTTAAATGCGTGGCAATCCTATGTATCATTAAGAATAGAATGATTAAAAATTGGCATTAATACTCACAAAACGGTGACTCTGGAACAACCTAACCTGCTAAATCTCAATGCATTAGTTGATGGTTTTCTGAAGATAAAATGCAAGCTAATTATGACTTCATAAAAAAATTGAGATTAAAAAGAAAAAGAAGAAAGCATATACCAGAAATTAAAGCACAAAAACTTATGAAAAAATCAAGAAAGCACAAAGCAAAACCTGGTGAACCCTAATCTAGCATATCTTCAGGTTCACTAGATAGACAGGGGAAAGAGGTAGCAGAACCAACTAAAAATCAAGTAAAGAAAACCAAGTTCCAATCTTTTTCACTTTCCCAAACATGTACCTATAAATATTTTCATATCAAAAAGTTCCAATCCATACATTTGCCTACAAATACTCAATTGAAGAACAAAATGTTTAATCTAACCATTTCTCTGCAAATATTAATTGAACAATATCAATCGAAACACTTCTCTACAAAAAAAAAAATTTCTCCACAAAAACCATTTGCAAAATCATTAATGCCAAGTACCAAAAAAATGAAAGTATCAATGTCAAATTAGATCTCCATCACTTGCATCCTAAAAGAGAATAACCCATGCCAATTTGTGAACCACTTCTTCATTAATAGCATCTAACTTCTTGCAAGAAAATTAGAAAGAAAAAGGTTACCAACCATGTAAGTGTAAAACTAGATCATCATATAAATACGAGCGCATGGAAACGAGGGACATGAAATGATATTATGCGAAAAAAAGACATTCTTTAATAATGATATAAATGGAATCTGATCGAGTAACACAATAGACCTCTAATCCACTGGCAACTAATGTTAAGCACTGAATCTATTGGCTAACAATACCATAATACTAAGATATCAAAGCAAGATAAAGACTGGATGAAGACATTTTTTTTACAAGTGCTAGTCAATAAAGATAAAGATACTACATTAAGCCATACTGCAATGAAATACAATTCAAAAGAAGAATATATAATAGCAGCAAAAGATAGATTATGAAATATAGCAATTATACTGGATAATAATATGGCTAGGTTATAAAAATCAACAGAGATAATTATTTTGAGAAATAACGGGCTGAAGCAAGCAACAATAAGCTTGATATTGACTTCATAGGTCACTCATCAACCATACAAAGAATTGCCCTATCTGTTGAAACTGTAGTAGAATAGATTGGCAAATACACTCACTTCAAATCATAATGTATTGGACTAGTATCAACAACCATTTAGAATGCATTATACCTTCACGCTTTGTTTTCCACAAACAATGTAGTCAAATAAAATTGAAACTCTATCATGAGTTATAAATTTAATGGCAAGCCTAAGAATTATACAACTTTAACCAACCTAAACACACCCATGTTTGTGCTAGTCTTGTATCAGTTATGAAGATAAATAGAAAAGTTGATGTACACATCTAATAAGGCTAAAAATGAACATGCAAGCCTCTCAAGCTCAGGAATCACATTGACACAAAAGACATGTTACTTGAGCATAAAGCTCATGGAAAGCTCAAGAAAAGAAAATCTCAAATTTCATTCGATAAATCTCAACACAAGTTTGAAATATTACAAAAATGCATCGCATAAAAAATCGCATAAAAATGATCATTTGCAAACATGAAATCAAATTAAAAAAAAAATAATACGACACCTCTGCTTAAAATTTAGAGATCGAAGCCACACATCACATAAGTCATCAAAATATTGGCATAATTATAATCATGGGAAAAAGAAAGAACATTGACCAAAAAGAGCACCCACGAGCATTGTGGAGATTATAAATGATCATCGAAACGAGATTTTAAGGACAATCAACTGAGAGATGCATCATCGGAACTAGATATCAATGGGAATCACAAATCAAAAAACCAAGCTTTGAATGAGAAATCGTAATTACCATTGGAGCTCGGGGACGAAGCTCTAGGGTTTAGAGACGGCGGCAACGAAACCCTAACGGAAGGATTTAGTCAGGCTGACGAAGCTCTCGAGCTTTTTTTACGTGGTGCTTGAAGCTCACCAATGAGGGTGTTTCCGTCATTTAAGATGAGCCCTTTTCATTATACACCCTTTGAAATCTTGAAACTTTGTTTAATTTGAAGGGTTTTGCACATGAACCCTTACATTACTTTTCCTCTAAAAAAACCACTTACCTTAATTGTTATAAAAAAGAGTCTCCACATTTTATTCTGAAGAGAAGGTAATTACCAATCTTTTAGTGAAACCTTTTTTTATGTTAATTTTTAATCTAAAAATTTTGGGAAATTATCAAAATTTAATGGAAGAATGAGTGTTGCGGAGTCCTATGATTTTAATTCTAAGGCCTTATAGTTCTTGTACAATATTATTTTCTCTACAAATTTTAGCTGATTTTTTAGTCAAATTACACACCTCCAACCAATGGTGTACATTCGAATTATTATTATTATTATTATTATTATTATTATTATTATTATTAAAAACAACTCGCATGTTTATTTTTGTGATTTATTAAATTACTCATAATACATCCACCATGCATCTTTACAAGTTTTGAACTATTTGCATAACAAAAGAACACAACGAGAATGAGATAAAGAAAAAAAAAGTATTATAAGAAAGTTATTTTATAGCGACTAAATTTAACGGCAGATTTACAAAATTAGCCACATTCAACCTCTATAGCGGCAGATTGTCAAATTCATCACTATAGATCAAGAACATGTCATACTTATAGAGGTTAATTTATATATCCACTGCTATAGATGTGTTTTTAGCGGTAAATTTTTGAATTAACTACTACAAACATAAATTTATTTATTATTTTTTAACAATAGTTTTTATAGGTGTCAATTAATATATTAGCTGTATATAAAATTTTAAAAATTATATTTAAGGGTTTATCACTTATTTATTTAAATCAAAATTATTAGTGAAAAAAATCTTTGGCACAATAAATTATTTAAAAAATTCTCATAGAATGAATTTACCTTTGGTTACTTATTATTATGTTTGAAAAAATAACAATAGATCATATTACAACATGTGAAAAACTCACATATAAAAATAATAGTAGATTATATTACAAAATGTAAAAAAGTCACATAATTCATTCTTACTGTAGGGAGCTGGCTCAATAAAAGCTATAATAATAATGATTTAAATAATAATGATGATGATGATATATACACACTTACAAAAAAAGAAAAAAAACTTACAAAATTCTTTAACCTCACACTTACATTTATATACATAATTGATAGTTACTTGAGAAAAACTCCACTTTCTCTTAGAAATCATAACCTATTTATAAAAATATATTTTTCTTTTAATAAAATAAAAGTGTATTAATTTATACTAAAATGGGGTCTATATCGATAAATTTCTCCACCGCTATAAATCTTATTTCTTGTGGTAGTGGAGGGCCAAAATTTAAAAAAATAATATATTTATTTTAATTTTATATATTTAAAAATAAATTTTAAATGAGATAAGGATTTTATATGATATAAAAATTAAAGCACATCAAATTTACATATTTATACACAATATATAAATTAAAATATAAGAATATATTGCTACTTATATATTAACATATTAATACATACATATAAAGAACATAATAGAATTTCACATGTAAAACATCTATTATTATATGATTCCACGTAGTTAATTGTATAAAAATGTATGTTAAACATTTTCCACCATAAATCATTTTTTTTCTTTATGAAATTACTAAAATATATACAATGAAACATACTTATATCTATAGTTTCACACATAAATGAAAACAAAACTATTACCTATGTTTTAAAATTTATGGCCAAAATTATAATTTCTTTCTTTATGATATATTTCGTAAAACTAAATATTTTCATTTATCTATAAAAAGTAATTGTAGCTACTTAAAATCATTCGTATGTTATAATCCTCCCACGAATGAGAATATTTGGCACCTCACAAAGTTTGTTTTGCCTTATGAAATCTATAAATCGTAGATAGTGGAACATATTTGTACCTACGGGCTCATGCGTGGATGAAATTAAACCTATTACCTATGTTTTAAAATTTGTGGCCAAGATTATAATTTCTTTTCTCTACGATATATTTTGTAGAAAAAAGTGTTTTGCTTAACCTACAAAAGCTAATTGTAGCTACTAAGGGGCCGTTTGGTTCGGAAGTGAATTGTCGAAGTAATGGAAGTCTGGAAGTGGCACTTCGGTGGAAGTGAACAGTTCAGCTGGAACTATCCACTTCAGTGTGTTTGGTTCAAGCTGAAAACTAGACTTCGGATACCACTTTCTGTGTTTGGATGGTTGAAGTGGGGATATGATAACCACTTCGGTGAGGGGGTAAAGTTGCCCCTTCATGCTTTTTACATTTATTTAATTACATCATATGATTTAATTAAATGATTTAATTACTTTATTACGATGGTAATAAATAATTTATTTATTAAATTAAAAATTTTGCACATCACATAATTAATTAATACTATGCTATTAAATTAAACTAAATTGATTAATATATTATGCTTAATTATTAATTAGTGAGAGTAGTTATTTAATTATTTTATTACCATAGTAATAATTATTTTATTTATCATTGAAAAATATTGCAAAGTGGGCTAAAGTGGTGACTTCGGGATTTTTCCAGCTGCACTCAGACACCGAAGTGGCCGAACTCAAGAGTTGTCACATCATCACTTCCGGGTTCAAATCAGTGAAACAAACACACCGAAGTGGACTGGAAGTGGCCACTTCGGCCACTTCGGTGCCCACTTCGGTGAAACAAAGGGCCCCTAAAAATCATTCGTAGGCCATGATCTTCTAGTAGATAGGAAATATTTGGCACTTCACAATATTTATTTGGCCCTACGAAAGCTAGAAATCATAAATAATATAACATATTCAGCTAAGAAATCTACTATATAGCAAAAAATAACATAGAGAATACCCAAATTTCTTGCAGTGAATAATGCAAGAGGGCAAAAATAAACACCACCCTAGGACTAACTATCGGCAAGAAGGTAATCCAAAATCAAAAAAGGGCAACACCTTGCAATTAATCCCAGCAACATATAAACTCTGGGAGCAATCAGAAACAAACTCAAAATCCAAAAAGCTGGTACAAGAATGAAAAGAAAAGAGAAGACCTGAATGGCACCACAAATGTTGTATGGACCTCAGTTGAACACAATCAAATCAACCATATCTGCACAAAAGAAAGCCATCATGACTTGATACATGAAAAAAGAAAAAAGATGAAAAAGAATAGAACAAGAAGTGGATGAGGAGGAGCTCACCAGCAAAAGAGAAAGGGGAAGTGAAAAAAACGGGGTCTTCAAGGAAGGAGGTGTTGCAAGATATCTCTGATCAACCTGCAATTCAAACACAAAAGCCACTCTCCAACAAAAGACACCTTCACTTACTACAAGAGTTTCCAAAATACAACATTAAACTCCGAAATTCAGAGGCCTGGACCTGGAGAATCCGGGAAACCCTAGCTCTTGCGAAAAGGAGAGGAAAAAGGATCAAGAAAAGAAAGGGGAAAGACAAGTACGGCTTTAGCTACCCCCTTGCAAAGTCTCTCCGGCCCTTTTAAAACCTTCATGTCGCCACGTAAGCTGCCACCTCACTCGCTAATTCGTCTCAATCGGCCAGCTAATGAACACCACCTTGCAGCTCAAGTGTCTTTACCAGATTGCCCTTCTATCCACAGAGAAACAAATAATAATGGGTATGGTTAATTTATGTAATTTTCTTTACCGGATTCCAGGTGTAATTACCAAGTCACCCCTTCTCTGCATCAATAACGGTTGTAACCAACGAGGGCAATTAATGTCATTTACATCCGAATCTCAGATTTCATCTTCTGTTCTTCATTTTCTTCATTTTCTCTTCAACTTAGCTTGTCATATTCCCCCTTCCTTCCCTCCTGTCCATCCAACAGTTCTAATACATGTAACAGAAGGGTGGTCTAAGGCCTCTCTCAGTGGGAGAGAAGCCTCTAAAGATGCTATAACTTCTTTCTAGGTGGATGGCTGCAGGAAGGTAGGGCCTTGGGGGTTCTTGGCCACTAGGTGGATGGCTGCAGGAATCTTCATATGGAATCTGCATTAATTTCTCTCTAATCCACTCAAACATTCTCAAAATTGGCAAAATCCTTGCCTTCTTAATGTAAGAGTTAAATAACTTACATATGTGGTTGTGAAGAGCATCAAACTTTGTATGAAATGAGAAATAGCACCTGGCCCATGTATGGGAATCGTGTTGCATAGCCTATTATGTGCATTCTCATCAAACATCTTCATCCTTGCCATATGCCATTTAAAAAGGCTCTCAATCCCAATAGAAGTTGCTGGCTAGAGTAATTTCTTGTACTCAACTCCTTTGAATTTTTGATTGTCATTTTCATTCATATGTTTAACACAGAACTTGTGGTCTACATTAGGCATCAACTCATTAAATACATGTATTAGTCCCTGAAAATTAAGTAATGTCCATGTTAGGGGAAGAAAATAAATATACTAATAATAACACAATTAAATAACAATGTCCTTATTTTTAAAATTATAAACTTAATTATTCAATATTATTTTTAGGTTTTTTTTTGGAGTTGCTACTTCTACAATATATATATCAGTGTTCACAAATGACCTATTAGTTTTGGGTTCCTTCCACAGAGTGTTTAACGTATTATTATTTTTTTTTTTGAAAAAGTGGATAAACCACAAGCATGACGAAAGAAAAGAACAAATAATCAATTCACTAGCAGTGTAATTGACAAAACAACAGAAAAACAAGAAAAGGAAAGACAAACAAATGCTAACAAGGCAAGTTCAAAAAAACAAAGATAGAATTCCCCGAGAGCCCGGAGATACTAGATTGCGATCCTAGATGCCGGGGCTTGCTCCCTCCTTTGTTAAACCCGCATCACCAAGTCCTACGTGCTAATCAAGGAATTCTAAGGCTGCGTTTTTCTTGTAGCAACCGGACGTTCAAATCTGGCTTTTTTTGGCATCTGGAGCTGCGGTAACCCACGACAAGAACATGTAAATGATTTTGGTAATCACAACAGGGTCATCATAATATTTATCATTAAAAATGGCTGTATTTCTTTCCAATCAGATGTTCAAAGTTATGGTCCTAATAATGAGATCCCTAGCTTCTCTTACCGCATGCGAAAGTTGAGGTCTCCACCTTACCCACATGTCTTGCAGGGATAGTGGTGGATCAGGTAGGTGGAAGACCTGAGTGAAAAAAATCCAAATATGTGAGGGCATTGGTCAATGCAGCGGGGAGGTGATTAGCCGATTCATTTCGTTGCGTGACGAGTACACATGTGGTAGTTGGTAGTCTATTGCATCTTCTCTCTGTTAATTTGTCTAAAGTAAGGATACTGTTATCCCAAGCAAGCCACTTGAAGATATTAATCTTCTTAGGGCACAAGCTTTTCCAGATCAAATTAGTTGTCACACAAGTAACACCTTCGTGTCTTAAGAAACCATAAAAGGACTTGACAGTAAAGTGTTTGTTTGTTGTAAGACACCACTTTTTGCTATCTCTAAGTGGCCTAGTAATTGGCTCATTGGTGAGATTGGCTATGAGGCTTTGATTAACTGAAAACCAGGGCCTATGTGACAAATGAATCAAATCCTTTATCGTGCCGAATGGGTGTTGCTCAAGTATGAACTATTCAATCCAAATATACATCGGGGCCTGGTTGTCTACCCATCTATCATACCAGAATAGGGTCGTTGCTCCATCCTGGATGATCGGGGCAATACAATCCCTGAAAGCAGGTAAACGTCTTAGTAGATCTCTCCAAAAGAAGAATTTCCGTCGGGGAGTACGACAGTAAAGGTTCCGGGTCTAGGATTCTTGAAAATAGTTGTATTGGATCACTTTTGCCCCACACTAAGGTGTTCCAATTGAAATCTTCCACCACTATTTTCCTAAGAGGGCAAGATTGAAGTCTTACAAGTTCAAACCCCCATATCCTCCTTGTTTTTGGGGCATGCAAATACGTTTCCAGTTCACCAATCGGGCTTTGGGGTGGTCAATGTTAGGCCCCGACCATAGAAAATCCCACCCAATCCTGTCGATCGATTTGATAACCCAACTTGGAAGTTTGAAAATGAACATCCACTATGACGGGATAGACGAGAGAACCAAATTACTTAGGGTTAATCTCCCACCTAAGGATGGGAATATTGCCTTCCAAGTAGTTAGCCTGACTCTAATCTTGGCTATAAGTGCTATATCTTGTATCCTTGTCCTTTCTCTTCTAGCATCCATGATTAGGATAGACACCTCCTATCCTTTGCATTGGAATTCTCTATAATTAGAAGGGCATTTTAGACTTTTGCTTCTTTTGTTTGTTTTCAATGGCAATGTTGTCGTTTTGATGAATGGGTGAGGGCAAAATGGTCTTTCAGCTTTCAACTTTCTTCTCTAGAATTTTCTCCTTTTCTTATGGCTGGCCTTAAGAGAATTCATCATCTCTTAGCCGTCCATCTTCACTCCTTCACTTTCTCCAAAATTTTAGACAAGAATTTCTAAAGATTTCAAGCTCCTTGCAATTGAATTTCAAGTTTCTCTATAGAATTTGGGTAAGGATGCCTATCCTTAAATATTTATATTGCTTTAAATCTTTGTATATCTTCTTGAAAACTCTAAGAATCAATCTTTAAGTTCTTCAAAGTCCTTAGCTTTTGTATCAATAGGTTTTATGTTATTTTTTTTAGTTTCATTTACTTGATGAAAGATGTTGTTTGTTATTGATCTTGTGTTTTGGATTGAGTGTAGAATGCTTTCTTGTTTGGATTTAGGGTGTGTTTGGATGGAGGCAATGGTTACCCCTTGCCCCCTGATTCCCAAACCCATGTTTGGATAATTTTTTTGAGAGGTAATCATTACCTTGGGGGGGTCACCATTAACTCTCCCAAGGTAATCAACCATTCCCCCCAAATTTGGGGGGAATGCCATTCCCCTCTAGTAAAAGACAAATATACCCTTCTTAAACACCAAAAAGATAATATATGAAATTAATAGTTATTTAAAATTATTTTTTAATTAAATATTAATTAATAATAATAATAATATAAATATTTATGTGTTCATTATTTTATAAATAATAATTATTTTTAAATATTATTTATAATTAATTAAAATTTTAAGTACGGAATGAAATTAGTATTTATTTGAAATTAATTTTTAATTAAACATTAGCCAATAATAATAAAATAAAAATTTATTTTTACATTATTTTAAAAATAATAATTATTTCAAATAAATATCATCTAAAATTAATTAAAAAATTATAAGTACGGAGTTATTTGAAATTAAGTTTTAATTAAACATTAGTCCATAATAATAAAATAAATAGTTATGCTTTCATTATTTCATAAATAATAATTATTTGAAATAAATATCTTTTATAATTAATTAAAAAATAATCAATAATAGAAAAAAATTAATAGTTATTTGAAATGAATTTTTAATTAAACATTAATCATTAATAATAAAATAAATATTTTTGTTTTCATTATTTTATAAATATTAATTATTTCGAATAAATATCATTTGTGATTAATTAAAAAATTATAAGTATGTAATAAAATTTAATAGTTATTTGAAGTTAATTTTTAATTATACAATAATCAATAATAATAAAATAACTATTTATGTTTTCATTATTTTATAAATATTAATTATTTCAAATAAATACTAATTGTAATTAAACATTAATCAATAATATTAAAAAAATATATAATTATGTTTTCATTATTTTTATAAATAATAATTATTAGAAATACATATCATTTCTTTATGTAAAGGGTAAAAAAGTAATATTAACGTAACTCCATTCATTACTTTTCCCATTCCCAATAAATTATCCTTCAAACCAAACATCTTTTTCATTACCATCTCCTACCCATTCATTTCCCCCCATCTTCATTACTTCATTCCTCCTCATTCCATTACGGTAATCCAAACGCACCCTTATTGTTGAAATCATGGATTTTAAATGCTCTACAAGTTGTTTCTATGTTCTTTTATTGTTTTCCTTGAAATTCCATAGGATGAGAAATGAATTCAATTGAGATTCTAGGGTTTCCATTGTCGGACACTGTAGCTAAGTCTGAAAACACTGTAAACCCGAGAGCTTGAATGTGGGTACTATAATAATTGCGCATTGGCGAACCTAGTTTTAAACTCTTTTGAATTAAGTCTTCAATCCTCATCGAGTCACCATCCTATCACCCTTAGAGCAGGCCCAAAATTCCATTCTTTGACTTCGAATCGGATTCATTTCCGTCGAGTCATATGACTTTTATTTTTCATATTTTTGCTTCTTATGTTTCGTATTTGGGTTCCTTTCGTATTTTGTAGGAGGGAAGTCTCTAAGCTGGACCAAAGCCAGGGAGGAAGCTTGAGCACTTTTGGGCTTGATTGTGAGTGAACTTGTGTTTATAATGCACATAATTGAATAGGGTTAAATGAAACATCGTTAGACGGACTTCCTCCTTTCGCATAATTTGGAATGTTTAGATCATGATGCTATTCTTGGTGTATATATATAATATTCGTATCTTAAATACATATTCTTCTTGACTCTTTTCTCTCTGTGAAAGGAAAGTTTACCATGTGGGAAGCATGACTTATTGTGGGATGAAAGTGTTATATTTATGTGTATATAAATGTTGTTTCAATGTTTCTCGTGATTTGATGGTGAGATCCTTTGTGCGATCCACTACAGTGGAGGTAGCGTGGTTGATCGGTATATTTTTCCCATATCAGGAGACGTGTAGAGAGCTTGAATGGGATGGGATTGACTGAGACCCTTGGAGTCACCACATGAGGTTCTCAGAGGCCAACGCCAAGGAGGGCTATTCCGTTTATTTTCTTATAAACTAAAAATAACCTTGGCAGGTTCGAACCCTAATTGCGGCCACAATTAGGGTGAACATTCTTTGAGGCTAGCCCTATGAGTTTTTCCAAATAAATGATTTGTTAATGACAACCTTTTCATTTAACCTTACATTTGACTTGAAGTCATTTATTTATCTATTTCTTATGTTTTTTTATATAACTATACATATTCTTATTAGTTTCATTTCAGTCATTTTCAATTATGTGCAGTGTTCACTCACTGAGTAATAGCTTCATTACTCATCACACATTTCTCCCTCCTTTGGTTAAGTAGAGCGTGTGGCTGTTTCCAGTGCTGGTCAGCTGTGCAGTCTAGTCCATTTGTGTTATAGTTCTGTATGCATTTTTTTTAGCATCTTGTGTATTAACTATCCTTATTTAGCTTGGATCTGATGGGTTGTATATTTTGATATCCATCACCTTGTGTACTCATCTTTTCCTATGTAAATATATGTGGTTATTGTTCCTTATAATGTATCTGCGATAAGGTTTTAGCCTTGCATTAATTCAGGGGAGGTGTCGTACACCTCACTTGAATTAGTGCCGCAGTTGTCTCGTGCCTGACGGTGTGTGTCAGGGCGTGACAATAAGAGATTCCCAATCTTGTCTTCTGGAATATCTACTTGAAAGAGGAACTCCGAGATACACAACTGGAAGAGTTCCTTTAGAACAGTTGAGTGTTTGTGCTGGGGTGTATGCAAGTAACTGTAATGTGTCTGTTGAGAAAATGGTAGTCTTGTCAAAGTTAATAGCCAGTCCAGACATACCCTCAAAGAGATACAAGATGAGCTTGATTATTTTCAAATCTTCAATTCCTCCAGCCGTTATAATTAATAGATCATCCGCGTATTGAAGGTGGCACATCTTCCCAAAATTACCCAGCAGGATCCCGTATAACACCCCGGAATCCAATGCATGATTAAACATTAAACTTAGGACATCTGAAATAAGCACAAACAAAAGGGGGGAAAAAGGGTCGCCTTTCCTAAGCCCCTTTGGTATCTGACATATCCTCTTGGTACACCATTGATTAAAAAATTGGCTTTTGAGGAGATCAAAATAGATTTGATAGTTAATCTACCTGACCCAAAAACCATACGTATTAAATAATTCAACCAGAAAATCCCAATCCACCATGTCAAATGCTTTCACAAAATCTACTTTAATTATGTCATGGTATTCTCTTCCTCTGCAGACTAAAAATAAGCTCCTCCGCTACTACTATGTTGTCATTAATGCATCAACCTTTAATGAAGGCAGTTTGAGAAGGGTCTACTAGCAAGTCTTTACTTAGACGGGTAGCTAAGAGTTTTGGGATGATTTTGAGAGACGAATTTATGAGGCTAATTGGGCGGAAGTCCGCTAGGCTTTCCGGGTTCTCTTTTTTAGGAATTACTGCAATACTTGCCCAATTAATTTTCTCCAAATTAACTGATCCCTCATAAAAACCTTCACAAAGCATAATTACATCCTATTCCACCACAGGCCAGTATTTTTGAAAGAAGGATATTGGAAATCCGTCTGGGTCGGGTGCTTTGTCCGCTCCCAAATCAAATGTTGCTTTTCTTATTTCATCCTTAGAAAAGGGGGTTTCCAGAGATGAAAGATCACAAAAGTGCTTATTCCTCAATAAAGTGTTCCAAGAGAAGATGAATAGGTTTTCTTTTTCGGATCCGAAAAGAGGTCGGAAATGATTTGTAAAAGCCCTACCTATCTCATCAGAACCCTCAGCTACTTGGTTATTAAACTGGATTCGAGGATAAAATTCCTATTTTGATTACCATTCGCGATGGCGTGGAAGAACTTTGTATTTTCATCCCCCTCCTTGATCCAATTAGCCCTTGATCTTTGCTTCCAGTATATCTCTTCTTGCTTAAGCAGACGATCTAAGGAGAAATGCAACTCTGTTTCTTTTGACACCTCATCCTCTGTGAGGATCCCATTTTCCTTAGCAACATCTAGATTTTCTAGGTCATGGAGAAGGGCAAGTTTTTTTAATTTTATAGATCCAAAGCTAAATTTAGCCCTGTGATCTAGTTTGTGTTTAAGGAAAATAAGTCTATTTTTTAACCACAAAAGCACCACACCCTACTGGTTTGCTTTAATCCACCAAGAAGAGATTAAATCACTAATTCGATCATGAGAAAACCAAACTTACTCAAAATGGAAGTTTTTAGGTTTGAAAGAGTGATTCACATATTCTAATCTTAAAGGCACATGATCTGAACCTAACCTAGGCAGGCTAACTTGAACAAGTCTAGGAAAAAGAGTATACCATTCTGGGTTGACCAAAAAAAGGTCTAGTCTAACCCAATTGGGATTTGCTTGGCCATTGGTCCATGTAAATTTCCTTCATAGCAATGGAGGTTCGAAGAGGTTTAAATCATTCAATAAGCTTTAATTACAATATATATTTCCCAGATTGGGGTTACCTCCATTTTTATCCTCGAGTGTGAAGATAGCATTGAAGTCTCCACATAGGACCCAAGGTAAGGGGGTATGTCAATGCCTAATCTCCTCCCATAAGCTAGGTTTCAAATGGCATAGGTTTGGTTCGTAGACTGTGGTACACATCCAACTTAAATTGTCCGACACATTGTTAAATTCCACCGAAAGATAGTAGGCACCCGCAAAGGCAAATTTACCCCTATACAGGGTGCTATTGCAACCAATGATCATACCTCCTACAGAACTAAGGGATGACACATAGCAAAATTGGTCCAAACGAGGACCTCCTATGGATCTCCAAGTTGTGGAATTGATCTCAGTCAATTTTGACTCTTGGATGCAGCAAACATCTACGCAGTGAATCTCTAGGAAATCTTTAACCAAAAATCTTTTGGCTGGCCTACTAAGGCCTCTTATAAGGGGCCGCATGGTTGGATTCTAATTGACGAATGTGTTCGAAGCATACATTTTTGTGTGCATGAGTATCAATAAAATCTATGCCACATGCATTGCAAAATTTATCTAGTTGAATATTAGACCATTCAAAAATTAAAAGAGGGGCAGGGTCAGTACCTTCTAGAGACTGGTTCTGGAGCTAGTGCCCTTTTTTTTAGTTGACTTTGGTGGGAGGGCCAGATATCCTGCTTCCTCATTCCACTTTGTTAACGGCTTCTTAGGTCTTTCGCTTCTCCTTGCATTAGGGAGAATAGTAGGATCTTGCTTCTCTAAGTCAACAGTCTCCATCGCATTGTAGGATCCCGGTAGGAGTCGCTTGATCTTCTCTGCAAAGTCTAAGTCTGAGCCTTCAGAATTTTGCTTTTCTAAATCGTGAGGAGCAGGATTGGTTGTGTCTCTTGAACAATGCCATCAGTTTCTAATAGTTCGTTATCTAGATTTTGCTCAAAGACCTCCTCATTTTCCTAATTACCCGTAGGACTTTCTAGGTCATCATCTAACTTATGCTCAAGCTCAGAATATTGCAAATGATTATTGGGAATAAGACACCATGCACCTCTAGTAAAATGCCAAGTATATCCTGGTATCATTGTATGTGGTAAAGGTGGCTTGGCAGAGTCATAACAAGCTTCAGGAATTTGATCTAGGTCCCCAGAATTATATTTAAGGTCCTCTTGCTGTGACACTTGATCCAAGTTACCGCTCGGAGAATTCAAAGTGAGATTTTCTTTAGTCTCCAATAAAATGGGAGGATCACTTTTTGATTCAAAACATTGATTCTGGGGCCCTTTTAACTACTAACAATGGGCTTGATTAAAGTTAAGTTAGCTGTATTTTTTTCCAACTCAACAATTCTTTGTGGGCTTGAATTTGTCTCAGCCCAATTGATAATGGCTTTTGGAGGCAATGGGATAGATGGGCCCAATTGTGGTTCAACCTAAATAAGAGGATAATCGGGATGTGGGCCCGAATGAAGTTCATCTTGCTTTGGACCAAGCACCAAGCTAGAGTCACGCTTCTCTTCCGTTGTCACCACTTCACCACGTGTCATCCTTGAATTTGTTTGCATGGCATTTTTTCCCTGCATACCCAATGAATGGGTGACAACATGGTACGTGATACCAAAAGTCTCGTGACATATTTCCCGAGGTTCGAATTTTTCAGTGGGCGCTTGGACCGGGAAAGACCGGAGAAATAATGCTCCGGGGTTTGTGGGAGTTATTATCCTCAACCACATGCATGAGTGAATTTGGGAGTTCCGACGCCCTCAGGGTCTTCACGTGAACCCCCGAACGGTCTAACTGATAGCCGGCAGCCTCTACGTCCTTCCCTTTCTCGAATGTGGGACATCATGAGTGAAACTATGCTTCTTTTCACGGGAGTTAGAAGCCTCGACTGTGTTCATTCCTTTATCTTGAGAAATTACGACATATTTAGACAGGTCCCGTCTAAAAGATAGGCCAAGGTTCTTTTCCACTAGTAAGAAGCATCGTGAATCTTCTCACTCGATGTTGAGCTCCATTTCATGCGGAAGCATCACCCTACTACGAAGTTTGATGAAAACCTCGAGATAACTTTTGTTTTCTTGTGAACCCGTGAAATGGCAACCAAGTCTCCAATCGGTTTAAGGACGTCAACGACGACTTGCCGGCACCATCAATGTAGCGGCAAGTTCCAAATGTTAACCAATGTACCAACTCCTCGAGCAAAGACCGTCGGAGCCAATGTGGCTTGACGAAGGAGCAAATGATATCTTGCGCTTACCATAGTTAGAAGAGATTTCCAAATCCCCCAGCTTGCATGCCTTCTTCACTTCATCTTTTGAGGCTAATGAAACAACGCATGAATCTCCTCTGAAACATGCAACAGGGCCCACATGTGGAGCACCAATCAGATCCACCAACACTTCTTGCAATGCCCTCTTACTAATGAAACCATTAGTGTAGTTGATGATGAGAAGCTTGGCTAAGCCATCTTTCAACTTGTCAACTTATGGTGTTATAGATGTGGAAACCACGGATCTACACACCATCTGACGAATAGAGTTCTCATTCTGAATGATTGAAGCCATGTCCTTACGCTGTTCCAGGAGTTTGGATCTCCTTTTTTTCCTTCATGGCGGAAGGTTCCTCACCATTGGACATGAAGATGCAACATGCCTAGACCCTTCACATCTTCGGCAAGTGAGGAGGTGCCAACACTACTCAGTTCTATGGGTAGTCCAAAGACACTTCCAACAAAACGTTGGAGAGGATGGAGATTTGAGTCCCTTCACAAAGGTTGTTGTTCTTTCTTCTCCTTTTGCTTACTGTAATCCAACCATCTTGAGCTTCATGTTGGTAGTTGGAGGCTTCCGGCTTGCGTGGGTGAGACCGTTTGCCCAAAGAGGAATTTGAACTTGTAGCTTCTGCATAGGATAGATTTGGGCGAACTAGTCCTCTATTGTTGGTTTGAATAGGGTTTGACGTGTTGCTCGAGCGTCGTTCGTATGTGGATGAAGCTATCGTGGATGAGTTGTTGAGGACTCGCTGGTGAAAACCTCCTCTGCTGTGGCCATGACGCCCACCCCCTCATCCTCCGCCATGCCTAACTCCTCGCCTGCTATTGTGCGGACCACCACAAGTGCCACCCAGGAGCTCACCATGAAGGTTGTCCATAACTTTGGCCAAAGTTACATGCATGAATCATTTAAGAAAGTCATATAAATAGCCATTCGTATTATGAAACATTCCAACTTATTTGCCATATTTTTATTTTAATTTTTCAACTGAACCACATATAATATTTGAACATATCAAATACCATAATTTTTTCGTGCGGTACTAAATTAACTAAGATAATAATATATAGCAATGTTATGTTAAAAAAAAATAATATATTAGTTTTTTAAATTTAAAATGAATTACTTTTTCAAATAGACTTTATGTTGGCGGTATAAATTTGAGTCACTCTTGTGGTTTTGAATTTCAATCTTCATATATTAAAAAACACCAAATAAACCAAATCAAATATAATATAAACTAAATGTTCATATATCTAAAGTTCTATTACAGAGATGAACTAAGCTACTAGCCAAGCTAGTTTAATTTGGATTTAATTTGTTTATAAAAAAAATACCTAACTGTAAGAGTTCTCTAATGTGCATCTCAAATTCCTGTTGCTCATATGGGCTTGCTTTTATAACATGACACGTTATCCTCAGTTCGGGATTTATAATTTCTAACTTACATTCCTCACTAGTCCTATGTTTAATTTTTTTGGATTTTCTCCAATAATACCTTCATGATTCGGATTTTCTAATAATGGAGCAAGTTTTGTTTTTACCTTTGTCAAGCTCATGATAATCTATCTCGTAACTCATATTGCTCTTCCCATTCTATTTCTTCTTGGGTATGAAGAGTAGAAGCATAAGGAGTAGTTATCACTTGTATTTAATTTTTTAAATACCGAGACTAAATCTCCATGGACTATAATGCCACCCGACCGGTGTCCGATAAAACCCATACCTAAAATAAACTAGGTTGGCTTATTTTTCGAAAAGGCTTCGACCAAGTAAAAGGTAGCACATAAGTTTGATTATTAAACTTAATTGTAGCATCGGCTAATTTTCTAGTTAAAGCTATATTATTGCCGAATGCATCATACACTTGTTGAGGGCTTAAGTACCTCCACGATCTTGTTGAGGGACTATATCTTGTGATATATAATTCTTATTGGCCCATGTATCTATGATTCCATCTACGAGTAATTTAAATCCATCTCTGAATTCAATAATAAAATGGAGATTGAACAAATTATTGTATCTCCTATTTTGACTTCTTGTCATTATATCTTCATGCCGGTTTTCTTCTTCATCATCTTCTTCTTCCATGATGACTATTCCTTTCCCTTTAGATTTACAAGAATCTAGTTCTTTTGTTGCTTTATCTAGCTTATCTTCCAATTCTCTTATTCTATTTAAAAGTTTGTCTTATTAGTTCTCTATCTAAACTATTATCATTAAATCCCTACCGAGATGCTTTGTCTAGGTGACTCATCACTCTAGTTAGCATCATATTCTTCAAAAATAAAATTATAGTGCTCTTGGGCACATCGTCTCCAAAGTGATGTCTGACATCTAAAGCAAGTTACTCTATGCTTTAACACGTGAAAATAAAAGCACTTGTCACATCTATTCTTATAATTGTACTTAAAGGGTTCAAAGTGGTGGTCACATGCAACCACTTCTTCGGTGATGTGATATGTATCAAACAAGTACTTTGGATTCTGATCTAAGCTATACCTTAAGGGTTTTTCTTTACTCATAGGTTATAAGGTAATTTTTCAGTGCTAACATACGGGCTATGCTCATAATGAAAATCTCTCAACTCTTTTAAGAGCATATAAAGGAATAAAATCCTTTCATATCTTTGTAAATCCTGATTTTGCCTATAACAGAATCTTTCATAAATATAAAGATTCCTAATTATTGCATAAAGTAGTGGGATAGTGTTCATTTTAATATCTTACCATCTTCTCTTATCTTTAAATTTTCTATTTTTCTCAAATTTCTTTCTTGTACTAGGTCTATGATTTCTCTAACATTGTCTCCTGTAGATAATAAATATCCTAAACTTACTAAAAGAAGATCTACTGCTTCTAACTTCTTTCTATCCTTATCTTTTTCCTGTAAGAATTCTTGAAATTCTTCTTCTACTAACTTCTGATATAAGGACTATTGTTCAGGATTATCTTTGTCTACTGTTTGTCTTCCTAGGGTCATAAATTTTTACTGTTTACTGATCAAGTCCATCTATCAATTTTCTGGTAGCCACTCTATACTTCCAAACGACACAAACTCTAGTGTGGAAAATAAAAAGATGGGAATAGGAAAGAAAATAATTATTTGCTTAACATGAATTATTTTAATATTTGCCACTTTTATATATATATATATATATATATATATATATATATATATATATATATATATATATATTTGAAAAGTCAGACTCATAAGTCGGTAAGTAATTTTGCCCCTTTTCATGGTTGGTAAGTAAAAACGTTATCTTTATATTGGGTTCAGCTTCAGAATGCGAATTTGGGAAGTTTCTATGGGGAGACAAAGCGCTCGCAGTGGGGGGAGAGGGTTCCGCTCGAAGCCGGAGAAGTCCTTCAGAATCTGAATCCGAATCCGAATCGGAAACCGCTTCCGAATCCCCTCGCAAGAGGCAGAGGAGCTCCCTTCCCACCGGCGAAGCCGGGACCGCAGCTCCAAACGCCGCCGCGACGAATTTTCCGATTCCGGGTCAGATGACGACCGCAATGGGAAGCATAAGAAGAAGTCGTCGGCGCGGGAGATCACGGAAGAGGAGATCGTGGAGTATATGGCCAAGAAAGCTCAGAAGAAGGTATTTGATTTTTTTCTTTTTTTAGGGTTTTTGTTTTTTTTTTCAATTTCATAATTTTAATTTATTTCCCTTGATTTTTCAGGCTTTGATGGTAGCGAAGAAGCTAAAAAATCAGCAGGTTCATGGTTATTCCAACGATTCCAACCCCTTTGGTGATTCCAATCTGACTGAAAAGTAAGTTTGGATGTTTGATATTTAGTTTCTGATTATCATTGAAATGCTATCAAAGTTTTGGATTACTCGAGACCTTTAAATGTTCATATGATTCTATGTTTCCTCTAGCATTTAAATTGATGGAAATCATATCATATTAACTTTGCTGCTTCTAATATTGGATGCTTTCTTAGTAGTGAATATTAATATATTATCGTTGGTTTTGTCAGAAGAGGCCAAGTTAGGGTAGATCCACTTGTAGATTGTCCGAACCTAGTCATTTTGTTCATGAACATCATGCTTATGGACTGCAGTTCTATGACTTCTTTTTGTCAATCTATATAGTTTGTGTTATCCAAAGAGAAATATTTCATGACTCAAGTAGGTATTTTGGAATTCCAAATCTATAATGGTGCCCTGTAATCAACTTAAGGTTATTTTGCAAAAGAATATTGAATGTGTGCCCTTTCAAAATTTTCAAATGTTCTCCTTTTCATTATTAAAGTGGAGGCCAAGGAAAACTGGCTCCATAAAGGAACCCATAAACCTGTCCTTGAATCACTGCTTTGAGGGTGTGAAGCCCTAGGTGCTCTAGGGTGTCTGTGCAACTTTAACTTGAGATTCATGCATCGAGGAGATGGTGAAGTCCTCAGTGCTCCGGGGTGTCTATTTAACCTTACCTTGAGAATCATGCATACAAGAGAGGGTGAAGCCATCAGTGCTCTAGGGTGTTTATACAAGTTCACCTAGAGATTTATGCATACAAGAGTTTTATATATGTATATTTATGAAACTCGAGGCAGTCATTTTCTGTAATTTTCTTGCCTAGGGATGCAATCCCTTGTATATTAATTGTTCATCTCTTAGATTTCTTGATCTTTCTTTATTCTTTTAATATCTCTGTTGTGAAAACCTTTGATCTTCTTTACTACAAGAAAATTACAAGATCTGATCTGATTTTGTGGGAATTTAAAAAGGGAATGGAAAGAAATAATTTATGTGATAGTCTTTGCGGTTTTTATTGTAGTTAAAATTGTAGGTTTATGAAATGATAGCCTCTAGATTTAATGATAGTAAAAAGTAAAATTATTGTTATTATATTATTTGTTCAACACGGGTTTTAATTGCTCCTACATAGCATAATCCTGAATTTCAAGTTATGGATGTGTTTGAAGTTAGTAATAATTGCGATAAAGATTGCAAGGAAAATTAGTCTTGTGAAGTAGGGAAGCTGGTATACCTGCAGTTCTAATAAATTTAGCAGATCGAGGACATGCCCTTTTGTTTGTGAAAACATAAGTAGGATTTGATTCAATTGTTATCTTTTTTTTTTGGATGGCTAGATGACAATCAATATCATGGACAGCACCATCTGGATTTATTCCAAGTAAAGAATGTATTAATGGAAGTATGAAACCAATCATAGTTGTGACATACAAAAACATTTCAAGCTTGTGTTTTTAGAGGCTAATTGTTGTGCACCCATGAAAAGACAAATTCAAACAGGTGTTAACAGTAACATGTCAAATAATATGCAAAAACTAACAGCTAAGATGAAAATTGATAGTTCAGTCAGGGCTTCTTCTCTTTATCTATTTATCTTCTTATATTAATGTGACATATAAAAGGCTTTAGTCCTGTTATAAATGTGTATGCAAATATTATTATAGTCCATGTTTCCAAATGCCATCTAACCTTTCACGAGCTTGCATCTAACCTTTCACAAGCTTGTGTTATCAGCTCTGCAAAGTTGTTTAGTGAATTACTATAAGTGTATGTGACATTAAATTTATAGAATGCATAACTTAATTAAAATAAATTCAGATGCAAAGATATACTAATTGAATTCATGGATAGTCGAGCATTTAATTACATCAACTCAAATAACATTTTTAGTCTTGAGGAGTAGTCACTAGTGTCTATCTATAGAAGGCTTCAGTTGTGTATGAAAGTTTATGTGTAGTTTGTCTTTATAACAATAAAAGAGCAGTTATCGTGAAGTTATTTGCATTCCTTCTCATTAATAGCTGGCATTTCCTTTTGAGAATTGACAGGTTTGTGTGGCGTAAGAAGATAGAGCGTGATGTTGCCCAAGGGCAGCCTGTAGAAATTTCTGTCAAGGCTGAAAAAAAAAGGCAAAGAGAAAGAATGGTATGCATTATAATTGCATTCACCGCCATACTTCTTCCAGCATTCTATCATTAATCCAAGCAATAACTTTACAATGTTATGTTTTTTGGTTTTTTGGTCAATCATTCTTATGTAGATTAAACAAGCTAACTTACATGTGGAAGCTCTCATTTTTTCCACCTATTGCTTTTAAAGAATTAAATGAAAATAAAAATTACCTTGCATGATTATTAGTTATGACTCAAGAACCATACTTTTGTGGACATGGTCTTCGTGGTTTTCATTATCCTTTTTCTTTCTAAGGTTGTGCTTTGTAAGTTCTGATGGTATAAGGCAATCTCTATTCCCTTGATGATGAAGTTTTCTCAAGTTATTGTTGTTTTCGTACAAGTAGCCAAATATTTAAGTACTATTTTCCGATTATGATGCCTTGCTGTGAAATGCTCTAATTTATACTCGATAACAGTTTCTTATATTTTTTGTCTTACATTTCATGTTATACAACAGTCAATATAGTTGCAGACTTAGATTGCCAGTATGTGTATTTTTGCCTTCTTCCCTCTTTTCAGGATATAATGTTTTGTTTTTGTAAATGCGCATGCATCCAACTAGGTGTGGACTGAATTGAGATAATGCGAGAAGCTCTTGATTCCCATTTAAATGCATCTATTTTCTTCCAAATCTGTTTGCAGTTTACAAAGCTAAGCTCTTTTGAAATTGTAGCTTTATATACAAAATATTCCAAAAAGTTTTACAATTGAACTTGATAAGGCAATCATAAACTTTGCGAAAGAAAAGTTTACAAATTATTGCTCTTTTGTGACTATGGGGCACTCTGTAAATTTTGCAACTCAGATCCACTTATAAGGTGATATTTCCTAGTTAGTTCAAGTAAAACAATGGTTATGAAGGCTTGAATGAGTTGTCCTCTGGGGCACACATTGCTTATTTTCTTCTGAAATGATCAATGATAAAAAGAAACAGTGCAGTTGGAACTTGTTCTATTGGCACTTATTGCCTAAACTTTTTATGGCATAATTTTATTTTTTATTTATTGTCTTGCTTACTGCAATAGCCATAATTATATTGCCATGGTTAAGATTTTTTGGGTACCAATCTTTTGTTTCTTCTTGGTTTAAATTGTCAATATTTTGGGTTTATATGCCATTAGGTATGTGCATTGCTAATTAACCATCAACCATATATGTCTCCTTTAGGTTTATCATTGTTTTGCATAAGATATAGACTATTGCTCATGCCAACACAGAGCAACACAATTAGTAAATCCCAGCAAGGTAGGCTTTTAAATTTCACCTTTTCTTTGGCTGGTGTGAATCTAGGATGATTGATTGGTTTTGCATCATTGAAAGACTGAACTAGAATGCATTGATCCACATGCAACCATTTGATATAAAGGTATTTGTGGTAATTATTTTAGATCTCAGCATGATTGACTTAAAATATGGTGCGTATATATAAATAATGAAGATCCATTTTTTATATGAATAGTTTGGTTCTGCGGGAGGACACTAGTGTAACTCCTTTCTTGGATTTTATGTTGTAGCCATTTTTTTATTGAATTAACATTTTTTCCTTATTTAGACTGTGATGAACTCTATTTACCTTGAAACCTTTGTATGCATTGCATTTGTCACCCCACAAGGCTCCAGTATTTGCTCCTATCTCCCTGATCTAAAATTTTCCATCCCAACCTATCTGTTAAATGGATAGAGCATTAAAAGATCCTCAAAAACAACCAGTTATATCCTGGAAAATCTCAGTTGATGATAGGAGGTTATATTCAAAGGCATGCTGTTTATTCACATGGTATAATAAGATTGAGTTTGGGTTAAGTCATACAGGGTGTGTCATGGGTTGTTTCGGAAAAAAGAGTATAAGGCGAAGACAATAGTTAAGTTATAGAAGAAGAGATGTGTTTTATCAAGGGATTAGGGTATATAGGCAAAATGCTATCTTTAATTTTAGGAGTGTTAAGTACATTTTTATCATTCACTTCGCGTATAAGAATTAAGAAAGACAAACAAAAAACCTGATTGAATTGGCCTTTTTCTAACGTGCCCTATGATTAACCATGTTTACATTTATACCCTTGCAAAATTTGAATTGATTTTTCTGTCAGAAAGGGCCTTATTATTATCTATCTTCTCTAGTCTTGAGCTAAACTTTTCCATTCTAACTTGTTTGTTAAATGCTCAAAACTTATAATATCCCAAGAATTAAATAAAACCCTAAATTAGGTTTTACACAGATAACCATGAAAAGCTTAACTGACATAAGGAGTTTATTAAACCAAGGTGCGCTTCTTTTATTGTTTGAGTGATGTAACACAATTGAACCTTGGTTTGGGTCATATGAGGTGTATAACCTATCTGCTTATGCTTGTAAGCTCTTGTGAAAATAATAAAAAAGAGGTATGCAGTAAAGACTAAATGTATATATTTACAAGAAAACATAGGCTTCGTTATAGGCATCAGGGTAAGAGATTCTATTTATTCTAGCAGTGTTTAGTTCATATTTGTCTTTCCCATTGCCTATAGCTTTCTAGTAAATCCCTATTGTAAAGCCTATGTGCTTGTTGTGCACATATCTGCCATGTGAAAATTGTGAATTTATGGAATTTGACCTTTGATCTACTAATGAAATTCTAAAGTGTTTATATTTCAATGTAGGAGGAGATTGAAAAAGTGAAGAAGAGGAGAGAGGAAAGAGCACTTGAAAAGGCAAGACATGAGGAAGAAATGGTAGGTTGATGAATTTAATGGTGTAATCCTACTCATTGATCTATTTTGACAATAAGTTAGGCCATTGTTATGAATAACTACAGCTGTGTTTGAAGTTCTTGTGATAAAGCAAAGTCTTTCATTGCAGGCATTGTTAGCAAGGGAACGTGCTAAGGCTGAATTTGAGGACTGGGAAAAGAAAGAAGAGGAGGTTTGCAGCTAGATACCTAAATATTTGTCGTTGAATCTGCTTTTTACTCTGTTTTATAGTTCTCTAATGCATGTAGATTGCTTGTATTCTTTTCTTTTTTTGTTTGACCAGCGTTCAATGTCAATAGCAATACTTACCACCCTCTTTTTGTTCAACAGTTTCACTTTGATCAAAGCAAAGTCAGATCAGAAATTAGACTTCGGGAGGGCCGGACAAAGCCCATTGATATTCTATCCAACAATCTGAATGGTTCCTTTGACTTGGATATTGAGATAAATGAACCGTACATGGTATTTAAGGTAAACATGCCTCTTTAAAATGTGAATTGGTATTGAATCTATTATTATTATTATTATTATTATTCATGCTGTGTTTTATTTAATGTGAAATTTTGCATTTATCATAACATGGTATTGACTTTTGCAGTGTTGCCTCCAAAAGTGGGCATTAAACTATGATTATTTTGGCCACCATATGTTGAGATTTGATTGAATTATTTCCTGTTGGGTGCCTAAACTTCTATAAGAACCCTGCTAAATCATTCAATTTGCATGATAAAAGTCCTCTCCAAGACAATTTCAAACAACCAAACTTCAACCTCACTATCCCAACCTCCAACTAGGCATACTCTAGGCAGGCTGATTTTTGACTTATTGAGATTCTATTTTATCTATTTGAGTTGAATTTGTCTCCATTATTGTTGGGTGACTCCTAACTGCGCTGCAACTGGCCATTGGGATTTAATTTGGCTAAATAAAAAATTTACTTAGTTTTGCTGTCAGCAGAATTTTGAAACCCTAGGTTGGACTACTATTATTAAGCATTGATCTCTATATTGGCATAGACGAAGAGGAATGAGGCGAATAGCAAGTGGTTCAGAGAAGCAGTATGCTTCCTAACCATTCTTTCATGTCTGACCTATGTGCTGATGATGAGCATTTTCCTTGAAAACAATGACCAACCTTCATTCTTAACAGTAAATAAATAGTTCCAACCAATGTTTGGAAAATTATCGATGGTATCCTGTCCAACAGGAATTCTGTGTCCAGCAAATCAGATCACATTATGTAGAATCTTCTCTGACTCTTGCCAATCTGTGGTGAAATTGAGACTGCAGACTAAATGTGCAAAGTGAGTTGGTCACAGTTTCTCATGCTCTAACCTACATTTAAATTTTGAAATGTTTCTGTGCTCTAGATAGTTTCCTGCAACAGGCAACCAGCTAAGGCCTGTTGGACCTCTTTCCTATTTGAATCATTTTTATGTGAGCTCTGTTATTGTTAACGTGGAAAACTTGATATTCTAATGATAGTAAGTACTTAATTTTTTATGAATAGCATTCAGCTCATGATTGGTGTTCTGCATGCTGCAATATAGGGCTTGACTGTGAAGGAACTCGAAGAGCTCCACGATGACATCAAAATGTATCTTGATTTGGACAGAGCAACTCCAACACAGATTGAGTTTTGGGAGGTCATTATGTTACCTTCTCTTTAGGATCTTGTACTTATTAATTTATTTTTTCTAATTTCACGTATAGGAAGTAATAAAAAATTTCATTACCTTTTTTTAGTCAAATATTTAAAATGCAGGCATCTTATCAGCAAAATACCTTTTACATTTAAGTATATTTCTGTGAAAGTGAGAAATTTTTTATTATCATTATTTAACTGGAAGGATGTTGCGAGGCCTTCCAGAATAGGGTCATATTAAACAAATGTTTACTCATTGTGGTATGAGGTTTACTTTATTTGATTAATTGGCACTGACAAGATATTATTGCGAGCAATACAGATAGGCAGACTTTATTGTTTTGACCTTCATAGTGATAATCATTAAAAGTGTTCAGTAGGCAGCTTTTATTACTGTTTTTCCTCAGATATCTGTTTTATGGGTTTGTCTTGTCATAAATGGATGATTAGAACTGATCCTTCTATTGCGGTATGAAAACTCTTTCCAAATTTATTAAAGATAACTGATGATGTGTCTCTAACCTTGTGTAATTTATAGTAAGGAAGAAAGGCCTCTTATGTAGCCTGATGAATTTCAAGTTGCGCTTCTCTCTTTTATTCTTTCTTGAGTTAAAATTTGCATTTGATTCAGGCACTAATGATAGTTTGTAACTGGGAACTTGCTGAGGCTCGGAAAAGAGAAGCACTTGATCGAGCTCGGGTTCGTGGCGAGGAACCTCCAGCTGAGATTCTTGCTGAAGAAAGAGGTTTACATTCTAGCATTGAAACAGATGTAAAACTACTTCTGCAAGCGAAGTCATCAAATGAGTTAGAGGCAATGCGTAGGAAAATTGAGTCAGAAATGCGTTCAGGCACTGCAAAAGTGGTGGAATATTGGGAAGCTGTTCTGAAACGGCTTCAAATATATAAGGCGAAGGTATGTTCAACCTAATCATCTAAACTAGAAAGGGACCAAGTCATTGGTTTGACAAAGCTTGTCTTTTTCCTTAACCAGAGATTTTTGATATGCGTGACATGATTATTGATGCTAACAAAACAAACTCAGAATTTGCTGCTTAAACTGCTTTTTTATTCTTTTATGAAGGCAATAATCAGCTCCTTCTTTTGCTAATGCTAAATAATATAGCAAGAAAATATTTGTTAAAAATCAATAAATCATTCCATAGTCTACTAAAAAAACTATGATAAGGTTTGAATTTGAATTTGGATAACAGTGGGCCTTCTTTTCTATAGTTAGCTTCTCTTCCTTAAAAAGTTCTGGTGTTGAATTGATATATCTTTTGGCTTTTGCTGATTGTATTTATGTAAATTATGCATGTTTTTCTTTGGAAGTTTATATTCAATTTAAGTTTGTTGTTGAATATATAATTTCTTTCTTTCCAGTTCTAGGATTGTCTATGCAATCAAATATTTTTCATGATTTATATTAAAATTGCATTATTGTGTAAAAGCAGAAAACTGTTGCCCTATTCCAGAATTGAATGTACTCATTTTTATCAATTCATTTTAATGAAGTGGCAAACATGAAATTCTCGATTCTTGATTTTGGGCTCGTTTTAGCTTCAGTCCCATGTAAAGCAGAAACAATCATTTTAATATTGTTGTTGTATAAATTTTGATCTCCTGAACTAACTG